>OZ038435.1:17292631-17602631 GCA_964036275.1 Litoditis marina | reverse complement strand
GTCACATAATTTCAAGACTTTCTCACGTGATTTATGAGCCTGTATGAATTATTGTCTTTGCATAAGTTAATGTATGACCTTTTTCAGGCACTATCAACGATGCTCTGTTGTAAGTTACATGCGTTTTCACTTTATCATTCATTCATAGTTATCGATTACGTTCTGAGACAGCACATTCTCAACGTATTTCCTGACTCTTTTTAGCCATATAACTACCTAGATAATGAATTCGACTTGATTTAATTTTGACAAAATGTTGTTCTTTGCATCAAAGACGTCGACGATTATGAGTTTCGTACGTAGTGATATTATTCTTGATCACCGATTGCGAAAGGAACTACCATGTAACTCATTAAAGAAGGAGGATTATGTGGTCGAATCCCAACGCTTCAGTCCTTTAAACTTCATTACATTTCTCAATTGCAGTTTAAAGGACCGTTGACACGGAAGTGGTCCACATAATCGTTCCCCTTCAACAAAACAAATCATTAACAAAATCATTGGTCTATTCTAGTTGATGTATGATGTAATAATGTACGATGACCTCTATTTTAGTCATGAAGACAAATTTAAAAAGTCACCACCACCTCCACCAGCACCCGCAAAACATAAGTCTTCCTCCGGAGGTTCTCCAAGACCGGCTCCCGAGGCCTCTGCTGATTTACCTGAACGTCCTGCCTCAGAGAGTAAAAATAATATCGCTTCTGATGGATCGTGCTCGAACTGTCTATGCAAGTGGCAGAAAAATCTTGACAAATTGGAGAAAGATTGTTCCATGAAAACGGAAGAGGAAGAGCTGAAGGATTGGTTGGAAGACAAAGAGAAAGAGATGAAAGGAAAGGACGAAGATAGTGAAGAGATGAAAGAAGCGCAGAATGAATTCTTGGACAAATTTTGCAGGTATACTCTATTTTACCAACAAGAGTAGTGTGGCAAATAGCGAAACTAAAAATTGAAATTTCATGACTCTGTTTGTTTCAACACTCTCCGCTGAATTTCTAACAACTGGTACTTTCGTTTTTTACGTCTTTATTCGTTTCGTTGTTAGTGCCCTTTGAACTGATACTTCAGATACACCAAACAATATTACCAATGTGCCAAGGACCATTCTAAGAACTGTGGGCCTGCCGTTAACTACGTTCGAGAGATTGTTGATAAGCTTATTGAGGCCGGTGAAAAAACTGAGAAAGACACTAAGTACAAGTGGGTTGTGGTTGTTGTCATATGATGCGTCTATAATGTTCCGGATTCATTGTTCCGGATTATTACATTTAATCACTATGTTGATTTGCATAACTGTTTCACCTCATTGAATCAGCCAGTATCGTTATCTTCCTAGTACACTGTTACATTGTTTTTCAGTTTCAAAGCTGATTAGCTCCAAACTGACTTAGTTTCGAAGTAAGTCAGCGAATTATTAACTGTTTGGCTGATTGTATGTGTTGAGCACGTGCTTAGAAAACAGTAGTTTTAAATATTGAACATAGTATTCTTCACAGTATAGCGCAGTATAGCAGTTTTGAATGGTTCAGGGTAGGCACAGTTTTGCGACCCTCCAAAAAATCGCAGCGTTAACTTTAATTTTCTTACTAACAATCAGCTACATACCTCACTCATTAGAATCACCCAACAGTGCAAGCACTAAGTAACCCTACAATCAATTCTCGTTTGTTAAAGTTGAGCTAAATACTATTTCAGGCTCCCAAATTGTGTTGGAGATCGTGAGCCCTTGAATGGTTTCGAGAAGACCTCTCTTCTAACTGTCTTTTTTTACACAATCATTGTTCTCATCTGAAAAAATGAAACATTGTGAACATTGTGATTGTGTGTTTACTGTTTCAAACGATTAACAATATTTATGAACGATAAATTACCATATAGGGATTACGAAAAATGTTGTTAATAGAGTTTTGTGTATTAAAATTGTACAAAATGCAGTCGAGGAAAAAGTAAAAAAATGTAAGTACATAAAATAGTTCCCCAGTTTTCTCAAACTTTGACAAAATCGGTTGTTTGAGTGAGTATCCATCTAGTCCATAAACCTGATCCAGCTGTAGTCAAGTGTTACTTCTCTCTGCTCGCTCTATCTCTCACGCGCTGTCTTTTTTTTTTCTGTTGCTGAGGCCGTATCCGGGAACATCTCCGTCATTCATGGCCAAACTCTTCACATAGACGAGCGGTTTTCTTGAGAACTAAAAATATAGATGTAGCGAATTCCCTACGAATTTGAAAAGTTTTCGGAATCGGATGAGTACCAACTCACGAACATCCCTGAATTTCAACCTCAATTTAGTCTTCATGGAACTATGCCTCTTCTCTGCTCTCAAATACCGCCAACAACTAGAAGTTCTGAAACGGGTGCGCAAGACGCAGGAAAGAAGGAGGGATATAGGGAGGATAGGAGGCAGCAGAGATAGAGAGGACGCAGGCCGGGATTGTAAGTGATGGTTCATAACCGATCACTTATATTCACCGGTAGCTCAGGTAACCTAGTTGATAACCTTCCTCTTGTTCTCTTCTAACTTAGAACTGATCTAGATGTTCCTTTGATCAATACAATTGTTCGCGGAGTTATGTTTTACTTCAAGGCAACGCCCCTGACAAGACATGAGCAACGGCAGAGAGGGTTTTGCGACGCATCGCGCTCGGTTCCGACCAGACATCTCCACTTTTCATGTCCATTCTCAATGAGTAATAAACCCCTATTGACAATGTTCTTCTCATCAACTGACCCAGCACACTTATTTCACAACTGGATGTTTTACTCTTTGAGAGATCTGCGTTGTGATGAGTTTGATACTCCTGCAGAAGTAAAGGCTTGAAGAAAGATATCATCTGAATTTAACAAAGAAATTCAAAGAGCTCAAAAAGTACTTTGGTGTCTTCTCATAGTGGAAGAATCTGTTGAGTGAAATTCAGCAAAACTTGCAAATATAGTATCAAGCAATTAAAGGAACATAATGTTTCCATTGTGACGCACCCCGCTTTGGTCCCTTAAATTAGGATTTATTTTTTGTAATTGTTGCCAAGGTGAATTCTATCTTCAATTTGATTTCTATCTCCCCTTCGTTTATCATTATTCTTTACCGTCTGAGGAAATATCCTTAAGGTGATACTCCACGTCCGTTCAAATCATCGTCCGAAGAAGATGTGCCAAGAAGACGTGATTGTCTATTCTCCATGTTCGCAAATACGGAATTCATTACGGAAGGAACAGATTCCTCGCCAGACGAGTCAAAGGACTGTATAGTTTGCGTTCACTATCAATTCACTACTGTTGTCAAATGTTTGACAGATTCGTCACAATTATAGTTCGTGTTTTCATATTGCTCTCCTTGCGACAGATATATATGTTTTGTATAATAATTTCAATCTCCTAGTTTTTCTTATAATTCACTCGATTTGTCCCAAAGCAAGTTTCCCAGAACAGACATCTACCTTGTATGCACTACTCACCTTGTTGTTTCCCGCGCCTCGTGCGTATCCAATGAAAAACATATAAAAGTAGTAATTTACAATACCCTTTTCATCATCTAAACTTTTCTTCTTTTATTTCTCCAATCGGAATGCCACATCCAACAATGTGGAAAACGTGTCGATTCGCGAATAAATCTATCGCGCGCAGCGCGAAGCGCTGTGCGAGATTTGTCTTTGGTCCGGCTAATGCGCGCTTTCATTTTTTTAGTTCACTCTCAAAAAGGTCCAATTGTGCAAATCAGAACTTTTTATGATCTGCTGATTCTCTATGGCACATTTACAAGTTATGTTCGAAATTTGAACGAAATTGATTGAGTTTGAGCCGAGTTATGACGTCATGCGCTTCATGCAGACCGCCAACTTCCGTCGTGTGTGTGTGTGTGTCTGTGTGTGTGCGCTCTCCTGGGAAATTTTTATGTGTGAACCGATTTGACTGAAAATTTGGGACACGATAGATATCCCACTCAAACCTTGGGGGCGCAAACTTTTTTTCGAATAAAATTATTTTTCCTCAAGTTATAGGTCTTTGAAAATGTCTCTGCGTCTCTTCATTTCGTGCACTCTCTCGCCCTCTCTATCGGGGTAAATCAAATTGCGTTATAACTCAGCTCAGTCCTAACCAATTCAAGTAAAATTTGAAGTATGATACCACGACATGAACTGGCATCGATTTAGATGTAAGTCTTCTACTGATGACGTCATCGAGGATTCTGGAGCTCGGATGACGTCATAATCGAAAAGTGCAAAGTTGATGTCACATATATTTTCAAATGATGGTAATATCTTAGAAAGGGTCAATTAACGGTGAAACTCAATCTAAGAGTGACGTATTCTGGGATTCTGGAGACCAGATGACGTCATTTTTGAAAAGTGCAAAGTTGACGTCACCTATATTTTCAAATGCTGAAAATATTTAAAAAATGGGATATTAACGCAAAAAACTTTATCTAAATATGACTTATTCTGGAATTCAGAAGGCCAGATGACGTCAACTTTTAAAAAAATGGACGTGAAATATGTTTTCGAATGCTGGAAGTTTCTTAAAAATGGTCAATTCACGATGAAAGTTCATTCGAACATGACGTATTCTGGGATTCTGAAGGGCAGATGAAGTAAGTTTCTAGAACTGCAATGTTGACGTCATATTTTTTTCCGAATGATGGTAATACTTGACAAGCGGTTGATTAAGGAAACAATTTTATCTGCACCGTACAGATCAAACCACATACCTACGGCATGTATACAAAAAGAGAAAAATTCATGAAAAAGTGGGGGCCCAACGAATGTAAGATTTGTCTTCTGCTGTGCGCCTCTTAGACAACTACTCTCAAATGGAACAGCTACTGCTACAAAAACCGAAAAATACTAATATACTCAAGTATAACTGTCCAATACAAACATACATATTTACATATTTTACATATTTATTCATTCACTTCGCTTCGTTTCGAGGTGGTGATCATCATACATATCACAGATTTTTGTAGCAGCAGCTTCTTCTGAGGTATTGGTCCCTTTCCTTCATAGAAGACTTCATGGTGGACTATCGAATGCTCTTATGGCATTGATCCAGTGACATGCGAGAAACTTCTTGGAGGGAAGGGGGAGATAACTGCTTGTGAAACATGCATTCCTGAAACATACAAAAGTCGTAAAATATTTTCTCAAACCTGTAAACTAGAATCTACAAATCACAGATGTTAACTCAACGTACTCAATTATAGAGTTCCTGGTTTTGTGCACAATGGTTGGCATTTTTTGTCAATACTCCAATTCTAGGTGCTATAACGTTTGTCATATTATTCAACAGTTGCTCTCTCTCTTTCGCAGCTGTGCCTTGTAGATTCTAGTTTACAGGTTTGAGAAAATATTTTACGACTTTTGTATGTTTGTAATGGACAGTTATACTTGAGTATATTAGTATTTTTCGGTTTTTGTAGCAGTAGCTGCTCCATTTGAGAGTAGTTGTCTAAGAGGCGCACAGCAGAAGAAGACGCCTTGACCGAACAAGTTAGTCTGAAAGGGAAATGTGTAGAAACTATAGTTTCAGTTAATGACGTCTGCAGCCTGCATTTTTTCGAATTCGAAATTTCTCATGAAATTCAGATTATGGGAAAGTGGTGTTTTTTTCAGTTTCAATGGTGTCATTCATTGCGGAACGTAGTTTTATTTCGTTTCAGGTTGAATTACTGCGGAGAAAACTTCGAGCTGGCGCGTATAAGTAACAAAAAAGGTAGAGTTCATTTCATCCCTTTTTCACTCTTCTGTTTTTGCTGTAGTGAACTACCGCTGAAATGTGTTTAGTGCTAAAATTCTCTATTTCACTGAGAGTAAACGTTCAACCCGGGTAAGGAAAAGTAGTATTTAGTGTTGACGTGATACGTTTGCTCATTCTAAGCATTTTGAACCCTTCTCACATCGTTACTTTAATGAACTTCAAACAGGAAATTTGTTAGTCTCACTCTGTTAATCCCCAGATTCTCGGATTAGTCGCTCTATTTCACAAGTTATGTTCGCATTTGGTAGGCAACGTGGCTTTAGAAATCTCTTATCATGCGCGCCGCAAAGAAAATAGACTGTCAGAGAAAGAGCTGATTGGTATTCCCGTCTTGCTGTACAATTCAACAATCTTCCACCAAAGCTTGTTATAGATCCGCCAGAATTTTCAGTTGTTGGTTGAGGAAATATGTGACGAGTATGAGTACAAGGATTTACAGAAACTCCACGCTGCGTGATTAAATTCACTAGTACAACGATCTCGAGAATTGGAAAAGTTTATCACTCATGAAACCGACATGAATTTATACAAGATATATGATTAGGTTAATGTGCTCATACCACCATCCAAAAGTCCTAGTGACACAATTGTATTTTGTTCAAATGAAAAATACTAACATAAAATCATACAAGATAGTTCATGCGGACATAATCATGTGTTTCCCAAAACTGGGAAATCAGAATAGTTTGTTGAAACTTGTCACTGACGAGAGAACCGAACACATCCTATACTCAATTAAACTCCTTTCAGTTCCTTACGCGGCGCGGCCGCGAGGCGTACTTTCAAAAATATAGCAACATTTCCGGATGATCCTTTTTCTCCAGTGTTTCCATTCATCTTCGGTCTCCTTTTCACAACCATCAACAGAATAAGAGTGAAAAACACATTAGTTCCGATATCAAACCGATCAAACAAAGAAGTATATAGTTTTGGGGGCAGGAAAGTGGATAATAGTTTTGATCTCACGGAGGTAAGCTACTCACGCAACTTGAAATTTTCCAAATTAACTAAGGCAATTTTCGACGATTGTTCCTGAATAACCTCTGAGAAGTGGTGCCGGATGTTCTTCACAAAGGGAGGAAGGCCGTTCACTAGATCGAGCAAGTCATCTTCAATTGTAGCCATACTGTCACTGACACTTCCAGGGGGCGTTTCGACTCTTTGCCGTTTGTTCCTGGCAAATGCGATAGAGGCCATTTCCACACACGCCACAGTACCCTGCAGAACACTTGAATTACCATATGAAATCGGTGAAGTGTAAAAAAATAGACATAGAAATAATAAAAAACAAAATTCAGAAAAGTCAAACGAATAAATTTCAAACGGCAGAGCGGGCTTCTGTTGACGAATCACGCGGCGCGGTCGGGCTGCGGCTGACGTTTTCAAATTTTGGACGGCCTCCATCCAGTGAGCAAAGCTGCTTAAAATTTTCATTGTTATTATTATTTTACATTCTATTTTTAGTATGTTTGATTCCTTAGTTCATGAACGTCATTTAACCTCATTGGTGTCGTTTTCTTCGTGTGTATGTTACCATTTCCTGTCTTTTTGTATCGAATGATTCTGTTTCGTTCTAATTTTTGTCTTTTTAGCTTTTTACATTTCATTTCATTTCAGGTAAGATTCTGTTCCGATATTACTCTTGCCAGTTGTTGGTTAGGAAGGACATAACAATATTGGAAAATGTGAGTTAAGAGAGTTTATTTCTTGTTTTAAGCCTTTTAAGAAAACCTTGTCGGTAATTTTGGAGTATCGTGTATCGTATTCACTGTTTTATGTTAGTTGAAATATTTTTCAAAGATCACCAGTTTTAATTCAACCTAGACTCGAAGTGAACAACTCGCAACAATTATTCTTATTCGACTCTAATTATTTTTTGGTCCTCGACGAATATCCCCTCAAATACAAAATTTTTGGTGTAAGCTAGCTGGAAGTTGTTGTTTTGTTCTACACTCTCCTCTAAATTGTTTTTTTTACAGTTCGTTGTATTCGATGAATGCATTCACGCACGGCTGGAAAGGACGGCATTCGACGTTCGAATTCTGCGTGCCTCGGACATCACTCTCTAAGCAAAATGGATAAGGATTGCCAACTTGAGAAGGTTCTTTATCTGAGTTTATTTTGCATGTGTTTTTTTATAGAGTTTCCATCCGGCTGTCGGCTACACCCACCTTGATAATAGTATTTTTCAAAATGTGTGTTTCGGTCACGCCCGTGCTTCAAAGTGGAATGTGACCATGTTAAACGGATCATTTCAAACAACATGTGTTTCAATTTGAACTTTAGACAGAATTTTATTGGTTAAATTGAAACACAAATTGAAAATCGGGCCTTTTTTTCCGTCAATATGAGAACTGTGCTTTTTGAACCTCATTCAATGTAACATCACTACTTATTTTTATGTGTTGGTAGTTTCTCGCTGTCATTTTTATAGAACGTTTAACTTCCGCTTCAATGAAACATTGTGCTTCATCCTCATGGCTAGAGGGAAATTACCAGTATTACCACTTGTTTTTTGTGGAACCCTCTTATTTCATCTTCTGTTATTTCTGTTAGCTCGGTGTTTCATTTATATTGGGGTACGGCGCTGAAACATTTCCTCCCCTTTCTGAAAGAAGTATACTAGCTCAATGTTTTTTTGAAAAGACTATGTGGGGGTGTAGGGTTAACGTAAAGTGATGCCGGTTTTTTTAGTTTGTATTTTGGTCGGAAATATTGTGTAATATCAGTTTTCACTTGTTTTTGGTCGTTGGCCTATTCTTGGATGATACAAATCTGGGCTTCCCCAGTGGTCCTCATTCGGATTAGTGCTTTCTTGAAAGCCCAGTTCTGGATCATCCAGATTTGGTCGCGCACCCTGTTTCCAATGCTCATGATCTTGTTGAGCATTATTTCCGGACTTGTGTGTATTTTGGGCAAGTACAATTATATAAGACGAGGCAGGATGAAAACCTGGCAGAATTCACTGAAATGAGTTTAAATGCTCATATTCAGTCCGTTTTCATGTTTTTTCGATTTCTTACTCAAAATTTGAATTTTCGCCATAAATGGGACATAAGACGTTCACAAGAAATCTAGAAGTCAGATATAATAACAATTATTTTATTCCATCAAAATCAAGACATAAACTAATATTGTGAATGAGAAGGCCAAATTTGGATGATCCAAAATTAGTCAGGGTCATGAAAAATCAGAGACACCCTCGATGTCGGCTATATCACGAGGACATTTTGACCATTTTTGGATGATTCAGAAACAAGCCGTTTGCCCATTTCGAACAAACCGCTCGTTTTTGAACACAAAAGTACATTATTCCACCTAGTCATTACTGTGAAAAGAGACATGAATAAAGAAGGACGATTATGTGGACCAATCATGTGACTTCGGTCCTTTAAACTGCAAGTGAAAAATCTATTGCGGTTTAAAGGACTGAAGCGTTGCGATTGAACCACATAATCGTCCTTATTTAAGGAAGAAAATGTGCAGAATGATTATAAGCAATAAATTCGAAAACAACTTAGTCTTATAGAAGGTTTTTAGGCAAAGTGATATTACGCTAGACAAACCCTACTTCAAGTGATATTTTGGTTTACGGACAAATCCCTCCCGCCGCGTTGCGGTCGGACAATTCCCCCCTCTGCGCGGACAACTCCCCCCTCTAATTTTTCTCTAAAAATATGGTTGTTAATCGAACATGCTTTGAATTTGATTACATTCCGACTTACCCTTTTAGTAAGCATGTATATAAAGATTTTCAACGCCAAAACTTCTCATTCATCTATAAATTGAGGTTAAAAACTTACGTTATTCAGTGGATTTCGGGTAAAGACTGTTTTATGTCATTTTTCGGCTATTAATATTGACTACACTAGTTACGCAAATGCTAATCATCTTATAGAGCTTTTATGAACTATATCTTCTTGAATAAGATAGGTTAACTTCTACAAATGACCATAACTACTATAAAATAGGTTGAGGGGGGAGTTGTCCGAGAGAGGGGGGAATTGTCCAACCGCGACGCGGGGGGGGATTTGTCGCGTAATCGATATTTTTACAGCAAAATAGGCCAATTCACTGGAGAACCGGGTCCTTCCCGAACCGGATCGTATACAAAGTAAAATGAGTGGATATCCACTAATTTTACCTTGTATACGATTTGTTTGTTTAAATCATGATTACTTTCGGTCAAACTACAAACAGAGTAGATCGGAACAGAACGACCGCGTATTTTGTTTCCATAATTATGAATGTCGGTCCGGTTCAAACCTTTTACTGGAGAATCAGTCGGTTTAGAATGTCGATTCGGTCGGTTCAGTTGGTTCGGTTCTCGAGTGACCGGTTGGGTTCGGGAAGGACCCGGTTCTCCAGTGAATTAGCCGAATAATTGTCATAGGTGGGACATTGGAGGTTCAAAAGATTCGATGAACTTACACACTCTCGCACCCATGACAATAGTACACGTACAAAATGCATACCCCAGTAAAGTTGTCCGAGCAGCCGAGAAAAATTGAAAAACGGGCTACTTTTTTGCCGAAACAGATTAATTTTCACGTGTTTACATCTAAAACCCGACGCATGTTTGTCAAATAGTCGAACTTTACTGGTTCATGACCACATGATAGTATAGGTGAGAAAAAAATAACTTGTTCGATTGTTTCGGTGTTTTATTAGCCGAAAAGTGATAATCTCAAGTATACAATTATTATTATTCAAAAAGGTTATGGTGCTCTCTACTGGACTTTTGTACGTTTTCCCTCTACCCCACAACAACCTTTTACAAATATGTGTAAAGAAAGATAAAACACCTTACTTCTCATATAGTCACACTTCCTATTCAAAATTCAACGTCACATGACGAAATATCCGCCAATGAGAGCGACTTTTTCTTGCCGTGCCGTGCGTATCCATTTGGACAATGTCACGAGCCCGATCCTGAAAAAAGTTATTTAACGCAGTGCAAAAACCTATTACTGTCAGAATGTTGTAATGCTACTCAGCACCATTTCCGTCCACTACAAAATTCAATGAAATCGCCAAAACAGTCGGATCTCGAAACCCGACTATCGGATTGCGTGAATCAAGCCCGACATTTCGCGACGGCGACAAACTATTCAAATTCACGGCATTTCTTCTCAAATTTCAGTGAAATTTTCCACATTCGAAGAGCGTGATGAACTATAAGGCTTCGTTCATACTTTTACGGTTGCAGCCAGCTGCAGCGGCATTTTACAGCAACTGCAAAAATGTGGCAAAGCGATTGAAATTGCAGCTAGATGCAGCGTAAAAAAGTATGAACACAGCCTAAAACGATAATTCACACACTTTTTTGCTTAATTTCAACATTATTTCGAAAAATCCAAGATTCACAAGTGAATTGGTGTGATTTGGTTTATTGAGAACCATTCCGCGAAATTTCCGCATTTAGATCTATTTAAATGCCTTTTTTATGAACTTCGTGTTTTATGATCGTTAATTTATCGATACTTAATTCGTTTATTCATGGTACTCTAATAAAGTGATCGGAATGTTTACAGAGTTTCATTAACTTAAATTGCCACAAAAATGCTAAAATTTCAATTTCGTCGCGACATGTCGGCAAAAACAGTCGGATTTCTGTCTTTCTCTAATCCCGAACCCGGCTAGTAGAAATAACCTGGTTCTAATGTGCTAGTTAGATTAGAAATAAATTGAATTCATAAACCAAACATGCTTATAAGCATGCCTTGAAAGCGGCTAACACACGAACAAATGAACACTTCACATGGCCAGCAATACTTTTGTGACGCTTTTTCATGATTGGAACAGTCGCAAAATAAAATAAGCATGGAGAAGAATCAAAGGGATCATATAACTCACTTTTATTGAAGAAACAAGGAGTACTCTGCGATAGAGGCCAGTTACACATACGCCACAGTACCCTGCAAACGTCTTGAATAACCACGAAATCGGTAAACAAGTAAAAAGACAGAAATAATAAAAAAAAACACAAAATTCAGAGAATTCTACGAAAAAAATTTAAGCCGTTGAATTTAAAGAAGGACGATTATGTGGTCCAATCGCAACGCTTCAGTCCTTTAAACCGCAATATATGTTTCAATTGCAGTTTAAAGGACCGATGTAACGAGATTGGTCCACATATTCGTCCTTCTTTAAGCGGGCTACTGTTGACGATACGCGCGGCGCGGTCGCGCTGCGGCTGACATTTTCAAATTTTGGACGGCCGCCATCCAGTGAGCGAAAGCTGCTTAAAATTTTCATTGTTATTATTATTTTACATTCTGTTTTAAATATTTTCGATTCCTTAGTTCATGAACGTCATTTTATCTCATTGGTGTCGTTTTCTTCGTGTGTATGTTACCATTCTCTGTCTTTTTGTATCGAATGATTCTGTTCCGTTCTAACATTTGTCTTTTTGGCTTTTTACATTTCGTTTCATTTCAGGTAAGATTCTGTTCCGATATTACTCTGTCAGTTGTCGGTTAGGAAGGACATAACAATATTGGAAAATGTGAGTTAAAAGAGCTTGTTTTTCATTCAAAGCCTTTTGAGAAAGCCTTGTCGGTAATTTTGGTGTATCGTGTATCGTATTCACTGTTTTCTATTAGTTAGATTATTTTTTCCAAGATCACCAATTTTAATTCAACTTAGACACAACAACTCGCAACAATGATTCTCATGCGACTCTCATTATTTTTCGGTTTTTTCGCTGCTCGAATATCCCTCTCAAATATAAAATTTTTGGTGTAAGCTAGCTAGAAGTTGCTGTTTGGTTCTACACTCTTCTCTAAATGGTTTTTTTGCAGTTCGTTGTATTCGATGAATGCGTTCACGCACGGCTGGATAGGACGACGTTCGAATTCTACGTGCCTCGGATATCACTCTCTGAGCAAAATGGACAAGGATTGTCAACTTGAGAAGGTTTTTTATCTGAGTTTATTTTGCATGTGGCTTTTATAGAGTTTCCATCCGGCTGTCGGTGACACCCACTTTGTCAAATGTGAAGCGACTTTGTTGAATGCCTGATTTAATCACCCCGTTTTGTTATAATCAAAACTATCCCTATTTCAGCTCAGCAATAGTTGCACTTAGCCTGTGAAAACTCAATTTAGCACCCTGTTTACCAGCTTGGTTAATGGTTACCCAGATACAATTGCATTCATTCCTGCACTCCTGATTTGCATTCTCATTCAGTTTGTGTGGACAACAAAGTCGCCTCACATATGCACCTTGTTATAATAGTATCTTTCAAAATGTATGTTTTGGTCACGCCCGTGCTTCAAAGCGGAATGTGACCATGTTAAACGGATTATTTCAAACAACGTGTGTTTCAATTTGAACTTTAGACAGAATTTCGTTGGTTCGAATTGAAACACAAATTGAAAATCGGGCCTTTTTTCCCGTCAATATAAGAACTGATTTTTGAACCTCATTCAATGTAACATCACTACTTATTTTTATGTGTCGGTAGTTTCTCGCTGTCATTTCATAGAACATTTAACTTTCGCTTCAATGAAACATTGTGCTTCATCCTCATGGCTAGAGGGAAATTACCAGTATTACCACTTGTTTTTTTGTGAAACCCTCTCATTTCATCTTCTGTTATTTCTGTTAGCTCGGTATCTCATTTATATTGGGGTACGGCGCTGAAACAGTTCCTACCCTTTCTAAAAGAAGTATACTAGCTCAATGTTTTTTGAAATGACTATGTAGGGGTGTAGGGTTAACTTAAAATGATGCCGGAAATATTTTGTGTAGTTGAAGATTTTCATTGCGACCGTTTTTTTTAGTTTGCATTTTGGTCTGAAATATGGTGTAATATCAGGTTTCACTTGTTTTTGGTCGTTGGTCCATTCCTGGATGATCCAAATCTGGGCTCCCCCAGTGGTCCTCATTCAAATTCGTGCTTTCTTAAAAGCCCAGTTCTGGATCATCCAGATTTGGTCGCGCACCCTATTTCCAATGCTCATGATCTTGTTGAGCATTATTTTCAAAATTGTGTGTATTTTGGGCAAGTACAAATGTATAAACATTTTTGAAGGCTGTTTTTGTTTGCTTTTGTGATTTCATGTCATCTGAGGCGAAAGTGATTGAGCATATTTCCGAAAGTCCGAAAAATCGAGGTTTCAGCGTTTTCAGTGAATTCTGCCAGATTTTATCCTGCCTCGTCTTATATGAATATTTCTGAAGCCTGTTTTTGTTTGCTTTTGTAGTTTCATGTTACCTGAGGCAAAGGTGATTGATCATACTTCTGAAAGTCCGAAAAATCGAGGTTTGAGCGTTTTCAGTAAATTTTTGCCATATTTTTATCTTGGCTCGTCTTATATGGTCCTTGTCTGCCGGTTTACGAGTAGAAAACAATAAGAACGGAGAATGACAGAGAGACACAGCAGAATACGACCGCTCACTGGCAAATTGAGGCCATATCAAAAAAACGCTACACGAATTTGTGTCATCCTTGTGCAGGGGGCGCGATCAAATAAACCTAATGATTTCAATCCCGTACAAAACGGAGATCGACATTCATAGGGAACAAAGTTTGAGTACACAGTTGACGGACTGTTCCATCGGTGAGAAAAGGATAAAACGTCAATACCTCAGTTCAGCAATTCGCGAAAAATATTCTGTTTTTGTGAATTTTGGCTTTTACCTTTTAGTAACAAAACTCTATTCTAGCAAGGCACCAGCGCGAGCTTTTTCTCCCATTCATGTTTCATTCCTGTTCATGACTGAAAATACTCCGTTCGAATATAACTGGTGTACGGCCTTTCGCAGGCTGAATTAGTATGAATACTTATTGTGCGTTAGTGTCATGTCATGAATTCGCAGGTTTTTCAGTTTTCGAAAAAACCACTTTGAGACATCAGTTTTCCTGCTTGATATTCTTCAAAGGAGAATATAATGAGCTCGCGCGTCGAAAAGCCTTGTGTCCATATAAAAAGCTAACATCACTCCATTCAATTCATTCGTGATGATTCTTCTCACTGCAGTTCTTCTCTTTGCCTCTCTCGCGTCAGTCGCTGGACGCAGTCAACTGACGATACCAGAACTGAAAATAGGTAGATTGAGAAGGACTAACAAAACATTTTCAATTGTGGGCAAAAACCCTGAGCATCGTGCCACTGATAACTATGTTAATCACAGCGAGTTCCAGGCAGGTGCAGACACTTATTAAAAGTCCTGATGCCTAATCCTGATCCTGAAAAGTCCTGATGCCTAATCCTGATGCCTTCTTCGTAACGTCTGACGGTAAAAACGTCCGCATCTCTCGGTAAAGAATCAGTTACTTCAGGGTGGTTCATAAGCTATAACGGTGAAATAATTCTCCGTTTACCATGTGAAATTTCTGATAATGAGTTTTCAGTTGTGTGCCCAGATGGTTACGACAGATACGTGGATGGAGCTTGTTACAAGGTAAGTTGGTTTTTCGACAATCAGCTTGCTCGCATTTCCTGTACTAGCAAATCGGGTTACATGAAAAAAACATAACTAATTGATCGAGCATATCGTCGTAAGAACTGCAACTCGTTTGAAGAAACAAAAACTGCCGTTTCAGAATTTTCACGTGTGCATTCAAGAAACTGTTTGTCAATAATCGCGTGAACTCGGTCACAGTGTAAGGAGAAAGCGTTCTATGCACATGAACATTCTGTAATTTAATCAGAGTGTTTACTCGTAATGGATTGTTCAGATTGTGACAAACGCGACCAATGTGTTGGAAGCTGCTCGAGAGTGTCACACCAGCGGAGGACATCTAGCGGAAATCCCATCATTTGAGGTATGAGTTTCTTATCGGGTTCAAGCGAAAGGAATAGTGGTAGTGAACAGTAGAGAATTGCTTCTGAACTATCTGTTTGGTCAGCATCAAACAATGAATCGGTCAATCTGAATTCAGTTCTCAACTGAGTGATTCGATTTCCTGGTTTCTTTTTTCATTGCTTTGTTGAGTATCCAGCTGAGAAAAAAACAGCCGGGCTCTCCAGGAAAAGAGATCATGTTGATTCACTCTTTTGTAGTTTGGATAAGGTCTCAAACAAATTCTGCTTAGAGTAGTTGACATGTTATTTTCAGGTTAACAGCAGAATATCACACAATAGCAACAAGATGAGTATGAGTCTGGGACTAATTTGCACCGGAACGAAAATCACGTCGTGCACGTATATATCTGGGGAGGACCTGACTGCCACCTCTTACACAAACTTTGCAGCAGGTAGGTTTTAGATAAACAGTTTGACTAAAAACAGTAATTCATGGAATAATAACAATAATAATAATAACAATTTCAAGGTCATCCTAACCCCGAAAACGGAACGTGTATCTATTTGAACACTTTTGGAAACCACACAAACTACTGGCTCAGCGGAGATTGTGCGGCTGAACGTGGCTATGTTTGTCAGAAGACCAGACACGGTGGGTCAATGTGTAGAGAAAGAGAGAAAGATAGGAAAATAAAGAGAGAGAGAGAGAAAGCTATCATCTTAATGAAAATGAATTGGCATTAGAAAAGGCATCATAAGTGAAGAATTATTCGCTGCTTCACAGTTCTACGAACGTAACCACGGTTCAGTTGAGATGAAATAACATACAGTGAGAACATACGTTTTCCTGCTAGCATGAGCATCATTTGAAGAACTAGGAGTAACATGAGAATAAGAGAATAAGATTGAAAACAAGCAAGGTATCAGCCAGACACACTGAAAAACAATTTCAGTGACAATCACCGAATGCGGCTCGGGTTACACAGAACACAACGGAAAGTGTTACAAAGTGATTCGAGACAAACTAAGCGCTGCGGAGGCTCGAAAAACTTGCTCGGCACAATGTGGAAATGCTGTTCAGATTGATTCGAAAGAGGTAGGTTTATGAGTCATCCGTTCGGGAAACAAACAAAAAAGGTGTGTGGTTTGGTTCTCAGAGAATGTCAAAAAAAGTATTCACAGTAATACTTCGATGTGAATCCTACCGTCATAAAACCAACTTTGTCCTTTCCTTCTCCCAGTAGATAAATATAGATCAGTCAACACACCATCGTAACAAAAAAACACAGGCAAACCACTACTCTGTCTTTCGCCTTTCCCCGTCATCAGGGCGTTTAATACCGACTAAAGAGCTACCATTGGTGGTGGGTTCTCTAAGCGTTACGGTATGTAAAGGGGTATGTCCAAGGCCGATGACAACATAACAAGGAAGCACATACGTGTTCATATCAATAGGCCAGTATTATACAACAGAACCGCGGGGGTGGAAGCTCCACAGAGGCTTTTCCAGACCCCAATGACGAGAGGGTGGGCTAATGGCTCGCCTCTCCATTCGCGCGGTGGAGGTGCACCCTGGAACGAGGGTGAATTAGCTTTGGATTGATATTTTCAGGAGAACGAATTTGTTCGTCGTCTATTTGTGAATGGAAGCAACTCTGAGGTTTGGATAGGGATGAACCTGGCTGAGACAGTTATTTGGAATGGAGGAAATACAATCACTTACCTTAAGGAGTATCAGAATTTCGGTTTGTACAATTCAGAACGTGAGGGGAAGGAGTACATGCTCTTTCTCGTTTTCTCAATAGAATTCTTGATTATAGAGTTATTAGTACATGCTTTTTTCTATTCAATATAATTATTAGTTAAAGGACATCGTGCACGTAATGTGGATTGAAAAACTAGGATTAAAGGACTTGTAGAGACAGACAAAAATTTTAACACAATAGGAAGACACAAATGAATGACAGCCATCCCTTTACGCTGCAAATATCAATGAGTTGTGAGTCAGTGTTGAAGTAGGACGATTATGTGCTCCAATCTCGGCGCATCAGTCCTTTTAACTGCGATTGAAAAACGTATTGCACTTCAAAGGACTGAAGCGCTGAGACTGGAGCACATAATTGTCCTTCTTCAAACGGCTGTGTCAACTAGTGATGAGACCAAATGACGAATCATTCACAGTTACGTGTGCAATTCGCGACAAGTATATCATACTCCAAATTTTAAAAGCTTATTATTGTGAAAGGAGATAAAGCAATCGGAACAAAACATTTTCGCGAAGATTCACGAAGACACCACGTAACAAGAAGTCCAACTTGTCTGATGAAGAGTGTTCAATCTGTATTGAGTTCAGAGTACAGCAAATCAACCTAAATGGCGTAACCTTTCTTTGGAGCTTGTATTGAGTGTGTGCATATTGAAATTAAGAATGAGTTCAGGACATCTACACAAACCCTTGGGGGAATGTTTGATTATGTCCCTGGACTATGAGTTTGTACAAAAAGGACAATGGATAAACAAAAACTGTGACAAGAAAATCGAATCCGTGTGCGAAAGAAGTGAGTGCTCGTTCAACTTTGACGTGAAAATTGACTGTCTCATACGTTTTCCAGCTGTGTTTGGTTGACACCCTCGATTTACATAAAATGTCGTGTCTTAGAATATGTATATACACATATGAAGTGTTTTCAACTGACCTAAAGTTTGCACGCTACCCAGTCTGTAGATAATTATTCCAGTGATAGTCTCGAAAGGGTATGTAGTATGTACACTGATCGTGATTGTTACAGGCATCGCAAACTCTTGTGGAAAGCAAAGTGGTTCAGCCGAAAATGAAATGATCTTCAGGGGTTACAGTGGTTTGGTAAATTGATTTTGTTTTTCGAAATATTGAGCACACGGCCATCACTATTCTCAAGACAGACTTAGGCCAAGGTACTCATTTCTAACCATTTACTTTGTAGGAAGGCGTTTTCTCGGACTTAGACTTTCGAATCCTCGGATTCCCGTATGCTGGAATTGGGGCGAATTATTTATTTAATTTGGTATTTCGTTAACCCTAGCCGTTAACCATTAACCGGGTTACCTGGTTATCCCTTTTGTTAACCACTTGGTAACCCTAAATTTGTCTCAACAGACATTGTAAAAGAAGGTTAACAAGTGGGTAACAAAAAGGTTAACCAGGTAACCCGGTTAAGGTTACCCGGTAAAGAAATGACGAATTACCGGGTTCCTTGTGGAATTGGCCTGGAATTGGACAAATTTTTTGGAGGGTTCTAAAGCTTTTTTCTATGGAAAACACTCGAGACTTCTCCATAGGCAACCAAGTCACGTCTTGGAGGCACTTGAATGTTTTTACACATGTCTGCTTGGGTACAAAAAATATGCGTCTGGTTTCGTTCCGTCGTTTGAGAAATAAACTAGGGTGCTGTGCACAAACAACCCGATTTTTTAGAATCTAAGATTAGCAGGCGTGATGGTTAACAACTGGTTTCGAATCCTATTTTCGTCACTTGGTATTTCGGACAGAACGCGGTAGAAAAAGAGGTAGAAAAAATGTTATCATAACAATTGTTAACTGGCGATAAAAATTCCAATTAATGATTGTCTGGCGTGGTTGAAGGAGACCGGAACATAACTTGAGCAGAGGAATATCAGCGAGCACAACTAACTCGTATATTAGTTTGATCAGTCCACGTGATATTCACATGGCAATGCCGCGCGACCTTCTGGGTATCTGACGGATTACTGTAGAAGGACATCGATCGGTGAAACGAACTATACAGTAGCTTCACGAGAAACCTAGTTGCTCTCCAGTCTCCTCTAACGAAGTATGCGGTACCTTATGGAACTGGTGGCGATAGTGTGTTTTTCGTACTAGTGGAAATTTGACGGCGACAGAAATGAGGCCGTGGTTAAATACCATCAATTTTTTCCAATTCAGATGGCCTTCTACCGAAGTGAGGTGGTAGTGGGACGAGGAAGAAACCGAATATACAGGTAGGAGGTTCATTCATGCCACAAACTGTGAACGATTATGTGAAATTTTTTCTCTATTTCTATCTATTTTTCTGATGAGCGTTCGCCACATTCTTTGAATGCAGAAGAACAAACAATTTGGTATGTTACAGGTCATATGACACCAAACAAAAAGTGCACAGGTATACCTTGGACCCTCTCACTTCATATGATAATGGATTCGAGCAACAAGGTGAAGTTGTCCCTATTTCATTTTAAGTTCACCATACTTATTCAATTTTAGAGCACTCACGGCATGTTCAGAGCCGCGGTGGCTGCCCATACTCAACGACGGTTGCTCCGATTTGACCGCGACGCGGCCGTCACGCGTCCAACATACAGAACTATGGCTGTATTGCGCTGAGTAATACACGTCAAGCCGTGCAAACGGACTTAACCTGTATATCTAACACTGACTTGCGATTTTCATCTGAAGCAATCATCACCGCAGCTAGCTTGTCAGATGCCTCGAAATGTCGTGCACGGTAATTCACAATACGGTTTGTATCCTTTGTTACCAAAACTATTTCGTTTTCAGGCGATCTCGGCTACTACATGAACGAAACGACCTACAACAAAATAAAAGGATACTGCCCTGAACTGAAAAAAGTGTCGCTCCAGCAGTGTGAGTGTTTGTTCATCAGATAACATCTTATACTTGTACTCATTGTTAACGTTTTGTAATCACTTCTGGTAACATCAACTTTGAATGTGATTACAACAATTGAGTTTGTTTTTCTCAGTTTTTTTCTCGATTTTCTCTCCAAGTTCAATCAATGAGAAACCGATTTTCAACATTTCACGATGAACGTACAAAGCCTTGTTGTGAGCTTGAATTCAACAAAAAAATTTGAGCAAGACAATAGGAAGATTTCAGGAGGTGGCAAAAATGCACTTACCTTAATTGCAGAATAACTCTTTTATATTTAAAGATGCCTATTCCTCGAACTTCCAGTACATTCACAGCATAGATCAATCTGTGAGTGGTTATACGAAATTAGCGACCTTCTACTGTGCTCCCAGGTAAGAAAACTTAACAACAAGTACAACTATTCATCTACTCCTATAGAAGCAAATGATGTTTCCAAACGAAAGAAAATTGGGGGAAATGATGAATTTTGTAGTGGGTTTCGAGCGGAACGACGTGAGAGTTATTTGTAGAATGAAGCAAATGTATGACAAACGTAGAGGTTCGTCGTTAGAGAGGCGTATGCCCGGGTTTAGTTCGTTCCACCCACTTATAACCCTCTACAGCAATGCTCTTCAATTAACGAGTCAATGAGAAATGAGAAAAACGGCCGGAATAATTGACGGGTTACCGTAAAAAGACATCGATTGGTGAAACATAGTATACCCTTCTCGTGTTCTGTATCACGGTCGTAGAACCGATCAACAAAGGCGACGCCTATCCACTCTATGTGACATCGTCAAATGTTGCTGACATAACATTTTATTATCGTTTCTAGACTAATTTTATTGCAGACTGGACTATTGTGGTGCGAACTTCCAGTTGGTGGGAATTTACGCCAAATCAGGTAACGTGCATAGAAAAATCTTGACCATGACCTCTTCCGGGTTTTTATTTTCTGTTCTGTGTATTATAAGCAGGGCCAACATTATACACTACTGTCACTCGCCGGTATCGAACCTACGAGCAGAAGATTCGTAGCAGGGCTCTAACCGCTGCGCTATTAGACAACATATCCTGCCAGCATTAGAATCGAAGAGATGCGTGCGTACACAGCGGAAAGTGAGATATATAGTATCATCTCGCCTTTCCGTTGGCGACGACTATATAGTGCATGCCAAACTCATAACATAACCGCCTCATGTGAGACTCGAGCCGGGCCCAAAAGTGTGCGGATGCAACTAAGCTAAACACATCGCTGTCGACGGATTTTATTGGTTTTTACACAGCACAAAGCGAGATATACAGTACTCCCTCGCCTTTCTCTGAGCGACAACTGAACATTTGTTGTTAAAATGTTGTGTTCCATTGGAAATGCATCCCTTCTGACTGAAAAAAAAACAGAGTTGTAATTTTGGGTTGGGAAATTCGGAAATTTGACCAAGAAACTGTTGTGAAACATTGAGGTGTTACTTCCCATTCATGCCATCTGATAGGGGAGGGTTATCGTGGTATCTTTGGTCCCGGTACATTCGTACTAAGACTTGTTGGCAACGTGCCAATGAATATTTCAGCTGATTTCTCACCACTAATTCGTCTATAAAAAAACTACACATGTTTGTTAGCGGATGTTCAGTTTCACAAGAACACATAAACAAAAAATCTTCAGATTACTCATGTTTTCTTCAAAAAATAGGCATTCAGAAATCTTGGCACAATGCCAATGGATCTCAGTGGGAGTGATACGAAGTGTAGCAATCAACACAAGTTTCAGTTGAAATGTTCAATCTGTCTGTAGGTTTCATAAATGTAGACAAAAGATACAAACGTGGTTATTCCATATTCAGAAAGCAACTTAATGTTGATTTTCCTACTCTACAGGAAATGACCGGTTCTATCCAAAATCTCTTGCGGAGCGCCAGGAAATTACAACATCGAACGACTACAAAGCCTCGTTTGATGACCCGAGCTGCTTCATCTGGCAGCCAGAAGAGACGAGGGTGTAATTCACTGTGACTCAGAATAAATCCTTCATTTGAATCCCTTTCATTCCCCCTGGACTCGGCAGAAACAATTTTCAGAAGAGTTCATGGAACCTTTGTGTTTTTATCTTCAAGACATGACTTTCATCCAGACCACGTGGTTTACACGCACACTTTCCTTTAGGTCATGAAATTCGCATGTTTTTATCACGTTTCTTCGTTTTTCCCAAACGTCTGGATGGTTCTACTCAAGTATCTTACAGTTTAGACAATATGAATACTTTATTCCAGTGGAAAAGTGAGAGGTAACAAAAAAAGGAAACAGCAAAATATGAAGTCACAACAAGAAGAAAACACAAAATGGAGAAACAGAACAGAATCGAAACTATATCTTCACATTAAACATAAACAAAACAATATATTATATTATGGACTAGGTGCCATCATATAATATTAACACTGGCTCGGCGCTCATCTCTTCACCAGGCCTGGAAATAGACATACGCTCATAATCGGAACATACAGGGAACCAGAGGAGTTTAACTCAAGATTTGGTGGAAAGGGGGGGGGGGATGACACGCAAACTCGTTCGGATATCCAATTAGTTTTGACAGTGCGTTTTGCAGTTGATTGATTTGGGGTGAGTTTGGCGTGAAAAATGTCTCATTATGAGTATGAAGACAAAAAAGCGCAAAGATTTTACTTACATCATAAGTCCAAAAAATATTGAATTCGTTAACTAAAGATTTCGATGCGGTGCTGCCAGAATCCCCGGAAATATCCTGAAAAGTAGTATAACCGTTTCATATCTGGGAAGATCCATTG
Source organism: Litoditis marina (assembly GCA_964036275.1). NCBI lineage: Eukaryota > Metazoa > Nematoda > Chromadorea > Rhabditida > Rhabditidae > Litoditis > Litoditis marina. The sequence continues at coordinate 17,579,669 of OZ038435.1, read as the reverse complement.
GGATCAGTCCAGTTTAAGAGACGGTACAATAGTAGACAAGTCCACTTTTTCCAGACGAGCGTGGAAAGTAGATAGAGTTCCTGCTTCCACTACATGACTTGGAAGTAAATTCCAAATAGCTGGCATTCTGTTCGCAATCGAACCAAAAACTTGCCTTTTACTAGCAAAATTTCGCGAGATTTGAAATGAATGAGGCTTTTTGACCTGCTTATCGTAAATAGCTGTAGTGAAGGATTTTTTTCAAAACCATCGATGATTCGATAACAAAGGGAGAGATCAAATACCAAACTTCTATACGCAAGTGATTTAAGTTGAAAACTTACCAAACGACCCGCATAAGATAAAGTGAGAGGATTGCTGACACATTTTCCGAACGCAATACGAGTGAAACGTTGTTGCACGTTTTCAACACTGGTTGTATCCATCACAGTGTTGGGGGACCACACAGGAGACGCATATTCAAGAATTGGACGAACATACGTTATGAAAGCTTTTCTGTAGCTGGAAATTTTACGCAGCTAAAAAGCTCTCAAAATACAATTTGCAACCCTGTTTGCCTTCTTTAAAATTTCAGAAATATGAGATCTGAAAGAGAGATCGTTGCTAACCGAATTGTTGTTTGGAATAACTACTTTATTCAATGTGTATTGACTAGGATGTAAACTACTATTGACTGACAAATGCTGAGATTTAGACGCGTTAATATTCATAAGCCATTTAGTAGCCCAAATCGCGCGCAGTGCGAAGCGCTGTGCGAGATTTGTCTTTGGTTCGGCTAATGCGCGCTTTCATTTTTTTAGTTCACCCTCAAAAATGCCCAAGCGTGCAAATCAAAACTTTTTATGATTTGTTGATATTTCATGGCATATTTACAAGCTATGTTCAAAATTTGAACAAAATTGATTAAGTTTAAGCCGAGTTATGACGTTATGCGCTTCATGCAGACCGCCAACTTCCGCCGTGTGTGTGTGTGTGTGTGAACGCACTTCTGGGAAATTTTTATGTGTGAACCGATTCGACTGAAAATTGGGGAAACGATAGATGTCTCACTCAACCCTTGGGGGCGCACTTTTTTTTCGAAAAAAATTATTTTTCATCAAGTTATGGGTCTTTGAAAATGTCTCTGCGTCTCTTCATTTCGTGCACTCTCTCGCCCTCTCTATCGGGGTAAATGAAATTGCGTTATAACTCAGCTCAGTCCTAACCAATTCAAGTAAAATTTGAAGTATGATACCACGACATGAACTGACATCGATTTAGATGTAAGTCTTCTACTGATGACGTCATCGATGATTCTGGAGCTCGGATTACATCATAGTCGAAACAAGGGAAGATTCCCAGTTCAAGGGTTTCTACATAACCGTTTTTGTTGCGAATTGTGAACTACTTAAACACTGGCGGAGCAGAAAAAAATTCAAGAAAAAATTGTTTCAATCAAAGTTATGGACATTTTTCGGAAAGTGTCTGCGTCTCTCCATTCAGCACGCTCTCTCACTCTCTCTGTCCGGTCGACAACTCAAACTGTACTGTAACTTAGAGAAACAATTACCGATTTGCTTGAAAATTGAAATATGATGCCATCGTGACTTTTGTTTGAACATGAAGTTTCGCAGAGTGCGAAACTTCTCTTCATCTTTCTCTCTCTCGGGGAGCTATCGCAGACTGCGATATTCAATACGTGGTACGCTGCTTAACATAGAGTGCGCATTAGCATATCACTCACGCGCACGTACCACGCAAGATAGCCGACGCGTGGCAGTAAGCATCACTTCGCTTCAATGCGACTGTCTGGGAAGGTTGAGTCGTGATAGAGCACAAATCGTAACTAGACGAGTATAAGACGTAATCCGTTACTTACCCAAACCATGTGGCACTACTAGTTATCTCTCTCTCTTATGTATTCAGTCTCGCACCTTCCTTTCTCTAATTCTATCTTATTTGTATAACTATGTATTGCGATATAAAAGGCTGACTTATCCACATTGTTATGTTGTATGGACTCGATCATACTCACTATACATGTATTATCTGGGAGATCCTTCTATCGGGTCGATATGTTGGTGAACGTTAGTCAAGATATAGAGAATCATGAGCATTAGAGAAATCGTGTGGCAATGAGCATAAAGGGGGAATAGGAACTACACCCAGTTCCGAACAGTGGTGCATCGGCTAATAAAGAATCCGGATCCGCAAGTCATCATCTCTACTTCATCCTTAACTCATGTTTTCTCTATTCGTTACTGATCCGTTGAGTAATCAAAAGCACAGTCGTAATTGAATGTAAATGAGCAGCTACAACGCGGTCAGGTGGGCCGAGAGAATATGTGATTTTGAAAAAAAAGCCGGGTACGGGTCCCGGTCGTAGGCATACATCATCCTACGCGTTTGCATTGGAAATCGTCTATTCATGTACGTAGTGAGGGTGCATCATTTCGTACTATGTTTGTGATGAACGAGAATAGGCCCCTCGTCTGATCTTTTGCAAAACGTAGAGTCCCAGCAGGCGGAACTCGCACGAACTTGGGAAAGAGAAGTATCGTGGTCTGCAGCACAATGAGGAGAACTTGTGCATTAATTGAGTAGTACAGTAAACTGCTACTTCGGAGGAAACCCAAATTGTTTACGGCGGAAAGTTTTCCTACAAAGGGAGACAGCCAAACCTCATTGGTTTCCGTGCTATTGTAGCTCAACTCGTTACGTATATTTTACAACATGCAATACATTTCCAACGTTATATTTCGATATAAACAATTCACTGAACATCGTTCACATCCGTAAAGTTGAAGATTTTGATAATCAATGTATATTGATCCCGATCAAGCTTCGATAGTGCGATTTCAATCGGTTAGAAGTCAAATCGTATTTCATAGTCATTGCCATGTAAAAATTAGGAGAACACTAATACTCGTTATTCACTGATTATCCGTACTACTTATTTCGTTTCAAACCATTCTCAGATTCATTAGATGATGCATACTCGATTCTAGAACATGTCTACTCAACCGTGCTATCTTTACCGTATATTAGTCGTTATGGAGAACTTCACAAGTGTGTTCGTGTACATGTAGCATGCAGCTAAGAATATGAATATCAGCCATTCAAGAATGCGTATATAGCCAAGCAGCAAAAAATTCAATTTTGACTATTCGTACATACGTGAGAATTAACATATATTCCGCTGCCGCCGTCCAGCAATATTCTCTACCGATGATCGAACAAATCGGAGAAAATGGAATGATGAATGAGATCATGTGCTGGAAAAACGACTAAATGCCACTCTGACCAAACTACAGGCGAATTCGACAGCCAGAAGGTATATCTTGCAAATATTATCTCACCCATAATGTTAGGTTCAGAATTATTCGTTTTTGAGCATAAACCAATGTACACACGCAAGTATTGCACATTGCGTTTTGAGTTTAGTCGTAAACAAGTAGATAGCCATTTGGTCAAGTAGACATTTCACGTTGAAAAATAGTCAAGCCGTTAATTTTCACTTTCGTTGGTTACATAAAGCCGTGATTATTAGGAAAATGACATTTTTCGAAAACGTAAGTAGATAACAACAGTTTGTTTGTTTGATTTTCGTTCTGTTCCAATACGTTCTCAGCCTTGTTTGAAAGAGCAGGTATCTCATAACAATTCGAATAATCAATATTCGTTTCTAATGCGTTTTAGATTGATCATAATAACGATAGCCGCTACATAGTCTTACTATGAAGTGTACACAGTTGTTAAACAAGACGTAGAAAATGTTTTGGTGCATCCAACTGGAAAGTGGGAAAATTTTCTCCAATTTCGTTGTAACAAACTAAGTTCAAGTCGTGGTCGCAACATGATTTTGTAAACCGTGAACTTCCGTTCTCTGGCAGACGTAGTTAAGCATGTTAATATATGGTATATTGATCAGATCTATTAAGACATCATTCTGAGAAGTAGTCATGCGTCATTCACATACATCGTACGTGAAGTGACTAACCGTTATAACGACTACACATTCCATCAAAATGCCGTAATAAAAAGTCGTGGAAACCGTAAATCGTGCAAAGTTCTGCAAAGGTTAGCGTAGAGAACTAATCTTATGTACTTGAAACGTTGCCCGTTTATCAAATCAAATCCAAGAAACGTTTGTTATCGTCAGCTCATCCATCCATTAGAGTGGTCAGAATGTTATCTCGATCAACCACAGAAGATTATCTCGTTCATCGAATTCATCATTTTGAACCAGCCGCCAAACTCAGACGTTACCAAAGCTGGCACTATACAAGACGTGTTGAATATTTTCAACATATCCGTCATATGATATGAGCACTAAGTTCTCGTGTTTATTAGAAAAACATTTGTAGTCGTTCTCATGATCTCATCGAGAAAAACGTAACGTGTTACCACTAACGCCTACTACACGCCATAACCATGATTGTGAATAAACGTAATAATGAACGCCATTTTAGACGTATGATAAACGATTTGCAGTGCATGCCCGGAAAGCCAGAAAGTGAGCACTTGTTGCCTGAAAACATAAGTTCTACATTGTCATGATGAGCATGATATCGTTATCGAATAAGGCATGAATAATCAATGAACGAGCGCTGTTTAGTCATACGAGTTCGAATAACATCGTAGAAATCAGATATTTCATTGACCAGCCTTAAAGTAGTCAGGAGATTATTTCGTTAAACCACTCCATTATTTTCCAACCAGCCGGAAACTTGGACGTAGCAGAAAGAACTGAACAAGACGTATTGAACACATTTACTAGATCCGTGTGACATCAGCATATAATCGCCGTGTTCTCATCCGAGAAAAAACATCTATAGTCGTTTTCATGACCCCATCAAGAAATACGTTACCAGTTAGTTTTCGACTACTATTTTACAGTATATCCGACAAAATATACGTGATTTCCGGCGTATTTTAAACTATACGCAACGATTCATAAGTAAAGTCGTTTTCATGACCCCACCAAGAATTACAGGGCGTGTTACTTTCTAACTACTTCTTCAAGCCATATCCAGTCAGTCATCAATTAGACGTGAGTTAGACCATGATGTCAAACGCTTAATGAAACGGGTTTACATTGTGAGCCGAGGTGATCAGAACTGTCTGAAAACATCTAAAATACTACGTCATGAAATCATATCGTTCTCAGTCAATAATCGGTCGCCTATGAATTAACATTGGTCAGTCAGAAAAACCGAAACCGTATTATAATCACTTCGAATCCATTCGGAACCAAAACTCGACACGTTCTGAAGCCAGGATGGAAGAAAAATGAGTACAGCTGGTAGAATCTACTGCCAATGAACTCAATACTAGAAGTGACAAGGACAAAACAATGAAGAATCGGACAATCAACAACTGTCTACAAGAAGACTCCATCGATCAATTTTTGTTTCCTCGTCTACCTCTCTAACATCTATCTATTTTGTATGTTTTGCTTATTTCTGTGCTAGGAGTGTGTCAATCCCAACGTAGACAGCCGTTAAAGTCGTAACAAATGGTATCTGCCATTGGATGAAGCAAAAGCTTTGTGCAGTTTGAAGTTGTCCGGCAATCGTTTCTTAGTTCCCACGATAATCATGGAGGTCTAACAGCACGTTGCTGTTTGGCTTGCTTCAACTCGTTATCACGTCACCGGACTTCTTTTTCTGTTTTTCTAAGCTGGGGAGCTTTCGCAGAGTGCGAAACTTCTCTTCATCTTTCTCTCTCTCGGGGAGCTATCGCAGACTGCGATATTCAATACGTGGTACGCTGCTTAACATAGAGTGCGCATTAGCATATCACTCACGCGCACGTACCACGCAAGATAGCCGACGCGTGGCAGTAAGCATCACTTCGCTTCAATGCGACTGTCTGGGAAGGTTGAGTCGTGATAGAGCACAAATCGTAACTAGACGAGTATAAGACGTAATCCGTTACTTACCCAAACCATGTGGCACTACTAGTTATCTCTCTCTCCTATGTATTCAGTCTCGCACCTTCCTTTCTCTAATTCTATCTTATTTGTATAACTATGTATTGCGATATAAAAGGCTGACTTATCCACATTGTTATGTTGTATGGACTCGATCATACTCACTATACATGTATTATCTGGGAGATCCTTCTATCGGGTCGATATGTTGGTGAACGTTAGTCAAGATATAGAGAATCATGAGCATTAGAGAAATCGTGTGGCAATGAGCATAAAGGGGGAATAGGAACTACACCCAGTTCCGAACATGAAGTATTCTATTTCTGACGTCCTTCAGGATTCTGGAGACCAGATGACGTCGATTTTGAAAAGTGCAAAGTCGACGTCACATATATTTTTAAACGATGGTAATATCTTAAAAAGGGTCAATTAAGGGTGAAACTCAATCTGAGAGTGATTTATTCTGGGATTCTGGAGACCAGATGACGTTGATTTTGAAAAGTGCAAAGTTGACGTCACATATATTTTCAAATGCTGAAAATATCTCAAAAATGGTATATTAACGACAGAACTTCATCTAAATATGACTTATTTTGAAAATCAGAAGGCCAGATTACGTCAACTTTCAAAAAATTGACGTGAAATATGTTTTCGAATGCTGAAAGTTTCTTAGAAATGGTCAATTCACGATGAAACTTCATTCAAACATGACGTATTCTGGGATTCTGAAGGACAGAGGGCAGAAAGTAAGTTTTTAGAACTGCAATGTTGACGTCATATTTTCTCAAATAATAGTAATACGTGGCAAGTGGTTCATTAAGAAAACAATTTTATCTGCACCGTACAGATCAAACCACATACCTACGGCATGTATACAAAAAGAGAAAAATTCATGAAAAAGTGGGGGCCCAACGACTGTGAGATTTGTCTTCTGCTGTGCGCCCTTTAGACAACTACTCTCAAATGGAGCAGCTACTGCTACAAAAACCGAAACATACTCATGTATAACTGTTAATTACAAACATACAAAAGTCGTAAAATATTTTTTCAAACCTGTAAACTAGAATCGGTAAATAACTGAAAAATACTAATATAATATACTCAAGTATAACTGCTCATTACAAACATACAAAAGTCGTAAAATATTTTCTCAAACCTGTAAACTAGAATCTACAAATCACAGATATTAACTCAACATAGTCAATTATAGCGTTCCTGGTTTTGTGCACAATGGTTGGTGTTTTTGATCATTACTTCAATTCTAGGTGCTATAAAGTTTAGAATATTATTCAACAGGTGTTCTCTGTTTCGCAGCTGTGACTTGTAGATTCTAGTTTACAGGTTTGAGAAAATATTTTACGACTTTTGTATGTTTGTAATGAGCAGTTATACTTGAGTATATTATATTAGTATTTTTCAGTTATTTACCGATTCTAGTTTACAGGTTTGAAAAAATATTTTACGACTTTTGTATGTTTGTAATTAACAGTTATTGTCGCGCGAAGCGACCACTGTGTTTCTAGCAATTGCGTCATGGAATGCGCGCTGACGCAATGTCAGTGCGCACACACCTTTGCGCCTTTCAGGTGCGCGCAATTTGAGATTTTCTGGCCTAAAATCTGCCAGTCGAAGGAATTATGTCACGCGAGTAGGTTGCGAGGGAGGCGATGGAAGTTTTTCGGAGGAAAGACGGAGGGATCTCACGTACATCCTCCCTCCCTCACCCTCCACCGACTCGAGGTCATCCTCGCTCAAAGGAAATATATCCTCATTGGAGGAGGTGCTCGTGTATCCACTTCTGGTGCGAATCTTTCGTCGTTTCTTCGTACTTCCGCCTTCTGATTTTGTCGAAGTCGCCGTCGTTGGCTGTGGATTCAGCACCGAATTTACCGATTCTTGGGTAGGTGTCGCCGACTCGGAAAACTCTCCCACCGCCGCCGCCTCATCACTGTGGGCCCCGGGACTGGAGGGTTGCGAGACGCCGCGGGAGGCATGACCACTGTCAACACTCATGCTGGAACTGCCCCCTTTCCGAGGTATTTCTCTATCTTGACGGGGTCCGTCTGTGCCTTGTTCATCAGTTCATCCAACGAGATCCCCTCCTCCTTCGGGGGTTCCGGGGCCGCCGAGGCACGATTCCGTCACATGAACCACGTCCAACCGGATGACTCTTCCTTTGGTTTTTCCTCGGCCGTCTCTTTGCTCTTCTTTTCCCTAGTTTCGGGAAGTTGACCCCATTTCCAGTCTGTCACGTCGTTGGCGTGCGGTTCCGGGGTATTTCGGTGGTGATCTACTTCCGAGTCGGACAGTGCTCCCTCGGCTATTCGGTCGGTATCGTGAGGATCGAGGAGAGAGTGGGAGGGAGAAGAGACGTTAGACGACGAGGCAGACGACACCGAAGACGCCTCACTGTCACTACCGTCATCCTGAATCTTGATATTGATTGGCTGAGCGACCGTGCGCGACATCTTCTTTTTCCTCGCCGAATTGCTCTCTTCTCGTTGATTTTCAAACCGAACCTCGCGAAGTTCAGCCAGCCTTCTCTTATCCATATGGACAGAGGTTTTTCTTGTGGTCTTCGCGTGATTGCTGCCGCCGCCCTCCCCGTCCGAATGATAACCGGAAGTGGCATCGGAGATGGTCGTCAGATCGGGTAGGGAACTTCCGAGAGCGATTGTTCCTCGTGTTCGGTTCCCTTCCTCTCAGTGGCCTCTCTGGACCCTCCTCTCAATCGTCTCTTGCTATAGTCCAATGAGCCACTTCGAACTCGACCACTCGTACCCGCTCGCTCCAGACGTTTTGCACTTTCACGTAGAACCGTGTGCGTGTCCTTGCCCGCAGTGGGCGTGTCTGGTAACGGGCTGGTGATCATGTAGTCGGGTATCTCGTCCCCCTCGCACTCCTCCACAAAAGAGGCCACTCCACTGTCGCCCAACTTTATCTTCAGGTCGATCTCCTCCCCGTTTACGGTGATGTCCACGAACTTATCACTGTGACTGCTCCATATTTGCCGAATCTGACGTGGAACGGTGTCGACTTGTACTCTCCATCCGGCTGCTCCACCACAATCACGTCAATTGCACCCGATAAGGTGGCCGGATTAATTGTATTATAGAATGTCTTCACATTGCGAATTACACGGTAAACAGAGTCCATTCTTTGAAATTAGACGAGGTGCATCGAAATTATTCACAAATTGTTGTATAATTTGACGAGTAGTTCGAGTATTGCTTGTATTGGCTCCTTTCGGTTATCAGAAATACCCGCTTCTTCTCAGAATAGATAGGGGCCAAGTATGTACACCCGAATAGATACCACGCTCAAACTTGGGTAATTAAACCGCATTCATAACGGTAGCTACCGCATTCATTTTCGCATAGTTGAATTTGGCGGTTGAAAATGAGTGCAGAGGGTAGTTCGTACAGAGACCAGCGGGCTCGCAATGAGAGAAGCCGCGGTGGGGGGCGATACTCCAATGGGAGGGGCAGAAACGGCGGGGGCTATGGAGGGATTCCCGACAGATGGCTGAAATACGATGCAATCGGTCGTGACATTGAAGGATCTCGCTTCGTTCCCTTCAAAACGCCACTCCATTCCCGATATTTCGAGGGCAAGACCGATCTTCACGAAGATGACTATTTTGATGTGCGCACTCTGTTGCAGTTTACTCGTGACGCTGGAAAACGGATAGGACTGGTTATCGATTTGACGAACATCGATCGATATTATGACAAGTCGGAGTGGAAACAATACGACATCGAATACTTCAAGATCACCTGTCCTGGCCACGAGGTGAACACGCGAGAGGACATTGTGGAGACGTTCTCCGAAAGAGTTGACGCCTATCTGGCCGAGTCCAATGACGATTCGCTGATCGGTGTGCATTGCACGCACGGACTGAACAGAACCGGATACCTAATTTGTCGGTATCTGATCGATAAAATGGGTTGGACTGCGGCCAGAGCCATTTCACAATTCGAGTATAATCGTGGCCACCCGATCGAACGCGGCCATTACAAACAGAGTCTGTACAGTGCGGAGAAGCGGATAATACAAGAAGGTCCATCGTATAGTTCTGTCAAAGATAGTGAAAGGATATCAAAGGGATTGCATTTTGTTGATGGTGAAGGAATTGAAAAAGAGATAGATGAAACTCTATTTTGTTTTTGGAATACTCGGTTTGTAAAACTTTTCTTGCGAGCGAACTCGATTACTTTGGCGAATTTTTCGAGGGTATTAGGGGGAACGACGCTGAATATTGGAACTATAGTCAGTGAGAGTGAGTGCCTGATGCGAGGTGATCAGTGAGATCAAGGATCAATCGTAATTAATTTGTTGTACTGAACTAGGTATCTGGTACTTGTAGCCTACCAGATACATTTATATGCGAGTGTGGCGTGTTCTACGTTTGGCGAGCATTTTTCTATTTTGAGTGCGATCAGGATCGGGATGCCTTTTTGCCCAGCTACATTACTTTGACGTTTGCGCTACGTCCATCCCAGATGCCGGTCGTTGGCGAACCGGAGTTCTCATCAATGCGAAAATTGTCATGAAATTTTTGTGCGCCAACCCTCTGAATTAGAGCGAGAGTATGCGAGTGAAAATGCAAGTTTTTTTTGAACTCGATTTGATAACTGGTTAACTAACTAGGGTGATAAGGAGCGAAATGGCGTAACGTAATTCGTCGAGCGTGCGATAGAGAGTGACTAAGAGAGTCCGAAGGAGCGGAATGGCGGAACGAAAATCGTCGAGCGGGTGAATAATAGGAGCGGAATGGCGTAACGAAAATCGTCGAGCGTGTGTATAATAGGAGCGGAATGGCGTAAAGAAAATCGTCGAGCGGGTGAATAGTGAGCGCCATGGCGAATAAGAAATCGTCGAGCGTGTGAGTGAAAGCGACTATGAAATGTCAGCTAGTGATCATAAGATCAATATAAACGAGTCAAGGAGTTAGTCATATCCTGTGGCGTCGTACGATTGTGAGCGTTGTATCAAAGAGGTGAATTGACTCTTGTGATAGGGTTGTAATTAAGCGCGATTCAGAGTGTATCCTGGAGGGAATCGACTCTAGTGATAAAAGTATGACTGCGAATGCGTAAAACGGAAATTTGGAAGTTTTCGTAGTGTTTGTAAAGGAACGAACGATTGAAGTTCCTACGTTGATAAAGTGTGAGCGATTTCTGCGAATTGAGAAACTAGGTGGATGATAGTAGATCAAGGAAATGGATGGTGAGAGTGACGGGTGATTCGAAGAAAAGTGAGAGTTGGAAGAGTGAAGCAAAAGTTTTTGTCAAACTTGTGTTGGTGGTGAAAAGGGATGACGTGAGAGATTGGGATTGTGGAGCATTCCATTTTATACAAATTTCGCGAGACAACAGTTTCGGGCGATTTTATACAGAACTATGCGAAAAGTGTGACTTGAGATTGACTTGAGATGAATGTGATTTGAGCGAAAGCGAATGTTTGTGTTGCTATTTATGTTCTGTATGCGAAGTTGTGTTCAGGAGATGCGAGCGATTCGGTGATAGCGACTACGGATTCGTCTACGATGATCGTCGTTCGTCTACGCTGGTGGTGGAGGCTGCTCGAAGTTCTGTTCTCGCTGTCTGGTCCGGTTCAAGATGATATGTAGTTTAGTTTTTAGTCTTCAGTATCACATTGTATAGCTGTTAACTAAGTTTACGTATTATTCATCACCTAATGCGTTCATTTGTCGTTTATCGTTGTTCAGGGGGAGTGTCGCGCGAAGCGACCACTGTGTTTCTAGCAATTGCGTCATGGAATGCGCGCTGACGCAATGTCAGTGCGCACACACCTTTGCGCTTTTCAGGTGCGCGCAATTTGAGATTTTCTGGCCTAAAATCTGCCAGTCGAAGGAATTATGTCACGCGAGTAGGTTGCGAGGGAGGCGATGGAATATTTTGTTCCTGCGAAAATGGTGTGCAAAATAGAAACAAGCGAGTATATGAAATTATAACACTCCTCCTAGCGATAGTTAGGTTTTCTCTAAGTAGTGCGGCGAAGTTTGTAATATTGAAATGTATAGCGAGTTTCGGCGATTTCTTGTTGAGCGAGATTTTATTGTATTGTACATATAAGAGTGCGTAGTAAACCTATGTATTCTACGTGTTTTGTTCTATATGATTCACACAAGGCAAGGTTGGAAAATGAGACAGTTGCATGTCAATGTGACTGTAAGGTTATCGCCCAGCAATGTGTAAAATACCACTGAACCACCGTAGATGCACTGGACAGTCGGTTTCTTGCCTAGCAAGGGCTGACTTATCATACCTTGGCTAACTTATTACTTTTGGCTAAAATTAGCATGAAAACACATTCAGCTGGCGCGAAATGGTGCATCGGCTGGGAACAACTTTTTCACATCGGAAAGAGCGGCTATCTTGAACTCCTCGGGGCGACGCTCGATCACTTCACGTCTAAACGCCATAAGGACACTGGTGGGTGATAGTAGTACGGGTCCGTCTGGCAGCTGTCGACTGTCCTGTGCAATGCTTCGCAGGTACTGCTTTGCCGTGTGACTTTGGCCAATCGCGCGAGACGAAAGGTAGATCATCTTGTACCCGTTGTTCTTGATCCTCGTATAAAGATCGGCTACTCCCGTGTGAGCCCACGTGCCCCCAATGGCCGGAATCACGTGACCGAACACGTCACTTTTCGTGATGGTCCCGTCAATGTCGGAGATGATGATCTGCTCGTACCACTTGTACAGGTAGATGTTGCAGATACACCACGAGGTGCCCTGGAACTTGGTGGTGATGCTGAATCGGCACTCGTTGGCTCCTCTGACCAGACCGAGACTCTTCAGTTTTTCGGAGGAAAGACGGAGGGATCTCACGTACATCTTCCCTCCCTCACCCTCCACCGACTCGAGGTCATCCTCGCTCAAAGGAAATATATCCTCATTGGAGGAGGTGCTCGTGTATCCACTTCTGGTGCGAATCTTTCGTCGTTTCTTCGTACTTCCGCCTTCTGATTTTGTCGACGTCGCCGTCGTTGGCTGTGGATTCAGCACCGAATTTACCGATTCTTGGGTAGGTGTCGCCGACTCGGAAAACTCTCCCACCGCCGCCGCCTCATCACTGTGGGCCCCGGGACTGGAGGGTTGCGAGACGCCGCGGGAGGCATGACCACTGTCAACACTCATGCTGGAACTGCCCCCCTTTCCGAGGTATTTCTCTATCTTGACGGGGTCCGTCTGTGCCTTGTTCATCAGTTCATCCAACGAGATCCCCTCCTCCTTCGGGGGTTCCGGGGCCGCCGAGGCACGATTCCGCCACATGAACCACGTCCAACCGGATGACTCTTCCTTTGGTTTTTCCTCGGCCGTCTCTTTGCTCTTCTTTTCCCTAGTTTCGGGAAGTTGACCCCATTTCCAGTCTGTCACGTCGTTGGCGTGCGGTTCCGGGGTATTTCGGTGGTGATCTACTTCCGAGTCGGACAGTGCTCCCTCGGCTATTCGGTCGGTATCGTGAGGATCGAGGAGAGAGTGGGAGGGAGAAGAGACGTTAGACGACGAGGCAGACGACACCGAAGACGCCTCACTGTCACTACCGTCATCCTGAATCTTGATATTGATTGGCTGAGCGACCGTGCGCGACATCTTCTTTTTCCTCGCCGAATTGCTCTCTTCTCGTTGATTTTCAAACCGAACCTCGCGAAGTTCAGCCAGCCTTCTCTTATCCATATGGACAGAGGTTTTTCTTGTGGTCTTCGCGTGATTGCTGCCGCCGCCCTCCCCGTCCGAATGATAACCGGAAGTGGCATCGGAGATGGTCGTCAGATCGGGTAGGGAACTTCCGAGAGCGATTGTTCCTCGTGTTCGGTTCCCTTCCTCTCAGTGGCCTCTCTGGACCCTCCTCTCAATCGTCTCTTGCTATAGTCCAATGAGCCACTTCGAACTCGACCACTCGTACCCGCTCGCTCCAGACGTTTTGCACTTTCACGTAGAACCGTGTGCGTGTCCTTGCCCGCAGTGGGCGTGTCTGGTAACGGGCTGGTGATCATGTAGTCGGGTATCTCGTCCCCCTCGCACTCCTCCACAAAAGAGGCCACTCCACTGTCGCCCAACTTTATCTTCAGGTCGATCTCCTCCCCGTTTACGGTGATGTCCACGAACTTATCACTGTGACTGCTCCATATTTGCCGAATCTGACGTGGAACGGTGTCGACTTGTACTCTCCATCCGGCTGCTCCACCACAATCACGTCAATTGCACCCGATAAGGTGGCCGGATTAATTGTATTATAGAATGTCTTCACATTGCGAATTACACGGTAAACAGAGTCCATTCTTTGAAATTAGACGAGGTGCATCGCAATTATTCACAAATTGTTGTATAATTTGACGAGTAGTTCGAGTATTGCTTGTATTGGTTCCTTTCGGTTATCAGAAATACCCGCTTCTTCTCAGAATAGATAGGGGCCAAGTATGTACACCCGAATAGATACCACGCTCAAACTTGGGTAATTAAACCGCATTCATAACGGTAGCTACCGCATTCATTTTCGCATAGTTGAATTTGGCGGTTGAAAATGAGTGCAGAGGGTAGTTCGTACAGAGACCAGCGGGCTCGCAATGAGAGAAGCCGCGGTGGGGGGCGATACTCCAATGGGAGGGGCAGAAACGGCGGGGGCTATGGAGGGATTCCCGACAGATGGCTGAAATACGATGCAATCGGTCGTGACATTGAAGGATCTCGCTTCGTTCCCTTCAAAACGCCACTCCATTCCCGATATTTCGAGGGCAAGACCGATCTTCACGAAGATGACTATTTTGATGTGCGCACTCTGTTGCAGTTTACTCGTGACGCTGGAAAACGGATAGGACTGGTTATCGATTTGACGAACATCGATCGATATTATGACAAGTCGGAGTGGAAACAATACGACATCGAATACTTCAAGATCACCTGTCCTGGCCACGAGGTGAACACGCGAGAGGACATTGTGGAGACGTTCTCCGAAAGAGTTGACGCCTATCTGGCCGAGTCCAATGACGATTCGCTGATCGGTGTGCATTGCACGCACGGACTGAACAGAACCGGATACCTAATTTGTCGGTATCTGATCGATAAAATGGGTTGGACTGCGGCCAGAGCCATTTCACAATTCGAGTATAATCGTGGCCACCCGATCGAACGCGGCCATTACAAACAGAGTCTGTACAGTGCGGAGAAGCGGATAATACAAGAAGGTCCATCGTATAGTTCTGTCAAAGATAGTGAAAGGATATCAAAGGGATTGCATTTTGTTGATGGTGAAGGAATTGAAAAAGAGATAGATGAAACTCTATTTTGTTTTTGGAATACTCGGTTTGTAAAACTTTTCTTGCGAGCGAACTCGATTACTTTGGCGAATTTTTCGAGGGTATTAGGGGGAACGACGCTGAATATTGGAACTATAGTCAGTGAGAGTGAGTGCCTGATGCGAGGTGATCAGTGAGATCAAGGATCAATCGTAATTAATTTGTTGTACTGAACTAGGTATCTGGTACTTGTAGCCTACCAGATACATTTATATGCGAGTGTGGCGTGTTCTACGTTTGGCGAGCATTTTTCTATTTTGAGTGCGATCAGGATCGGGATGCCTTTTTGCCCAGCTACATTACTTTGACGTTTGCGCTACGTCCATCCCAGATGCCGGTCGTTGGCGAACCGGAGTTCTCATCAATGCGAAAATTGTCATGAAATTTTTGTGCGCCAACCCTCTGAATTAGAGCGAGAGTATGCGAGTGAAAATGCAAGTTTTTTTTGAACTCGATTTGATAACTGGTTAACTAACTAGGGTGATAAGGAGCGAAATGGCGTAACGTAATTCGTCGAGCGTGCGATAGAGAGTGACTAAGAGAGTCCGAAGGAGCGGAATGGCGGAACGAAAATCGTCGAGCGGGTGAATAATAGGAGCGGAATGGCGTAACGAAAATCGTCGAGCGTGTGTATAATAGGAGCGGAATGGCGTAAAGAAAATCGTCGAGCGGGTGAATAGTGAGCGCCATGGCGAATAAGAAATCGTCGAGCGTGTGAGTGAAAGCGACTATGAAATGTCAGCTAGTGATCATAAGATCAATATAAACGAGTCAAGGAGTTAGTCATATCCTGTGGCGTCGTACGATTGTGAGCGTTGTATCAAAGAGGTGAATTGACTCTTGTGATAGGGTTGTAATTAAGCGCGATTCAGAGTGTATCCTGGAGGGAATCGACTCTAGTGATAAAAGTATGACTGCGAATGCGTAAAACGGAAATTTGGAAGTTTTCGTAGTGTTTGTAAAGGAACGAACGATTGAAGTTCCTACGTTGATAAAGTGTGAGCGATTTCTGCGAATTGAGAAACTAGGTGGATGATAGTAGATCAAGGAAATGGATGGTGAGTGTGACGGGTGATTCGAAGAAAAGTGAGAGTTGGAAGAGTGAAGCAAAAGTTTTTGTCAAACTTGTGTTGGTGGTGAAAAGGGATGACGTGAGAGATTGGGATTGTGGAGCATTCCATTTTATACAAATTTCGCGAGACAACAGTTTCGGGCGATTTTATACAGAACTATGCGAAAAGTGTGACTTGAGATTGACTTGAGATGAATGTGATTTGAGCGAAAGCGAATGTTTGTGTTGCTATTTATGTTCTGTATGCGAAGTTGTGTTCAGGAGATGCGAGCGATTCGGTGATAGCGACTACGGATTCGTCTACGATGATCGTCGTTCGTCTACGCTGGTGGTGGAGGCTGCTCGAAGTTCTGTTCTCGCTGTCTGGTCCGGTTCAAGATGATATGTAGTTTAGTTTTTAGTCTTCAGTATCACATTGTATAGCTGTTAACTAAGTTTACGTATTATTCATCACCTAATGCGTTCATTTGTCGTTTATCGTTGTTCAGGGGGAGTGTCGCGCGAAGCGACCACTGTGTTTCTAGCAATTGCGTCATGGAATGCGCGCTGACGCAATGTCAGTGCGCACACACCTTTGCGCTTTTCAGGTGCGCGCAATTTGAGATTTTCTGGCCTAAAATCTGCCAGTCGAAGGAATTATGTCACGCGAGTAGGTTGCGAGGGAGGCGATGGAATATTTTGTTCCTGCGAAAATGGTGTGCAAAATAGAAACAAGCGAGTATATGAAATTATAACACTCCTCCTAGCGATAGTTAGGTTTTCTCTAAGTAGTGCGGCGAAGTTTGTAATATTGAAATGTATAGCGAGTTTCGGCGATTTCTTGTTGAGCGAGATTTTATTGTATTGTACATATAAGAGTGCGTAGTAAACCTATGTATTCTACGTGTTTTGTTCTATATGATTCACACAAGGCAAGGTTGGAAAATGAGACAGTTGCATGTCAATGTGACTGTAAGGTTATCGCCCAGCAATGTGTAAAATACCACTGAACCACCGTAGATGCACTGGACAGTCGGTTTCTTGCCTAGCAAGGGCTGACTTATCATACCTTGGCTAACTTATTACTTTTGGCTAAAATTAGCATGAAAACACATTCAGCTGGCGCGAAATGGTGCATCGGCTGGGAACAACTTTTTCACATCGGAAAGAGCGGCTATCTTGAACTCCTCGGGGCGACGCTCGATCACTTCACGTCTAAACGCCATAAGGACACTGGTGGGTGATAGTAGTACGGGTCCGTCTGGCAGCTGTCGACTGTCCTGTGCAATGCTTCGCAGGTACTGCTTTGCCGTGTGACTTTGGCCAATCGCGCGAGACGAAAGGTAGATCATCTTGTACCCGTTGTTCTTGATCCTCGTATAAAGATCGGCTACTCCCGTGTGAGCCCACGTGCCCCCAATGGCCGGAATCACGTGACCGAACACGTCACTTTTCGTGATGGTCCCGTCAATGTCGGAGATGATGATCTGCTCGTACCACTTGTACAGGTAGATGTTGCAGATACACCACGAGGTGCCCTGGAACTTGGTGGTGATGCTGAATCGGCACTCGTTGGCTCCTCTGACCAGACCGAGACTCTTCAGTTTTTCGGAGGAAAGACGGAGGGATCTCACGTACATCTTCCCTCCCTCACCCTCCACCGACTCGAGGTCATCCTCGCTCAAAGGAAATATATCCTCATTGGAGGAGGTGCTCGTGTATCCACTTCTGGTGCGAATCTTTCGTCGTTTCTTCGTACTTCCGCCTTCTGATTTTGTCGACGTCGCCGTCGTTGGCTGTGGATTCAGCACCGAATTTACCGATTCTTGGGTAGGTGTCGCCGACTCGGAAAACTCTCCCACCGCCGCCGCCTCATCACTGTGGGCCCCGGGACTGGAGGGTTGCGAGACGCCGCGGGAGGCATGACCACTGTCAACACTCATGCTGGAACTGCCCCCCTTTCCGAGGTATTTCTCTATCTTGACGGGGTCCGTCTGTGCCTTGTTCATCAGTTCATCCAACGAGATCCCCTCCTCCTTCGGGGGTTCCGGGGCCGCCGAGGCACGATTCCGCCACATGAACCACGTCCAACCGGATGACTCTTCCTTTGGTTTTTCCTCGGCCGTCTCTTTGCTCTTCTTTTCCCTAGTTTCGGGAAGTTGACCCCATTTCCAGTCTGTCACGTCGTTGGCGTGCGGTTCCGGGGTATTTCGGTGGTGATCTACTTCCGAGTCGGACAGTGCTCCCTCGGCTATTCGGTCGGTATCGTGAGGATCGAGGAGAGAGTGGGAGGGAGAAGAGACGTTAGACGACGAGGCAGACGACACCGAAGACGCCTCACTGTCACTACCGTCATCCTGAATCTTGATATTGATTGGCTGAGCGACCGTGCGCGACATCTTCTTTTTCCTCGCCGAATTGCTCTCTTCTCGTTGATTTTCAAACCGAACCTCGCGAAGTTCAGCCAGCCTTCTCTTATCCATATGGACAGAGGTTTTTCTGGTGGTCTTCGCGTGATTGCTGCCGCCGCCCTCCCCGTCCGAATGATAACCGGAAGTGGCATCGGAGATGGTCGTCAGATCGGGTAGGGAACTTCCGAGAGCGATTGTTCCTCGTGTTCGGTTCCCTTCCTCTCAGTGGCCTCTCTGGACCCTCCTCTCAATCGTCTCTTGCTATAGTCCAATGAGCCACTTCGAACTCGACCACTCGTACCCGCTCGCTCCAGACGTTTTGCACTTTCACGTAGAACCGTGTGCGTGTCCTTGCCCGCAGTGGGCGTGTCTGGCAACGAGCTGGTGATCATGTAGTCGGGTATCTCGTCCCCCTCGCACTCCTCCACAAAAGAGGCCACTCCACTGTCGCCCAACTTCATCTTCAGGTCGATCTCCTCCCCGTTTACGGTGATGTCCACGAACTTATCACTGTGACTGCTCCATATTTGCCGAATCTGACGTGGAACGGTGTCGACTTGTACTCTCCATCCGGCTGCTCCACCACAATCACGTCAATTGCACCCGATAAGGTGGCCGGATTAATTGTATTATAGAATGTCTTCACATTGCGAATTACACGGTAAACAGAGTCCATTCTTTGAAATTAGACGAGGTGCATCGAAATTATTCACAAATTGTTGTATAATTTGACGAGTAGTTCGAGTATTGCCTGTATTGGTTCCTTTCGGTTATCAGAAATACCCGCTTCTTCTTAGAATAGATAGGGGCCAAGTATGTACACCCGAATAGATACCACGCTCAAACTTGGGTAATTAAACCGCATTCATAACGATAGCTACCGCATTCATTTTCGCATAGTTGAATTTGGCGGTTGAAAATGAGTGCAGAGGGTAGTTCGTACAGAGACCAGCGGGCTCGCAATGAGAGAAGCCGCGGTGGGGGGCGATACTCCAATGGGAGGGGCAGAAACGGCGGGGGCTATGGAGGGATTCCCGACAGATGGCTGAAATACGATGCAATCGGTCGTGACATTGAAGGATCTCGCTTCGTTCCCTTCAAAACGCCACTCCATTCCCGATATTTCGAGGGCAAGACCGATCTTCACGAAGATGACTATTTTGATGTGCGCACTCTGTTGCAGTTTACTCGTGACGCTGGAAAACGGATAGGACTGGTTATCGATTTGACGAACATCGATCGATATTATGACAAGTCGGAGTGGAAACAATACGACATCGAATACTTCAAGATCACCTGTCCTGGCCACGAGGTGAACACGCGAGAGGACATTGTGGAGACGTTCTCCGAAAGAGTTGACGCCTATCTGGCCGAGTCCAATGACGATTCGCTGATCGGTGTGCATTGCACGCACGGACTGAACAGAACCGGATACCTAATTTGTCGGTATCTGATCGATAAAATGGGTTGGACTGCGGCCAGAGCCATTTCACAATTCGAGTATAATCGTGGCCACCCGATCGAACGCGGCCATTACAAACAGAGTCTGTACAGTGCGGAGAAGCGGATAATACAAGAAGGTCCATCGTATAGTTCTGTCAAAGATAGTGAAAGGATATCAAAGGGATTGCATTTTGTTGATGGTGAAGGAATTGAAAAAGAGATAGATGAAACTCTATTTTGTTTTTGGAATACTCGGTTTGTAAAACTTTTCTTGCGAGCGAACTCGATTACTTTGGCGAATTTTTCGAGGGTATTAGGGGGAACGACGCTGAATATTGGAACTATAGTCAGTGAGAGTGAGTGCCTGATGCGAGGTGATCAGTGAGATCAAGGATCAATCGTAATTAATTTGTTGTACTGAACTAGGTATCTGGTACTTGTAGCCTACCAGATACATTTATATGCGAGTGTGGCGTGTTCTACGTTTGGCGAGCATTTTTCTATTTTGAGTGCGATCAGGATCGGGATGCCTTTTTGCCCAGCTACATTACTTTGACGTTTGCGCTACGTCCATCCCAGATGCCGGTCGTTGGCGAACCGGAGTTCTCATCAATGCGAAAATTGTCATGAAATTTTTGTGCGCCAACCCTCTGAATTAGAGCGAGAGTATGCGAGTGAAAATGCAAGTTTTTTTGAACTCGATTTGATAACTGGTTAACTAACTAGGGTGATAAGGAGCGAAATGGCGTAACGTAATTCGTCGAGCGTGCGATAGAGAGTGACTAAGAGAGTCCGAAGGAGCGGAATGGCGGAACGAAAATCGTCGAGCGGGTGAATAATAGGAGCGGAATGGCGTAACGAAAATCGTCGAGCGTGTGTATAATAGGAGCGGAATGGCGTAAAGAAAATCGTCGAGCGGGTGAATAGTGAGCGCCATGGCGAATAAGAAATCGTCGAGCGTGTGAGTGAAAGCGACTATGAAATGTCAGCTAGTGATCATAAGATCAATATAAACGAGTCAAGGAGTTAGTCCTATCCTGTGGCGTCGTACGATTGTGAGCGTTGTATCGAAGAGGTGAATTGACTCTTGTGATAGGGTTGTAATTAAGCGCGATTCAGAGTGTATCCTGGAGGGAATCGACTCTAGTGATAAAAGTATGACTGCAAATGCGTAAAACGGAAATTTGGAAGTTTTCGTAGTGTTTGTGAAGGAACGAACGATTGAAGTTCCTACGTTGATAAAGTGTGAGCGATTTCTGCGAATTGAGAAACTAGGTGGATGATAGTAGATCAAGGAAATGGATGGTGAGAGTGACGGGTGATTCGAAGAAAAGTGAGAGTTGGAAGAGTGAAGCAAAAGTTTTTGTCAAACTTGTGTTGGTGGTGAAAAGGGATGACGTGAGAGATTGTGATTGTGGAGCATTCCATTTTATACAAATTTCGCGAGACAACAGTTTCGGGCGATTTTATACAGAACTATGCGAAAAGTGTGACTTGAGATTGACTTGAGATGAATGTGATTTGAGCGAAAGCGAATGTTTGTGTTGCTATTTATGTTCTGTATGCGAAGTTGTGTTCAGGAGATGCGAGCGATTCGGTGATAGCGACTACGGATTCGTCTACGATTATCGTCGTTCGTCTACGCTGGTGGTGGAGGCTGCTCGAAGTTCTGTTCTCGCTGTCTGGTCCGGTTCAAGATGATATGTAGTTTAGTTTTTAGTCTTCAGTGTCACATTGTATAGCTGTTAACTAAGTTTACGTATTATTCATCACCTAATGCGTTCATTTGTCGTTTATCGTTGTTCAGGGGGAGTGTCGCGCGAAGCGACCACTGTGTTTCTAGCAATTGCGTCATGGAATGCGCGCTGACGCAATGTCAGTGCGCACACACCTTTGCGCCTTTCAGGTGCGCGCAATTTGAGATTTTCTGGCCTAAAATCTGCCAGTCGAAGGAATTATGTCACGCGAGTAGGTTGCGAGGGAGGCGATGGAATATTTTGTTCCTGCGAAAATGGTGTGCAAAATAGAAACAAGCGAGTATATGAAATTATAACACTCCTCCTAGCGATAGTTAGGTTTTCTCTAAGTAGTGCGGCGAAGTTTGTAATATTGAAATGTATAGCGAGTTTCGGCGATTTCTTGTTGAGCGAGATTTTATTGTATTGTACATATAAGAGTGCGTAGTAAACCTATGTATTCTACGTGTTTTGTTCTATATGATTCACACAAGGCAAGGTTGGAAAATGAGACAGTTGCATGTCAATGTGACTGTAAGGTTATCGCCCAGCAATGTGTAAAATACCACTGAACCACCGTAGATGCACTGGACAGTCGGTTTCTTGCCTAGCAAGGGCTGACTTGTCATACCTTGGCTAACTTATTACTTTTGGCTAAAATTAGCATGAAAACACATTCAGCTGGCGCGAAAGTTATACATGAGTATTTTTCGGTTTTTGTAGCAGTAGCTGCTCCATTTGAGAGTAGTTGTCTAAAGGGCGCACAGTAGAAGACAAATCTCACAGTCGTTGGGCCCCCACTTTTTCATGAATCGAGATACATTCGAGATCACTTTCAAGTATATTGCTGTCAAAATCACAATTTAGTTCTCTGAAGAGTTTGAGGTCGTTTTTTTGTGAGATCAATTTGTTACAGTGTTAGATGAATCGTGCGCAGCGCGGAGCGCTGCGCAGATTAGTTTTTGTTCAGAGGTCTGCAGACATCGTGCGCAGCGCGGAGCGCTGCGCAGATTAGTTTTTGTTCAAAGGTCTGCAGACATTACAAAACAGATTATTACAATTTTCTTCAATATACGTCGACCATTTTCTTAGATTTTTGCATGAATCACTGAAGGGCAATACGTCTACAAGATACTAAGTTCACGTTCCAAGTAGAATTGATTGAGAGGAGTTAGAGGGCCCAACGTCTCGCAAAAATGGCTTCCGTGCGGGGCGGCGGCAGCGCCGGCGACAAAAGTGTCCGCCTCCTCAAATCTCGGCATAGTTTCGCACAAAATTAACTTATTCAAAAAATACTTACATTCTTGAAAAGCTCTAAAAAAGTTGAGGTATACGTATTTTCCAGGTATGTCTGAAATTTGAATATTACGTGTGAGAGAGCCAAAAATGGTCTCGCAAAAAATCATGGATAGACCGGTTTCGTGAAAATAAAAATGAAAGAACAGTTTAACGTGTAGTAGGAAGACGTTTTCCAATGACGAACTCATGACAGGCGGGTACAGCTTGGTTTTCACTCCTATTCACGTGTCTCATTGGCGGATTGGATAAACGCTCTATTCACGCATGGCGAACGAAGGTTCGATTCCTGCCTGGAGTCTAGAGTGGAGAATTTGCTATCACTTGAACGAGGTTACAACTACACCAAACGTTCTGCACTACGGCACGGTTCAAAACTCCAATATAAAAACATAACTTTCCTTGTTTAGCTTATTGTTCAAAAATATTATTTTTCATCAAAAATGACCGTTACTTCGTAACCATAGAAAAAGAGTTCAATTAGTATAAAAAACGAGTGTAAAGAAAGTAAAGATCAGTTTTGGATAAATATGTACAAGAAATATAAAAGAAGTCCAATAAAAATTTTTTGAGGAAAATGCTAATCTCGCTTCTCTTGAAAACAACGGAGTATAAGCTAGATTATTGTGAGTCGCAGTCAGAAGTTTTCTTCCGACAACCAAAAACTAGGTATCCTTTTTTTGAAATTCTGAACCGAGCGAGATTAGAGTTTTCCTCAAAATATTTTTATTGGACTTCTTTTATATTTCTTGTACATATTTATCTGAAACTAATCTTTACTTTCTTTACACTCGTTTTTTATACTAATTCCAGAACAGTTTATCAATTTTTTCTTCAAAGTACGTCGACCATTTTATTATATTTTTGCATGAATCACTGAAAGGGCAACACGTCTACAAAACATTAAGTTTACGTTCCAAGTAAAATTTGTTGAAAAGAGTTAGAGGACCCAATGTCTCGTAAAAATGGCTTCCTTGCTCGGCGGGGGCGGAGGCGGCGACAAAAGTGTCCGCCTCTACAAATCTTGGCAAAGTTTTGCTCAAAATTAACTTATTCCCAAAATTCTTACACTGTTGACAAGCTATAAAAAAGTTGAGGTATACGTATTTTTCAGGTATGTTTGAAATTTGAATATTACGTGGGATTCACGCCGATTCCCCCTGCCGATTATAATTGCTCTAGATATCGAACGACGACCAACAGAATGGCACCCTGGGTAAGAGATGGGTCATGCACGGGATGCAATTAGCATAGGCGGTATCCCCTTGAAGTTTGAATTCCGCCACTTGTAAAGCATAACACAAACTAACTGACGAAATAACGCGAAACTTTGACTCTTATTCAAATTTTACAAAGGATATATAATTTTGAAGCAGAAAGTTGGGCGGTTTCAATTCAGTTTAAATGTAGATAATGTGAACGCAAGCTAGGGAAATAAGTCAACTCAAGCGTATTGAGGTAAATGGAAATGCTAGAAATGCTAAAAAAGAAGTAACAGTTATAAATTAGGTGATGGTAAAAAGCTACATTGAAAGGCTTGTACCGTAAAACAAACCTAAACACGTCCATACTTAATTAACTTATTCATAATGGTGCCGTGTACCAAATATAGCGTTGGTACAGAAGGGCGTGATTAGTGTTTGGAAAGAAAAGAACAGTTCAGGGTAACTGCGAATCCAGGGATTTAGAGACAAATTGTAATTATGAATATCTTTGTCAGCTATTTCACTGAAAACGATCGGTTACTGGTGAACACACAACTCATTGAGGGCCAATCCACTGGAGCACCAGGTCCTTCCCGAACCGAATCGCGAACCAGTCACTGGAGAACCGAACCGAACCGAGCGAACCGACTTTTGAACCGACCGGTTCTCCAGTGAATGCTTCGAAGCGAACCGGGATAGAGTCATTTTACCGGTAATTGACCAAGACGCGGTCGGTTGGTTCAGGCTTGGTCGGCAGTCCCGCAGTTACCCGCGGTACTAGCACCTCCAAACGCGGCCGCAGCCTTCAAACGCGGCCGCGAACTGTAAGCACCCGCAGTAACATATTTGAACGCGAGCCACTGTAATTAGGGCGGGGGGAGGGCAATTATAAGAGGTTGAACTTCGAAAACTTCAAAATGACTTTTTCAGAAGCGGGAAAAAAACTTTCAGGGGTAATCGACCACTCTCAGTTCAAATTCGAGCTTTAAAACTTCAACAGATGAAAACGTGGGTGTGTATGACTCGATTAAGATGGAAAAAACGGCAAATGTTCAAATTATTATTTATTTCGGTAGTGTTAATGTATATTACTTATTCACAGAGTTAAGTATGACAATTGAGTGTTACTTATCGTTAGAACAACAGCTGATACAAATCATGCACATCTTATATTCAGTATTAGTTATCTATTCAGTATTAGTTATCGTTATGTATATGTGTTTGTACAATGTAAGAATGGTTATTATTACGTAACCGTGAACAGAACGTGTTGATATGAAAAAGATGGACAGACTATATGGATATGAAAAAAATGAACTGGTCGGTACATGCAAGGATAAATGTGAATATTGGTAAATACAACGAACATGCAAATTTACAACTTTCTCTCAATAACAACAACGTGCTAATTAATAACAGATATGTACAATAGGATAGGGAAACGTAGATATTAGAAAAACAACTTCGCAGAAAGCACGCCAACACTTTCTTTTCACTGGCCATCTAGTTATTGTAGTTTGATCAAAGGCGCGTATTTCAGTTACAGTATGAATCACCAAACAAGAGCGGCAAAAATTATCTTTTCAAATTAAATTTCCAAACGATTCGACAGAGTGAAAGTGTTGGGGTGATTTCTCGTCTTTAACAAAAAGAATTAAAAGCTATTGAATATATACAGACACCAAAATCTTCCACGGAAAGGAATAATACATGAGATAAATGACTACTGTGGGTAGAGTTTGCTAAGAAGCTGGACCAACCTCAGGAATGGATCCGTGCACTTGTGTTCTCCGTTGATGGATAGCCACCAATGGAACGCACAGTGGCCGGGCATTGCTTCTGAGGTTGTTCCCCTTCCTATTTTGATAACCCTAGATTTGATGCCTATCCACGATCTTTCGATACCCTGGGCGTGTGTGCCGTCGGCCGCCACGAAGTTATACATAACGATAACTAATACTGAATAGTCATAAATAAGATGTGCATGATTTGTATCAGCTGTTGTTCTAACGATAAGTAACACTCAATTGTCATACTTAACTCTGTGAATGAGTAATATACATTAACACTACCGTAATAAATAATAATTTGAACATTTGCCGTTTTTTCCATCTTAATCGAGTCATACACACCCACGTTTTCATCTGTTGAAGTTTTAAAGCTCGAATTTGAACTGAGAGTGGTCGATTACCCCTGAAAGCTTTTTTCCCGCTTCTGAAAAAGTCATTTTGAAGTTTTCGAAGTTCAACCTCCTATAATTGCCCCCCCCCCCCGCCCTAATTACAGTGGCTCGCGTTCAAATATGTTACTGCGGGTGCTAACAGTTCGCGGCCGCGTTTGAAGGCTGCGGCCGCGTTTGGAGGTGCTAGTTACGCGGGTAACTGCGGGACTGCCGACCGAGCCTGAACCAACCGACCGCGTCTTGGTCAATTACCTTTTTACCTTGCCTACGACTTGCTTGGTCAACTCATGATCAATATCGGTTCGGTTCGAAGCATTCACTGGAGAACCGGTCGGTTCAAAAGTCGGTTCGGTTCAGTTGGTTCGGTTCTCCAGTGACCGGTTCGCGGTTTGGTACGGGAAGGACCCGGTTCTCCAGTGAACTCGCCACTTGGACAACTCAGGAGTTTTTGGAAACCTCTACGCACGACTACAACTGCTTACTTCGGCTTCGGCAACGTGTGCTGCGTTGACCAAGCAAGTCGTAGACAAGGTAAAATGACTCTATCCCGGTTCGGTTCAAAGCATTCACTGGAGAACCGGTCGGTTCAAAAGTCGGTTCGGAAAGGACCTGGTTCTCCAGTGAATTGGCCCTCCATCAGAAATTGTTTGTCGTTTCCACGTCTCAAGTTTGTGTGTGCGTTCTGTGAACGTTTGATTTCACAAACATTCCTTATTTTTTCTCAGGTTTAGAGCTGTCACGAGAATACTCTCCCAGTCAACTTTCAGTATTATTAAAAACACAATCTAGTGATTGTCGCATAATCAATACAAGCAACATAAGATTCAACTCAATAAGAACTATTTATTTCCAGCGAGTTATGTCAAAACCATTCGGTAACGAGGAGCGTAATACAGATTGGAAATTTCTCCCTTGTTCGGAACGTTGGAAGACTTGTCATTCAGTCTGTAAAGATAACGATGAAATGCATATATACTGTTAGTATATATTGCAGTCACGTAAAACATGTTGGACACAGCAGAACTCATACACGTGCCTTGACAAAGTGCACGATTCTTCATTAGAATGCTACATTTACGTGGCTACTTATTTCACTCCCAGTCTATTAACTCTTCTCACCATACCCAACACAGTCACATAGAATAATACATTGATACACAAACACAACTCTCTAGTCTGAATCAAATACAAAAACTTGGATATTTGCAATGTTTGTGAAGGGAAACAACCTCATGTGTTCGGAAAGTATATGAATGGAGAAGAATGATGGGAGAATAATGGGGAGAGCAAACTCCAACCGCGTGTAAATTTGTAAATTATATGTAAATGTAAATGTAAAAAAATGTAAATTTGTAAATTTGTAAAATGTAAATGTATATGTAAATAAATGTAAATTTCAAATAGCGAACACCAGGCGCTGTAGCAATCTCTCAAAAACCTAAAAACTGACAACTGGCAACTGGACAACTGAAAAACTAAAAAAACTGGTTATATTACTCGCCTATACGTTCCATGATTTCCGATCCAAGTTCCAGGGTTGTCACAGTTACTATCGGCTACGTATTCGCTGGAAAAAAAAACATATAGGTTTTGCCGAACCGTTGTGGAGAATGTACGTTCAATTTGGCATGGGGCGGGTTTGGCGAGCAGCCAGATCGTCTGCGTATCATTTGATCTACACTGTAGCTGCCTTGACGAGAGACTGTGCAAGTCAGAGAGACGCAGATGTCTGCCGTCTCATTGACCTGCAGTCTCTCTCGCTATAGTTGTTTTCATTCCCACTAAAACTCCTACAGTATGGTTACTAACTACTTCCAGTTCACTTTCACGTTTGTTATGGGAATGTTTGAAAATGTTGGTATCGAATGATGATTTTTCTATGGTAATTAATATTAATATTAAATTGAAGAAAAATCAGAATTTCGACATATCTATATAAAATCTATATATCTATATAAATCTGTATCTATCTATATATCTATATAAAAACTCGGAACTCGAAACTTAGTTAATTTAGTTTTAGTTTAAATTTTCGGTTTTCAAGTCCAACTCGAAAATCGAAAACTAAACGCAAGAAACTCGAAACTCAGAAAGACCTAACTCGATCTTACTCAGTTACAATTATAAAATGGTCCAATCATTGATGGAAAGAGGCTGATATTGACAGTGCTAAAAATGCACATACTTAAGCGATAAATTCGGCGTCAAAACTAACAATTTGATGATTTCCTCGTTGGTGTGCGGATTTGTCATTGTGAAAGTCGCAGAGTCAATTCTCCAAGGATGGTGGTAGAAAGGGTTCGAAATATCCGCGTATGAAGACTGGAAATGTGGAAATTTAAACGTTTTTGAGGGATGAGTTTTTGAGGGAACTTTTTCACAACTTAAACCTGGACTTAGCTGAATTGAATTTCAAATCTTGGAAGCAGTTTTTGAATGGAACTTTCTGTTTTTACAAAATTTCGCATCGGGAGTATAGGGCGCCGGCTCGACATTTTGTCCGATCAGTATTTTGCCAGAGTACGTATACAAGAAGATCCCGGCACCTTCATCCCATCCTGCGGCTCTGCCTCACGGTTTCTCGTCTCTTACATCCCGGCGGGATGTAAGAGCAGAGAAATAGCGTATGTTTTAGGAGACGCAGAATGGGATGAAAGTGCCGGGATCTTCCAGCATACGTACTCAGGTCGTATTGTGTGATCAAATCGCCGAGTAAGCTATAGTCGTCGCCAACGGAAAGGCTGAAGGGTAATGTATATCTCATTCTCGCTGTGTACACAGACATGCCTTCCATTCAAGGCTTGCCTTTCATGTGCTCCAGTAGCCCTGTTACAAAACTTTCGCTTGAAAGTTCGACTCCGGCGAGGAACAGAAATGTATAAATTGGGCACTCACTATAATTGAGCAAAATTTAAAGCGTTCCACAGACTTCTTACTCACGTGTTGTGATGTACGTTTTTCACCCGTTAAACCGGCAAACCTACGCATGATAACCAGAGCAATCAATAATTTTCACCAGTACAGTACTATTGATCACTATGAACAGTCATAGTTTACCTGGTTCCAGTGCCACATTTTGGGGTCGAATCCATAAAAGATGGGGTGGTCGTACTTCACTGAAGCTGCGCGAACCAGCAACACCACAACACAGTTCTTCACCTCGGGCAGTCTGGCCAACTGAAAGTAAATTTATTCATTTCCATTCAATTTCTGATTAATCAAGTTTGTGGTTTAGTTCAGTATCAACAATACAAACACTTACACCAGAAGCTTTGAAGAAGAGAAAAACTACAACGTACAAAGTGTAATTCGGAAAAAGTGTAATTCATTTTTGAGCGTGGATAGAAATGAAACCAACCCGATACTTCATGTTGAACTTTTGGTCCATTATTCTCACGTCAGTACCAACGAAATGACTCGGCGTAATATCGCCCCAAAAAAGTGCCTGTGAAAAGTAAAAAGTAGATACGAGCAAGAGACAGTGAGGCGCTGTGTCTCATCAAACATACGCTATCATTCGTTGTCTCTCATAGTGCGTGCCATACTTATTAAATATCCGCCTCATGTGAGATTCGAACCTGCCCTATAAATGTTTTGGAGGCGCGAACACAAACCAACCGGACATACAGCAACGTGTTGATGGCTAGTATAAATGTGTTATTTCACAAGTGAAATATACCGTATACCCTGTATTTATTGGAGCGACAACTATTCATTCCGTTGGGTTGCAACACGCCTACAGTCCAGAAGTTCTTGTTTCTTGTTAGTCACGATCGCACAGTCACGCAATCCACGTTAAGAACACAGATTGGGTAATTTTTGAGCATTGTGGTAAAACCCAGGCACCGTAGCAAAATCATTTTAAAAGGTCAGCTCGGAGCTGAACTATCTCTATCTGAACTCTACGTGACCCCGATTTGGGTCACCCCCCCCCCCCTATGCTTAAACGACTTCGCTACGGTTCCAGTTTTTAGCCAGTTTCAAGCGAAAACCTCCAAAAGTTCTCACAGTCTCAAATGAAATAATTGAACTAAATGAAATAAAAAAATGAACTGACGACAATCTCGTCCTTGTTGTCCACTCCAAGTAGCACGTAGGCGTCGAGAATCAAATTCGAGCCCAATGCTCCGTTCGCGCAGTTTTTCGAGGTGGCTGTGAACTGAAACAGAAAGTCTGAAAACTCGAATAGCGTAGTACTTAGCGCCCTGCTATGAGTCTTTTGCTCTCAGGTTCGATTCCAGCGAGAGACAGAAATTTATAAATTTGGCACCCACTATATGAACCATATTCACAATGAACATGCTATAGGAGAGATAGAAAGAGAGGGGGAGAGCGAGCAGAGGGAGAAAATGCAGTTAGACACAGATGACAGAAACAAAGAAAGAGAAAGAGAGAGAGAGAGAGAGATACTTAAATGAGTAAAATTTAAAAAAAATCTCTACTATAAATACATGCACCTTGTTAGCGCAGTTGTGAACGGATTTGTCTGATTTTTGCAACAAATGTTGCGCAAAGCTGTGACTACAAAAGAACGTTTGAATTTTGTCAATATATAATTTGCGCGGCGCGCAGCGACGCGATTTCTCGGGCGCAAGCCAGCCATAATCCTGGAAAAGCGCATTTCACTTGTGATACTGGCTCGTTTGCATTATTTTTACTAGGCAAAAAGGCTCAGGCTTAGGCCAACCATGTTTCCTAGAAGAGCTCGTTTCACAACACTCATTCACTAACTCAAAGTGTTCCCAACATCAATTGAAAAAATCAGCCAATTCGGAGTCAAAAAAGTTTTTGCACCATGTGGGGGACCCTTATGTGAAACACAGATTTTGGTCAAAATTGAAAAGTTGTATATTCTCGCTCAAACTTCCAGCATCACTCACTCAAAGTGTTCTAAACAACATTTGGAAAAATCAGCCGATTCGGAGTCAAAAAAGTTTTGCACCATGTGGGGGACCCTTATGTGAAAAACAGATTTTGGTCAAAATTGAAAAGTTGTAGTTTTACGCTCAAACTTTCAGCATCACTCATTCAAAGTGTTCTAAACAACATTTGGAAAAATCAGCCGATTCGGAGTCAAAAAAGTTTTTGCACCATGTGGGGGAAAAAGTTTTTGCACCATGTGGGGGACCCTTATGTGTAGTTTCACGCTCAAACTTTCAGCATCACTCACTCAGAGTGTTCTGAACAACATTTGCAAAAATCAGCCGATTCGGAGTCAAAAAAGTTTTTGCACCATGTGGGGGACCCTTATGTGAAAAACAGATTTTGGTCAAAATTGAAAAGTTGTAGTTTCACGCTCAAACTTTCAGCATCACTCACTCAAAGTGTTCTAAACAACATTTGGAGAAATCAGCCGATTCGGAGTCAAAAAAGTTTTGCACCATGTGGGGGACCCTTATGTGAAAAACAGATTTTGGTCAAAATTGAAAAGTTGTAGTTTTACGCTCAAACTTTCAGCATCACTCATTCAAAGTGTTCTAAACGAAATTTGGAAAAATCAGCCGATTCGGAGTCAAAAAAGTTTTGCACCATGTGGGGGACCCTTATGTGAAAAACAGATTTTGGTCAAAATTGAAAAGTTGTAGTTTCACGCTCAAACTTTCAGCATCACTCACTCAAAGTGTTCTAAACAACATTTGGAGAAATCAGCCGATTCGGAGTCAAAAAAGTTTTGCACCATGTGGGGGACCCTTATGTGAAAAACAGATTTTGGTCAAAATTGAAAAGTTGTAGTTTTACGCTCAAACTTTCAGCATCACTCACTCAAAGTGTTCTAAACAACATTTGGAGAAATCAGCCGATTCGGAGTCAAAAAAGTTTTTGCACCATGTGGGGGACCCTTATGTGAAAAACAGATTTTGGTCAAAATTGAAAAGTTGTATATTCTCGCTCAAACTTCCAGCATCACTCACTCAAAGTGTTCTAAACAACATTTGGAAAAATCAGCCGATTCGGAGTCAAAAAAGTTTTGCACCATGTGGGGGACCCTTATGTGAAAAACAGATTTTGGTCAAAATTGAAAAGTTGTAGTTTTACGCTCAAACTTTCAGCATCACTCATTCAAAGTGTTCTAAACAACATTTGGAAAAATCAGCCGATTCGGAGTCAAAAAAGTTTTTGCACCATGTGGGGGAAAAAGTTTTTGCACCATGTGGGGGACCCTTATGTGTAGTTTCACGCTCAAACTTTCAGCATCACTCACTCAGAGTGTTCTGAACAACATTTGCAAAAATCAGCCGATTCGGAGTCAAAAAAGTTTTTGCACCATGTGGGGGACCCTTATGTGAAAAACAGATTTTGGTCAAAATTGAAAAGTTGTAGTTTTACGCTCAAACTTTCAGCATCACTCACTCAAAGTGTTCTAAACAACATTTGGAGAAATCAGCCGATTCGGAGTCAAAAAAGTTTTGCACCATGTGGGGGACCCTTATGTGAAAAACAGATTTTGGTCAAAATTGAAAAGTTGTAGTTTTACGCTCAAACTTTCAGCATCACTCATTCAAAGTGTTCTAAACGAAATTTGGAAAAATCAGCCGATTCGGAGTCAAAAAAGTTTTGCACCATGTGGGGGACCCTTATGTGAAAAACAGATTTTGGTCAAAATTGAAAAGTTGTAGTTTCACGCTCAAACTTTCAGCATCACTCACTCAAAGTGTTCTAAACAACATTTGGAGAAATCAGCCGATTCGGAGTCAAAAAAGTTTTGCACCATGTGGGGGACCCTTATGTGAAAAACAGATTTTGGTCAAAATTGAAAAGTTGTAGTTTTACGCTCAAACTTTCAGCATCACTCACTCAAAGTGTTCTAAACAACATTTGAAGAAATCAGCCGATTCGGAGTCAAAAAAGTTTTGCACCATGTGGGGGACCCTTATGTGAAAAACAGATTTTGGTCAAAATTGAAAAGTTGTAGTTTCACGCTCGAACTTTCAGCATCACTCACTCAAAGTGTTCTAAACGAAATTTGGAAAAATCAGCCGATTCGGAGTCAAAAAAGTTTTGCACCATGTGGGGGACCCTTATGTGAAAAACAGATTTTGGTCAAAATTGAAAAGTTGTAGTTTCACGCTCAAACTTTCAGCATCACTCACTCAAAGTGTTCTAAACAACATTTGGAGAAATCAGCCGATTCGGAGTCAAAAAAGTTTTGCACCATGTGGGGGACCCTTATGTGAAAAACAGATTTTGGTCAAAATTGAAAAGTTGTAGTTTTACGCTCAAACTTTCAGCATCACTCACTCAAAGTGTTCTAAACAACATTTGGAGAAATCAGCCGATTCGGAGTCAAAAAAGTTTTGCACCATGTGGGGGACCCTTATGTGAAAAACAGATTTTGGTCAAAATTGAAAAGTTGTAGTTTTACGCTCAAACTTTCAGCATCACTCATTCAAAGTGTTCTAAACAACATTTGGAAAAATCAGCCGATTCGGAGTCAAAAAAGTTTTGCACCATGTGGGGGACCCTTATGTGAAAAACAGATTTTGGTCAAAATTGAAAAGTTGTAGTTTCACGCTCAAACTTTCAGCATCACTCATTCAAAGTGTTCTAAACGAAATTTGGAAAAATCAGCCGATTCGGAGTCAAAAAAGTTTTTGCACCATGTGGGGGACCCTTATGTGAAAAACAGATTTTGGTCAAAATTGAAAAGTTGTATATTCTCGCTCAAACTTCCAGCATCACTCACTCAAAGTGTTCTAAACAACATTTGGAAAAATCAGCCGATTCGGAGTCAAAAAAGTTTTGCACCATGTGGGGGACCCTTATGTGAAAAACAGATTTTGGTCAAAATTGAAAAGTTGTAGTTTTACGCTCAAACTTTCAGCATCACTCATTCAAAGTGTTCTAAACAACATTTGGAAAAATCAGCCGATTCGGAGTCAAAAAAGTTTTGCACCATGTGGGGGACCCTTATGTGAAAAACAGATTTTGGTCAAAATTGAAAAGTTGTATATTCTCGCTCAAACTTCCAGCATCACTCACTCAAAGTGTTCTAAACAACATTTGGAAAAATCAGCCGATTCGGAGTCAAAAAAGTTTTGCACCATGTGGGGGACCCTTATGTGAAAAACAGATTTTGGTCAAAATTGAAAAGTTGTAGTTTTACGCTCAAACTTTCAGCATCACTCATTCAAAGTGTTCTAAACAACATTTGGAAAAATCAGCCGATTCGGAGTCAAAAAAGTTTTGCACCATGTGGGGGACCCTTATGTGAAAAACAGATTTTGGTCAAAATTGAAAAGTTGTAGTTTCACGCTCAAACTTTCAGCATCACTCATTCAAAGTGTTCTAAACGAAATTTGGAAAAATCAGCCGATTCGGAGTCAAAAAAGTTTTTGCACCATGTGGGGGACCCTTATGTGAAAAACAGATTTTGGTCAAAATTGAAAAGTTGTATATTCTCGCTCAAACTTCCAGCATCACTCACTCAAAGTGTTCTAAACAACATTTGGAAAAATCAGCCGATTCGGAGTCAAAAAAGTTTTGCACCATGTGGGGGACCCTTATGTGAAAAACAGATTTTGGTCAAAATTGAAAAGTTGTAGTTTTACGCTCAAACTTTCAGCATCACTCATTCAAAGTGTTCTAAACAACATTTGGAAAAATCAGCCGATTCGGAGTCAAAAAAGTTTTGCACCATGTGGGGGACCCTTATGTGAAAAACAGATTTTGGTCAAAATTGAAAAGTTGTATATTCTCGCTCAAACTTCCAGCATCACTCACTCAAAGTGTTCTAAACAACATTTGGAAAAATCAGCCGATTCGGAGTCAAAAAAGTTTTGCACCATGTGGGGGACCCTTATGTGAAAAACAGATTTTGGTCAAAATTGAAAAGTTGTAGTTTTACGCTCAAACTTTCAGCATCACTCATTCAAAGTGTTCTAAACAACATTTGGAAAAATCAGCCGATTCGGAGTCAAAAAAGTTTTTGCACCATGTGGGGGAAAAAGTTTTTGCACCATGTGGGGGACCCTTATGTGTAGTTTCACGCTCAAACTTTCAGCATCACTCACTCAGAGTGTTCTGAACAACATTTGCAAAAATCAGCCGATTCGGAGTCAAAAAAGTTTTTGCACCATGTGGGGGACCCTTATGTGAAAAACAGATTTTGGTCAAAATTGAAAAGTTGTAGTTTCACGCTCGAACTTTCAGCATCACTCACTCAAAGTGTTCTAAACAACATTTGGAAAAATCAGCCGATTCGGAGTCAAAAAAGTTTTGCACCATGTGGGGGACCCTTATGTGAAAAACAGATTTTGGTCAAAATTGAAAAGTTGTAGTTTCACGCTCAAACTTTCAGCATCACTCATTCAAAGTGTTCTAAACGAAATTTGGAAAAATCAGCCGATTCGGAGTCAAAAAAGTTTTTGCACCATGTGGGGGACCCTTATGTGAAAAACAGATTTTGGTCAAAATTGAAAAGTTGTATATTCTCGCTCAAACTTCCAGCATCACTCACTCAAAGTGTTCTAAACAACATTTGGAAAAATCAGCCGATTCGGAGTCAAAAAAGTTTTGCACCATGTGGGGGACCCTTATGTGAAAAACAGATTTTGGTCAAAATTGAAAAGTTGTAGTTTTACGCTCAAACTTTCAGCATCACTCATTCAAAGTGTTCTAAACAACATTTGGAAAAATCAGCCGATTCGGAGTCAAAAAAGTTTTTGCACCATGTGGGGGAAAAAGTTTTTGCACCATGTGGGGGACCCTTATGTGTAGTTTCACGCTCAAACTTTCAGCATCACTCACTCAGAGTGTTCTGAACAACATTTGCAAAAATCAGCCGATTCGGAGTCAAAAAAGTTTTTGCACCATGTGGGGGACCCTTATGTGAAAAACAGATTTTGGTCAAAATTGAAAAGTTGTAGTTTCACGCTCAAACTTTCAGCATCACTCACTCAAAGTGTTCTAAACAACATTTGGAGAAATCAGCCGATTCGGAGTCAAAAAAGTTTTGCACCATGTGGGGGACCCTTATGTGAAAAACAGATTTTG
The DNA here is from genome assembly GCA_964036275.1 of Litoditis marina. Lineage (NCBI taxonomy): Eukaryota > Metazoa > Nematoda > Chromadorea > Rhabditida > Rhabditidae > Litoditis > Litoditis marina. The sequence continues at coordinate 17,543,114 of OZ038435.1, read as the reverse complement.
GTCAAAATTGAAAAGTTGTAGTTTTACGCTCAAACTTTCAGCATCACTCATTCAAAGTGTTCTAAACGAAATTTGGAAAAATCAGCCGATTCGGAGTCAAAAAAGTTTTGCACCATGTGGGGGACCCTTATGTGAAAAACAGATTTTGGTCAAAATTGAAAAGTTGTAGTTTCACGCTCAAACTTTCAGCATCACTCACTCAAAGTGTTCTAAACAACATTTGGAGAAATCAGCCGATTCGGAGTCAAAAAAGTTTTGCACCATGTGGGGGACCCTTATGTGAAAAACAGATTTTGGTCAAAATTGAAAAGTTGTAGTTTTACGCTCAAACTTTCAGCATCACTCACTCAAAGTGTTCTAAACAACATTTGGAAAAATCAGCCGATTCGGAGTCAAAAAAGTTTTGCACCATGTGGGGGACCCTTATGTGAAAAACAGATTTTGGTCAAAATTGAAAAGTTGTAGTTTTACGCTCAAACTTTCAGCATCACTCACTCAAAGTGTTCTAAACAACATTTGGAGAAATCAGCCGATTCGGAGTCAAAAAAGTTTTGCACCATGTGGGGGACCCTTATGTGAAAAACAGATTTTGGTCAAAATTGAAAAGTTGTAGTTTCACGCTCGAACTTTCAGCATCACTCACTCAAAGTGTTCTAAACAACATTTGGAAAAATCAGCCGATTCGGAGTCAAAAAAGTTTTTGCACCATGTGGGGGAAAAAGTTTTTGCACCATGTGGGGGACCCTTATGTGTAGTTTCACGCTCAAACTTTCAGCATCACTCACTCAGAGTGTTCTGAACAACATTTGCAAAAATCAGCCGATTCGGAGTCAAAAAAGTTTTTGCACCATGTGGGGGACCCTTATGTGAAAAACAGATTTTGGTCAAAATTGAAAAGTTGTAGTTTCACGCTCAAACTTTCAGCATCACTCACTCAAAGTGTTCTAAACAACATTTGGAGAAATCAGCCGATTCGGAGTCAAAAAAGTTTTGCACCATGTGGGGGACCCTTATGTGAAAAACAGATTTTGGTCAAAATTGAAAAGTTGTAGTTTCACGCTCAAACTTTCAGCATCACTCACTCAAAGTGTTCTAAACAACATTTGGAGAAATCAGCCGATTCGGAGTCAAAAAAGTTTTGCACCATGTGGGGGACCCTTATGTGAAAAACAGATTTTGGTCAAAATTGAAAAGTTGTAGTTTTACGCTCAAACTTTCAGCATCACTCATTCAAAGTGTTCTAAACGAAATTTGGAGAAATCAGCCGATTCGGAGTCAAAAAAGTTTTGCACCATGTGGGGGACCCTTATGTGAAAAACAGATTTTGGTCAAAATTGAAAAGTTGTAGTTTTACGCTCAAACTTTCAGCATCACTCATTCAAAGTGTTCTAAACGAAATTTGGAAAAATCAGCCGATTCGGAGTCAAAAAAGTTTTGCACCATGTGGGGGACCCTTATGTGAAAAACAGATTTTGGTCAAAATTGAAAAGTTGTAGTTTCACGCTCAAACTTTCAGCATCACTCACTCAAAGTGTTCTAAACAACATTTGGAGAAATCAGCCGATTCGGAGTCAAAAAAGTTTTGCACCATGTGGGGGACCCTTATGTGAAAAACAGATTTTGGTCAAAATTGAAAAGTTGTAGTTTTACGCTCAAACTTTCAGCATCACTCACTCAAAGTGTTCTAAACAACATTTGGAAAAATCAGCCGATTCGGAGTCAAAAAAGTTTTGCACCATGTGGGGGACCCTTATGTGAAAAACAGATTTTGGTCAAAATTGAAAAGTTGTAGTTTTACGCTCAAACTTTCAGCATCACTCACTCAAAGTGTTCTAAACAACATTTGGAGAAATCAGCCGATTCGGAGTCAAAAAAGTTTTGCACCATGTGGGGGACCCTTATGTGAAAAACAGATTTTGGTCAAAATTGAAAAGTTGTAGTTTCACGCTCGAACTTTCAGCATCACTCACTCAAAGTGTTCTAAACAACATTTGGAAAAATCAGCCGATTCGGAGTCAAAAAAGTTTTGCACCATGTGGGGGACCCTTATGTGAAAAACAGATTTTGGTCAAAATTGAAAAGTTGTAGTTTCACGCTCAAACTTTCAGCATCACTCATTCAAAGTGTTCTAAACGAAATTTGGAAAAATCAGCCGATTCGGAGTCAAAAAAGTTTTTGCACCATGTGGGGGACCCTTATGTGAAAAACAGATTTTGGTCAAAATTGAAAAGTTGTATATTCTCGCTCAAACTTCCAGCATCACTCACTCAAAGTGTTCTAAACAACATTTGGAAAAATCAGCCGATTCGGAGTCAAAAAAGTTTTGCACCATGTGGGGGACCCTTATGTGAAAAACAGATTTTGGTCAAAATTGAAAAGTTGTAGTTTTACGCTCAAACTTTCAGCATCACTCATTCAAAGTGTTCTAAACAACATTTGGAAAAATCAGCCGATTCGGAGTCAAAAAAGTTTTTGCACCATGTGGGGGAAAAAGTTTTTGCACCATGTGGGGGACCCTTATGTGTAGTTTCACGCTCAAACTTTCAGCATCACTCACTCAGAGTGTTCTGAACAACATTTGCAAAAATCAGCCGATTCGGAGTCAAAAAAGTTTTTGCACCATGTGGGGGACCCTTATGTGAAAAACAGATTTTGGTCAAAATTGAAAAGTTGTAGTTTCACGCTCAAACTTTCAGCATCACTCACTCAAAGTGTTCTAAACAACATTTGGAGAAATCAGCCGATTCGGAGTCAAAAAAGTTTTGCACCATGTGGGGGACCCTTATGTGAAAAACAGATTTTGGTCAAAATTGAAAAGTTGTAGTTTTACGCTCAAACTTTCAGCATCACTCATTCAAAGTGTTCTAAACGAAATTTGGAAAAATCAGCCGATTCGGAGTCAAAAAAGTTTTGCACCATGTGGGGGACCCTTATGTGAAAAACAGATTTTGGTCAAAATTGAAAAGTTGTAGTTTCACGCTCAAACTTTCAGCATCACTCACTCAAAGTGTTCTAAACAACATTTGGAGAAATCAGCCGATTCGGAGTCAAAAAAGTTTTGCACCATGTGGGGGACCCTTATGTGAAAAACAGATTTTGGTCAAAATTGAAAAGTTGTAGTTTTACGCTCAAACTTTCAGCATCACTCACTCAAAGTGTTCTAAACAACATTTGGAGAAATCAGCCGATTCGGAGTCAAAAAAGTTTTGCACCATGTGGGGGACCCTTATGTGAAAAACAGATTTTGGTCAAAATTGAAAAGTTGTAGTTTTACGCTCAAACTTTCAGCATCACTCATTCAAAGTGTTCTAAACAACATTTGGAAAAATCAGCCGATTCGGAGTCAAAAAAGTTTTGCACCATGTGGGGGACCCTTATGTGAAAAACAGATTTTGGTCAAAATTGAAAAGTTGTAGTTTCACGCACAAACTTTCAGCATCACTCACTCAAAGTGTTCTAAACAACATTTGGAAAAATCAGCCGATTCGGAGTCAAAAAAGTTTTGCACCATGTGGGGGACCCTTATGTGAAAAACAGATTTTGGTCAAAATTGAAAAGTTGTAGTTTCACGCTCGAACTTTCAGCATCACTCACTCAAAGTGTTCTAAACAACATTTGGAAAAATCAGCCGATTCGGAGTCAAAAAAGTTTTTGCACCATGTGGGGGAAAAAGTTTTTGCACCATGTGGGGGACCCTTATGAGTAGTTTCACGCTCAAACTTTCAGCATCACTCACTCAGAGTGTTCTGAACAACATTTGCAAAAATCAGCCGATTCGGAGTCAAAAAAGTTTTTGCACCATGTGGGGGACCCTTATGTGAAAAACAGATTTTGGTCAAAATTGAAAAGTTGTAGTTTCACGCTCAAACTTTCAGCATCACTCACTCAAAGTGTTCTAAACAACATTTGGAGAAATCAGCCGATTCGGAGTCAAAAAAGTTTTGCACCATGTGGGGGACCCTTATGTGAAAAACAGATTTTGGTCAAAATTGAAAAGTTGTAGTTTTACGCTCAAACTTTCAGCATCACTCATTCAAAGTGTTCTAAACGAAATTTGGAAAAATCAGCCGATTCGGAGTCAAAAAAGTTTTTGCACCATGTGGGGGACCCTTATGTGAAAAACAGATTTTGGTCAAAATTGAAAAGTTGTAGTTTCACGCTCAAACTTTCAGCATCACTCACTCAAAGTGTTCTAAACAACATTTGGAAAAATCAGCCGATTCGGAGTCAAAAAAGTTTTGCACCATGTGGGGGACCCTTATGTGAAAAACAGATTTTGGTCAAAATTGAAAAGTTGTAGTTTTACGCTCAAACTTTCAGCATCACTCATTCAAAGTGTTCTAAACAACATTTGGAAAAATCAGCCGATTCGGAGTCAAAAAAGTTTTTGCACCATGTGGGGGAAAAAGTTTTTGCACCATGTGGGGGACCCTTATGTGTAGTTTCACGCTCAAACTTTCAGCATCACTCACTCAAAGTGTTCTAAACAACATTTGGAAAAATCAGCCGATTCGGAGTCAAAAAAGTTTTTGCACCATGTGGGGGACCCTTATGTGAAAAACAGATTTTGGTCAAAATTGAGAAATTGTAGTTTTACGCTCAAACTTTCAACATCACTCACTCAGAGCGTTCTGAACAACATTTGCAAAAATCAGCCGATTCGGAGTCAAAAAAGTTTTTGCACCATGTGGGGGACCCTTATGTGAAAAACAGATTTTGGTCAAAATTGAAAAGTTGTAGTTTTACGCTCAAACTTTCAGCATCACTCACTCAGAGTGTTCTGAACAACATTTGCAAAAATCAGCCGATTCGGAGTCAAAAAAGTTTTTGCACCATGTGGGGGACCCTTATGTGAAAAACCAGATTTTGGTCAAAATTGAAAAGTTGTAGTTTCACGCTCAAACTTTCAGCATCACTCACTCAAAGTGTTCTAAACAACATTTGGAAAAATAAGCCTATGTTCGCAGCGATTCGCACTAGTAAATCTGATTGCTCAGCCCAAAACCTTTTTGTTATTAGTGGAATAAAGCATGTTTCGTACCCTTGAATGATAATGTTAAGTGCTCCAATCATAAAATACGTTTACAGGGTTCAATCTCAGGTAAGTTATACTTCTGGTTCGGTGATTTTACTGTCAAACAAGTGAAGGATAATGTGAGAACTTCGCTCTCTAAGACGTGTCTGAAAGAAGTGCATTGAAGGATTTCGTATTGTGTTGACGAAACTTTTTCGATTTTTGATATAATATGATGAAGTTCGTAGTTTTGCTGTTTTTCTCACTATTATTGCTGATTTATTTATAATTTCAAGTGTGCCTTGCGTTTGTTGTGACTTTCAGGTTATATTTTGCGTTGAATTGCTACAAACGGAGCTACGATTGATGTAGCATAGTTGCGGGTTCACGGCCTCTGCAAACATAGTTCAGATTCGTGCGCCAATGACTCAGTGGTAAGCTTGTTGCTTGGCGCTCTGACTCCCACGGGTTCGATACCCGGCTAGTGCATAAATTTTGAAAATGCTTACATCGAAAAGAAATTGGCTCATTGCCAAATCCCATGGCTCCGCCCCTTCTCAGACCATAGGCTGTTAATTACAAATTTGCGTTTGGTCGAAACTGTATTGCAACAAATCTAGAGATATATTGCGCCCCGAAGAGACGTCAGACGACGAGGGGAAAAATCAATGTCGATGACAGCCACGCTGTATAAACAGTTATTTACTGTTTTGCAACGACGCTTGTTCTGAGTTAATATTTATACAGTAACGAGTCCAATTCGGAGCTAAATATACTATATTTCTTTTCGGACTCGAAATTTTTCATGCAATTCAGATTATGAAAAAGTGGTGTCTTTATTCTGTTTCAATAGTGTCAATCGATGCGGAACGTAGTTTCATTTTGTTTCAGGTTAAATTACTGCGGATAAAACTTCGAGCTGGCGCGTACAAGTAACAAAAAAGGTAGAGTTCATTTCATCCCTTTTTCACTCTTTCGTTTTTGCTGTAGTGAACTACCGCTGAAATGTGTTTAGTGCTAAAATTTTCTATTTCAACTGAGAGTAAACTTGTTCAATTCGTGTAGAGAAAAGTTGTCTTCAGCGTTTGTTTATCCTGAGCATCTTGAACGCCTTTCACATCGTTACTCTAATGAAATTCAAAAAGGAAATTTGTTACTCTTACTTTGTTGACCCCCAGATTCTTGGAATAGTCGCTCTATTTCACAATTCCTGTTTGCATTCGTTAGGCAACGTGGCTTTAGAAGTCTCTTATCATGCGCGCCGCAGGAAAAATAGACGGTTAGAGAAAGAGTTGATTAGTATTCGCGCCTTGCTGTGCAATTCAACAATCTTCCAGCAAAGCTTATTATGGATCCGCCAGAATTTTTCCAGTTGTTCGTTAAGCAATAAAGTGACGAGTATGAGTACAAGGATTTACAGAAACTCCACGCTGCGTGATTAAATTCACTAGTACAACGATCTCGAGAATTGGAAAAGTTTATCACTCATGAAACTGACATGAACTTATACAAGATATATTTATTAGGTTAATGTGCTCATACCACCATCCAAAAGTCCTAGTGACACAATTGTATTTTGTTCAAATGAAAAATCCTAACATAAAATCATACAAGATAGTTCATGCGGACATAATCATGTGTTTCCCAAAACTGGGAAATCAAAAACCGAACACATCCTATACTCAATAAAACTCCTTTCAGTTTCTTACGCGGCGCGGCTGCGAGGCGTACTTTCGAAAATATAGCAACATTTCCGGATGATCCTTTTTCTCCAGTGTTTTCATTCATCTTCGGTCTCCTTTTCATAACCATCAACAGAATAAGAGTGACAAATACATTAGTTCCGATATCAAACCGATCAAACAAAGAAGTATATAGTTTTGGGGGCAGGAAAGTATATAATGGTTTTGATCTCACGGAGGTAAGCTACTCACGCAACTTGAAATTTTCCGAATAAACTAAGGCAATTTTCGACGATTGTTCCTGAATAACCTCTGAGAAATGGTGCCGGATGTTCTTCACAAAGGGAGGAAGGCCGTTCACTCGATTGAGCAAGTCGTCTTCAATTATAGCCATACTGTCACTGACACTTCCAGGGGGCGTTTCGACTCTTTGCCGTTTGTTCCTGGCAAATGTGGGAACGCGAGAAGGAGTACTTCAGTTGCGGTCATTTCCACTGAGACTTGGTAGCAAGCCAATGAATACTCCAAGATATTTTTCATCACTTCAGAGTTTTCCAATAAACTGCAAATCGCTGTTAGAGCTTGTTCAGTTTTTTTAAGAACAAGTTAATGAAACAAGTTGTCAAAAACTCAGATAATAATAATAGGTATTCCTCTATACAATAGCACATAACAATAATCTTCCGTGATATGGAAATGAACTATAAACACCCCAAAAAGATGGAAGCATATCTCTTCCATCTTCAGGTCATGGAAAGCTTTTTAGGATTTCAGTTGACTCGCATCTAAACTATTGCAGTGAAAATGGGACGTGTTGAAATAGGACGGCAATGTCAATAACATTCAAATACGTCTTAAATTGCTAAACACTTTTTAATTGTCGATATCCTTACTTATTGAATTCCACATTTTCAACACTATCGGAAAGAACCAGTATCTAGTATCACTTATTTTATCGCATAAAATTAGACGATGCCTATCCCTCGGAAGATTACGGTTTTCCCATGGATCGATGGGAAGCTGAGTCCTTATTTTGTAAGCCTGCAGCAAGTCAAATTTAGCACGTCTGAAAAGCACCTTGTTCCACCATTGAAAGCGGCCAACATTCGAACAAGTAGTCACTTCACATGGCCTTCAATGCTTTTGTGACATTTTTTTCATGATTGGAACAGTCCCAAAGCAGAATAACATTCGCGATACATGAAGAATTAAGGGTATAACTCACTTTTATTGAAGAAAAAAGGAGTTTTCTGCGATAGAGGCCAGTTCCACACACGCCACAATACCCTGCAGAACACTTAAATTATCATGAAATCAGTGAAGTGTGAAAAAATAGACATAGAAATAAAAAAAAAATTCAGAAAAGTCAAACGAATAAATTTCAAACGGCAGAGCGGGCTTCTGTTGACGAATCACGCGGCGCGGTCGGGCTGCGGCTGACGTTTTCAAATTTTGGACGGCCGCCATCCAGTGAGCAAAAGCTGCTTAAAATTTTCATTGTTATTATTGTTTTACATTCTATTTTTAGTATGTTTGATTCCTTAGTTCATGAACGTCATTTAACCTCATTGGTGTCGTTTTCTTCGTGTGTATGTTACCATTTCCTGTCTTTTTGTATCGAATGATTCTGTTTCGTTCTAATTTTTGTCTTTTTAGCTTTTTACATTTCATTTCATTTCAGGTAAGATTCTCTTCCGATATTACTCTTGTCAGTTGTTGGTTAGGAAGGACATAACAATATTGGAAAATGTGAGTTAAGAGTTTATTTTTTGTTTTAAGCCTTTTAAGAAAACCTTGTCGGGAATTTTGGTGTATCGTGTATCGTATTCACTGTTTTATGTTAGTTGAAGTATTTCTCAAAGATCACCAGTTTTAATTCAACCTAGACTCGAAGTGAACAACTCGCAACAATTATTCTTATTCGACTCTAATTATTTTTTGGTCCTCGACGAATATCCCCTCAAATACAAAATTTTCGGTGTAAGCTAGCTGGAAGTTGTTGTTTTGTTCTACACTCTCCTCTAAATTGTTTTTTTACAGTCCGTTGTGTTCGATGAATGCATTCACGCACGGCTGGAGAGGACGGCATTCGACGTTCGAATTCTGCGTGCCTCTGGCATCACTCTCTGAGCAAAATGGACAAGGATTGCCAACTTGAGAAGGTTCTTTATCTGAGTTTATTTCGCATGTGTTTTTTATAGAAATTCCATCCGGCTGTCGGCTACACCCACCTTGATAATAGTATTTTTCAAAATGTGTGTTTCGGTCACGCCCGTGCTTCAGAGTGGAATGTGACCGTGTTAAACGGATTATTTCAAACAACATGTGTTTCAATTTGAACTTTAGACAGAATTTGATTGGTTAAATTGGAACACAAATTGAAAATCGGGCCTTTTTTCCCGTCAATATGAGAACTGTGCTTTTTGAACCTCATTCAATGTAACATCACCACTTATTTTTATGTGTTGGTAGTTTCTCGCTGTCATTTTTATAGAACGTTTAACTTCCGCTTCAATGAAACATTGTGCTTCATCCTCATGGCTAGAGGGAAATTACCAGTATTACCACTTGTTTTTTGTGGAACCCTCTTATTTCATCTTCTGTTATTTCTGTTAGCTCGGTGTTTCATTTATATTGGGGTACGGCGCTGAAACATTTCCTCCCCTTTCTGAAAGAAGTATACTAGCTCAATGTTTTCTTGAAAAGACTATGTGGGGGTGTAGGGTTAACGTAAAGTGATGCCGGTTTTTTAGTTTGTATTTTGGTCGGAAATATTGTGCAATATCAGTTTTCACTTGTTTTTGGTCGTTGGCCTATTTGGTCTATTCTTGGATGATCCAAATCTGGGCTTCCCCAGTGGTCCTCATTCGAATTCGTGCTTTCTTGAAAGCCCAGTTCTGGATCATCCAGATTTGGTCGCGCACCCTGTTTCCAATGCTCATGATCTTGTTGAGCATTATTTCCGTGTGTATTTTGGTGTAATTGTGTGTATTTTGGGCAAGTACAATTATATGAATATTTTTGAAGCCTGTTTCTGTTTGCTTTTGTAGTTTCATGTTACCTGAAACAAAGGTGATTGATCATACTTCTGAAAGTCCGAAAAATCGAGGTTTGAGCGTTTTCAGTAAATTTTTGCCATATTTTTATCTTGCCTCGTCTTATATTGTCCTTGTCTGCCGGTTTACAAGTAGAAAACATTGAGAACGGAGAATGACAGAGAGACACAGCAGAATACGACCGCTCATTGGCAAATTGAGGCCAGAATCAAAAAAACGCTACACGAATTTGCGTGTCATCCTTGTGCAGGGGGCGCGATCAAATAAACCTAATGATTTCAATCACGTACAAAACGGAGCTCGACATTCATAGGGAACAAAGTTTGAGTACACAGTTGACGGACTGTTCCCGCATCGGTGAGAAAAGGATAAAACGTCAATACCTCAGTTCAGCAATTCGCGAAAAATGTTCTGTTTTTGTAAATTTTGGCTTCTACCTTTTAGTAACAAAACTCCATTCTAGCAAGGCACCAGCGCGAGCTTTTTCTCCCATTCATGTTTCATTCCTGTTCATGACTGAAAATACTCCGTTCGAATATAACTGGTGGACGGCCTTTCGCAGGCTGAATTAGTATGAATACTTATTGTGCGTTAGTGTCATGTCATGAATTCGCAGGTTTTTCAGTTTTCGAAAAAAACCACTTTGAGACATCAGTTTTCCTGTATCAACCTGCTTGATATTCTTCAAAGGAGAATATAATGAGCTCGCGCGACGAAAAGCCTTGTGTCCATATAAAAAGCTAACATCACTCCATTCAATTCATTCGTGATGATTCTTCTCACTGCAGTTCTTCTCTTTGCCTCTCTCGCGTCAGTCGCTGGACGTCAACTGACGATACCAGAACTGAAAATAGGTAGATTGAGAAGGACTAACAAAACATGTTCAATTGTGGGCAAAAACCCTGAGCATCGTGCCACTAATAACTATGTCAATCACAGCGAGTTCCAGCCAGGTGCAGACACTTATTAAAAGTCCTGATGCCTAATCCTGATGCCTATGTTCTTCGTAACGTCTGAATGTAAAAACGTCTGCATCTCTCGGTAAAGAATCAGTTATAGCTACTTCAGGGTGATTCATAAACTATAACGGTGAAATAATTCTCCGTTTACCATGTGAAATTGCTGATAATGAGTTTTCAGTTGTGTGCCCAGATGGTTACGACAGATACGTGGATGGAGCTTGTTACAAGGTGAGTTGGTTTCTCGACAATCAGCTTGCTCGCATTTCCTGTACTAGCAAATCGGGTTACATGAAAAAAAACATAACTACTTGATCGAGCATATCGTCGTAAGAACTACAACTCGTTTGAAGAAACAATAACTGCCGTTTCAGAATTTTCACGTGTGCATTCAAGAAACTGTTTGTCAATAATCGCGTGGACTCGTTCACAGTGTAAGGAGAAAGCGTTCTATGCACATGAACATTCTGTAATTTAATCAGAGTGTTTACTCGTAATGGATTGTTCAGATTGTGACAAACGCGACCAATGTGTTGGAAGCTGCTCGAGAGTGTCACACCAGCGGAGGACATCTAGCGGAAATCCCCTCATTTGAGGTATGATTTTCTTATCGGGTTCAAGCGAAGGAATAGTGGTAGTGAACAGTAAACAATTGCTTCTGAACTGTCTGTTTGGTCAGCATCAAACAATGAATCGGTCAAGCTGAATTCAGTTCTCAACTGAATGATTCGATTTCCTGGTTTCTTTTTTTCGTTGCTTTGTTGAGTATCCGGCTGAGAAAAAAAAACAGCCGGGCTCTCCAGGAAATGAGATCATGTTGATTCACTCTTTCGGGTTTGGATAAGGTCTCAAACAAATTCTGCTTAGAGTAGTTGACATGTTATTTTCAGGTTAACAGCAGAATATCACACAAAAGCAACAAGATAAGTATGAGTCTGGGACTAATTTGCACCGGAACGAAAATCACGTCGTGCACGTATATATCTGGGGAGGACCTGACTGCCACCTCTTACACAAACTTTGCAGCAGGTAGGTTTTAGATAAACAGTTTGACTAAAAACAGTAATTCATGAAATAATAACAATAATAATAACAATTTCAAGGTCATCCTAACCCCGAAAACGGAACGTGTATCTATTTGAACACTTTTGGAAACCACACAAACTACTGGCTCAGCGGAGATTGTGCGGCTGAACGTGGCTATGTTTGTCAGAAGACCAGACACGGTGGGTCAATGTGTAGAGAAAGAGAGAAAGATAGGAAAAGAAAGAGAGAGAGAGAGAAAGCTATCATCTTAATGAAAATGAATTGGCATTAGAAAAGGCATCATAAGTGAAGAATTATTCGCTGCTTCACAGTTCTACGAACGTAACCACGGTTCAGTTGAGATGAAATAACATGCAGTGAGAACATACGTTTCCTGCTAGCATGAACATCATTTGAAGAACTAGGAGTAACATGAGAATAAGAGAATAAGATTGAAAACAAGCAAGGTATCAGCCAGACACACTGAAAAACAATTTCAGTGACAATCACCGAATGCGGCTCGGGTTACACAGAACACAACGGAAAGTGTTACAAAGTGATTCGAGACAAACTAAGCGCTGCGGAGGCTCGAAAAACTTGCTCGGCACAATGTGGAAATGCTGTTCAGATTGATTCGAAAGAGGTAGGTTTATGAGTCATCCGTTCGGGAAACAAACAAAAAAGGTGTGTGGTTTGGTTCTCAGAGAATGTCAAAAAAAGTATTCACAGTAATACTTCGACGTGAATCCTACCGTCATAAAACCAACTTTGTCCTTTTCTTCTCCCAGTAGATAAATATAGATCAGTCAACACACCATCGTAACAAAAAAAAACACAGGCAAACCACTACTCTGTCTTTCGCCTTTCCCCGTCATCAGGGCGTTTAATACCGACTAAAGAGCTACCATTGGTGGTGGGTGCTCTTAGCGTTACGGTATGTAAAGGGGTATGTCCAAGGCCGATGACAACATAACAAGGAATCACATACGTGTTCATATCAATAGGCCAGTATTATACAACAGAACCGCGGGGGGGGGGAAGCTCCACAGAGGCTTTTCCAGACCCCAATGACGAGAGGGTGGGCTAATGGCTCGCCTCTCCATTCGCGCGGTGGAGGTGCACCCTGGAACGAGGGTGAATTAGCTTTGGATTGATATTTTCAGGAGAACGAATTTGTTCGTCGTCTGTTTGTGAATGTAAGCAACTCTGAGGTTTGGATAGGGATGAACCTGGCTGAGACAGTTATTTGGAATGGAGGAAATACAATCACTTACCTTAAGGAGTATCAGAATTTTGGTTGGTACAATTCAGAACGTGAGGGGAAGGAGTACATGCTCTTTCTCGTTTTCTCAATAGAATTCTTGATTATAGAGTTATTAGTACATGCTTTTTTCTATTCAATATAATTATTAGTTAAAGGACATCGTGCACGTAATGTGGATTGAAAAACTAGGATTAAAGGACTTGTAGAGACAGACAAAAATTTTAACACAATAGGAAGACACAAAAGAATGACAGCCATCCCTTTACGCTGCAAATATCAATGAGTTGTGAGTCAGTGTTGAAGTAGGACGATTATGTGCTCCAATCTCGGCGCATTAGTCCTTTTAACTGCGATTGAAAAACGTATTGCAGTTCAAAGGACTGAAGCGCTGAGATTGGAGCACATAATTGTCCTTCTTCAAACGGCTGTGTCAACTAGTGATGAGACCAAATGACGAATCATTCACAGTTACGTGTGCAATTCGCGACAAGTATATCATACTCCAAATTTTAAAAGCTTATTATTGTGAAAGGAGATAAAGCAATCGGAACAAAACATTTTCGCGAAGATTCACGAAGACACCACGTAACAAGAAGTCCAACTTGTCTGATGAAGAGTGTTCAATCTGTATTGAGTTCAGAGTACAGCAAATCAACCTAAATGGCGTAACCTTTCTTTGGAGCTTGTATTGAGTGTGTGCATATTGAAATTAAGAATGAGTTCAGGACATCTACACAAACCCCTGGGGGAATGCCTGATTATGTCCCTGGACTATGAGTTTGTACAAAAAGGACAATGGATAAACAAAAACTGTGACAAGAAAATCGAATCCGTGTGCGAAAGAAGTGAGTGCTCGTTCAACTTTGACGTGAAAATTGACTGTCTCCTACGTTTTCCAGCTGTGTTTGGTTGACACCCCCGATTTACATAAAATGTCATGTCTTAGAATATGTATATACACATATGAAGTGTTTTCAACTGACCTAAAGTTTGCACGCTACCCAGTCTGTAGATAATTATTCCAGTGATAGTCTCGAAAGGGTATGTAGTATGTACACTGATCGTGATTGTTACAGGCATCGCAAACTCTTGTGGAAAGCAAAGTGGTTCAGCCGAAAATGAAATGATCTTCAGGGGTTACAGTGGTTTGGTAAATTGATTTTGTTTTTCGAAATATTGAGCACACGGCCATCACTATTCTCAAGACAGACTTAGGCCGAGGTACTTATTTCTAACCATTTACTTTGTAGGAAGGCGTTTTCTCGGACCTAGACTTTCGAATCCTCGGATTCCCGTATGCTGGAATTGGGGCGAATTATTTATTTAATTTGGTATTTCGTTAACCCTAGCCGTTAACCATTAACCGGGTTACCTGGTAATCCCTTTTCTTAACCACTTGGTAACCCTAAATTTGTCTCAACAGACATTGTAAAAGAAGGTTAACAAGTGGTTAACAAAAATGTTAACCAGGTAACCCGGTTAAGGTTACCTGGTGGAGGAATGACGAATTACCGGGTTCCTTGTGCAATTGGCCTGAAATTAGAAAAATTTTTTGGAGGGTTCTGAAGCTTTTTTCTATGGAAAACACTCGAGAATTCTCCATAGGCCACCAAGTCACGTCTTGGAGGCACTTGATAGTTTTTACACATGTCTGCTTGGGTACAAAATATATGCGTCTGGTTTCGTTCCGTCGTTTGAGAAATAAACTAGGGTGCTGTGCACAAACAACCCGATTTTTTAGAATCTAAGATTAGCAGGCGTGATGGTTAACAACTGGTTTCGAATCCTATTTTCATCACTTGGTATTTCGGACAGAACGCGGTAAAAAAAAGAGGTAGAAAAAATGTTATCATAACAATGGTTAACTGGCGAATAAAATTCCAATTAATGATTGTCTGGGGTGGTTGAAGGGGACCGGAACATAACTTGAGCAGAGGAATATCAGCGAGCACAAATAACTCGTATATTAGTTTGATCCGTCCACGTGATATTCACATGGCAATGCCGCGCGACACGCAACGCGTCCAATCAAAAGTAGGATTTAGTTCGTTCCACCCACTTATAACCCTCTACAGTAATCTGATCAAACTTTCAGGTCAAGGTTTGGTATACTGGCTTTTTCGATTTTTTCTAATTTTTGGTAGTAGTATCTTCTGCACCTTCACCACTACAACGTGTGAAAGTTTGAAACCAAAATAATGAACCACTCATCATGAAAACCCTTCTGGATATCTGACGGATTACTGTAGAAGGACATCGATCGGTGAAACGAACTATACAGTAGCTTCACGAGAAACCTAGTTGCTCTCCGGTCTCCCCTAACAAAAAATGCGGTACCTTGTGGAACTGGTGGCGATAGTGTGTTTTTCGTACTAGTGGAAATTTGACGGCGACAGAAATGAGGCCGTGATTGAATACCATCATTTTTTTCCAATTCAGATGGCCTTCTACCGCAGTGAGGTGGTAGGGGGACGAGGAAGAAACAGAATATACAGGTAGGAGGTTCATTCATGCCACAAACTGTGAGCGATTATGTGAAATTTTTTCTCAATTTTTTCGTATTTTTCTGATGAGCGTTCGCCACATTCTTTGAATGCAGAAGAACAAGCAATTCAGTATGTTACAGGTCATATGACACCAAGCAAAAAATGCACAGGTATACCTTGGACCCACTCACTTCATATGATAATGGATTCGAGCAACAAGGTGAAATTGTCCCTATTTCATTTCAAGTTCACCACACTTATTCAATTTGAGAGCACTCACGGCATGTTCAAAGCCGCGGTGGCTGCCCATACTCAATGACGATTGCTCCGATTCGACCGCGACGCGACCGTCACGCGTCCAACAAACAGAACTATGACTGTATTGCGCTAAGTAATACACGTCAAGCCTTGCAAGCGGACTTAACCTGCATATCTAACACTGACTTGCGTATTTCATCTGAAGCAATCATCACCGCAGCTAGCTTGTCAGCAGCCTTGAAATGTCGTGCACGGTAATTCACAATACGGTTTGTATCCTTTGTTACCAAAACTATTTCGTTTTCAGGCGATCTCGGCTACTACATGAACGAAACGACCTACAACAGAATAAAAGGATACTGCCCTGAACTGAAAAAAGTGTCGCTCCAGCAGTGTGAGTGTTTGTTCATCAGATAACATCTTATACTTGTACTCATTGTTAACGTTTTGTAATCACTTCTGGTAACACCAACTTTAAATGTGATTACAACAAGTGAGTTTGTTTTTCTCAGTTTTTTTCTCGATTTTCTCTCCAAGTTCAATCAATGAGAAACCGATTTTCAACATTTTACGATGAACGTACAAAGCCTCGTTGTGAGCTTGAATTTAACAGAAAAATTTGAGCAAGACAATAGGAAGCTTTCAGGAGGTGGCAAAAATGCACTTACCTTAAATGCAGAATACCTCTTTTATATTTAAAGATGCCTATTCATCGAACTATCAGTACATTCACGGCAACGATCAATCTCTGGGTCATTATACGAAATTGGCGACCTTCTACTGTGCTCCCAGGTAAGAAAACTTAACAACAAGTACAACTATTCATCTACTTCTATAGTAGCGAACGATGTTTCCAAACGAAAGAAAATTGGGGAAAATGATGAATTTTGTAGTGGGAGAGTTATTTGTAGAATGAAGCAAATGTATGACAAACGTGGAGGTTCGTCGATAGAGAGGCGTATGCCCGGGTTTAGTTTAGGCTGGTTAATCGAGTTAAACATTTCAAATTTTCGAGTTTTCGGGTTTTCGATCGAGTTTTGGGAAATTTCGAGATTTCGAGTCATCGAGTTTTCGAGTTATGAAGTCAGGAACGTTTCGAGTTTTTCGAGTTTCATAACCAAAAATTTAAATTTTCACATTTTTACATTCAAAAACTTTAATTTTTCTAGTTTTCGAGTTCAAAATTTCGAGTTTTTGAGTTTTGGAAATTTTCGAGTTTTCGAGTTATCGAGTTTTCGAGTTTTGGAAATTTTCGGGCTATAGAGTTTTCGAGTTTCAGAAAAAAAAAGAGTTTAAGAGTTTCGAGTTCGACTTGACTCGAAAATTTTCGAGTTTTTTCGAGTCGACTCGAGTTTCGAGTTCGTCTTTAACAACCCTAGTTTAGTTCGTTCCACCCACTTATAACCCTCTACAGGAATGCGCTTCAATTAACGAGTCAAAGTGAAGCATGAAGGCGTTCTTGTAATCCATCGAAAAAAACCCAAATAACAAGCGGTTTATGAGAGAAAGCGGCCGGAATAATTGACGAGTTACCGTAGAAAGACATCGATTGGTATACCCTTCTCGTGTTCTGTATCACAGTCGTAGGATCGATCAACAAAAGCCACGCCTATCCACTCTATGTGACATCGTCAAATATTGCTGACATAACATTTTATTATCGTTTCTAGACTGATTTTATTCCAGCCTGAACTATTGTGGTG
The DNA here is from genome assembly GCA_964036275.1 of Litoditis marina. Classification (NCBI taxonomy): domain Eukaryota; kingdom Metazoa; phylum Nematoda; class Chromadorea; order Rhabditida; family Rhabditidae; genus Litoditis; species Litoditis marina. The sequence goes on along the minus strand of OZ038435.1, from coordinate 17,525,666 downwards.
CGAACTTCCAGCTGGTGGGAATTCACGCCAAATCAGGTAAGTGCATAGAAACATCTCGACTATGTATTTATTGTAAGGGGTGCCAACTTTATACATTACTGTCACTCGCCGGAATCGAACCTGCGAGCAGAAGATTCGTAGCAGGGCTCTAACCGCTGCGCTATTAGACAATATATCCTGCCAGCATTAGAATCGAAGAGATGCGTGCGTACACAGCGGAAAGTGAGATATATAGTATGATCTCGCCTTTCCGTTGGCGACGACTATATAGTGCATGCCAAACTCATAACATAACCGCCTCATGTGAGACTCGAACCGGGCCCAAAAGTGTGCGGATGCAACTAAGCTAAACACATCGCTGTCGACGGATTTTATTGTTGTTTACACAGCACAAAGCGAGATATACAGTATTCCCTCGCCTTTCTCTGAGCGACAACTGAACATGTTGTTGTTAAAATGTTGTGTTAAATTGGAAATTCATCCCTTCTGACTGAAAAAAACAGAGTTGTAATTTTGGGTTGGGAAATTCGGAAATTCGACCAAGAAACTGTTGTGAAATATTGAGGTGTTACTTCCCATTCATGCCATATGATAGGGGAGGGTTATAGTTAGTATCTTTAGTCCCGGTACATTCGTACTAAGACTTGTTGGCAACGTGCCAATGAATATTTCAGCTGATTTTTCACCAGTAATTCGTCTATAAAAAACTACACATGTTTGTTAGCGGATGTTCAGTTTCACAAGAACACATAAACAAAAAATCTTCAGAATACTCATGCTTTCTTTGAAAAGTACTCAGAACGATTGGCGCCAATTTTCTGCAATTGGCCAGCTACAAAAACGAGAGCATGCAGGTCAATGACGCGCAGAGAGGCTAAGACAGTTTGCGTCTCTCTGACCTGCACACTCTCTCGTTCGGCCAATAAAAAAGTGGCTGACCAATTGGCTGGGAATTGTCTGAGTAGGCATTCAGAAATCTTGAAACAATACCAATGAATCTCAGTGGGAGTGATACGAAGTGTAGCAATCAACACAAGTTTCAGTTTAAATGCTCAGTCTGTCTGTAGGTTTCATAAATGTAGACAAAAGATACAAACGTGATTATTCCGTATTCAAAAAGCAACCTAATGTTGATTTTCCTACTTTACAGGAAATGACCAGCTCTATCCAAAATCTCTTGCGGAGCGCCAGGAAATTACAACATCGGACGACTACAAAGCCTCGTTTCATGACCCGAGCTGCTTCATCTGGCAGCCAGAAGAGACTAGTGTGTGATTCACTGTGACTCAGAATAAATCCTTCATTTGAATCCCTTTCATTCCTCCTGGACTCGGCAGAAACAATTCTCAGAAGAGTTCATGGAACCTTTGTGTTTTGCTCTTCAAGACATGACTTTTATCCAGACCACGTCGTTTTCACGTACACTTTTACACGTAGGTCATAAAATTCGCTCGCATGCTTTTCTCACGTTTCTTAGTTTTCCCAAAAGTCTGGATGGTTTTACTCAAGCATCTTACAGTGTTTGACGAATTCACGTAGTTTCTGTATTGCTGTGTTTCATCACATATTAAAATAGTGAAGAAATATTGAACACAAGCAGAAATTAAACATTATTATGTCATGTTCTACCCAAGCTACCCACCCAAGCTAAAATCTGATAATCTAGAAGAAGTTCTACCCCCGCCGACCCAGGTGGGGGAACCAAGTTGTTTCGGTCAGAAATAGTTTGTTTCCGATTCTGGATGAGAAAATTGTCTAGAATTCGAGCCCACGAGAGTTCTCGTGTCCATGCCTCAAATTTGTATCTGCGTTCTGTGAATGTAAGTCGACTTGTTCCATTTTATGGACATTCCAGTTTTTTCTGCTCGGAAATTTTCTTTCAGATTCAGAGCTGTCACGAGAATACTGTCCCAGTCAACTTACAGTAACATTAAAAACACAATCTAGTGATTGTAACATAATCAATACAAGCAAAATAAGATTCAACTCAATAAGAACTATTCATTTCCAGTGAATTATGTCAAAACCATTCGGACACGAGGAGCGTAATACAGATTGGAAATTTCTCCCTTGTTCGGAACGTTGGAAGACTTGTCATTCAGTCTGAGGCCGTATGCATGAAACATCCCGGGCCGGGTTGGGATGTTATCCCGAGCCGGGTTGGGCGCGGGATAGCCATCCCGGGATGCACGAAGCATCCCGGGCGGGTTCGTATCCCGGGCGGGATGCAAATTTCATCCCGAGCTAGAGAGGTCGGGATCAGCTTGATTTTAATTATTTCACTCCGCTGAAACTTCATTTTTTTCTCGTATTTCATTTTCTATGTTAAAAAATTTTGATATTCCATTATTAGTATACCATATGACGTGCATGAGAAGTCCAAACTAATAGTTGACACGAATTTAACACCAAAAATTTCACTTTTTGACAGATTTTAGAATCAATTGTTGACAAATATCTATATATGATGATACATTACGTGAATTGTAGTTTGATTCACATGCCATGATTCACCAAAATTTGACAGAAAAGCAAGTGGATCAAACTACAAACACAAGAGAAAAGGCAAAATACATCGCGTTCCCATCTAATTATGAACACAGTTGATACATGATGTGTAATTACGTGAATAGTGGTTTAATTAGCATGTCTAGCTGCATCGAAATTTGATAGAAAAGCAAGTAAATGAAACTGCAAACACGAAGTAAAGGGCAGCAGATACCTAGAAAAATACTATTACATATTATTGATATTATAATAACGTATACACTTTTCACCGAACTATATCTCTATACCGATATTTCTCGTTTCAGTAATGAATATTTCATTGGTCGTTGACGATTCTTCGGACGACGAACAAGTTCAAACAATCCCGAGAGTGTTCAAGGATCGCACTTCTCCTTTTGAGACCCACTCGGATGTGGAGTTCAGGAAGGACTTTCGTCTAACCCGTCCTACTTTCTACAAGTTGTGTGGACTACTAACCAATGATCTGAAACACCCAACTCTTCGTTCTGCTAGTTTATCGGTTGCCCAACAGGTTGCTGCATGTTTGAATCTACTTGGGCGAAATGGAATGCAGTCGGATACCGCCCGTCTCACAGGATGTAATCAGTCCACTGTCAGTCGCCTTCTCGCTAATTTCCTTGAAGCCATGGTCAACATTTCGGGCAATTTTATCAGCTGGCCCTCGGAAGCTGAACAGCTACAAATAGCGAGAAGAGTTTATCGAAGCTACAACTTGCCCAATATTGTTGGATTCATTGATGGATCACATATCAGAATTATTGCTCCTTCAGAGCACGAAGAAGATTATGTGAATCGAAAGGGCTACCATAGTCTGAACATAGGGGCTATCTGTGATGACAACCGGCTGTTTCGTTGGATTGACACTCAATGGCCTGGAAGCGCTCACGATAGTCGGGTTTTCAAAAACTCGACACTCTATTCTGGATTGGTAGATGGTACTGTCAAAGGATGTGTCATCGGAGACTCTGCTTACAGTGGAGAAACGTTTCTCATCAAGATTGTTGACAATCCACAAACAGAAAAAGGTATAAAATACTTCTCTCTCACCATCTCTACTTCTTTCCGTTTATCTGTTGCTCCCCTCTTTCCTTTCTCTTACTCTCTTATTTTTCTCACCCCTTCCCGTCACTTATTTCTACTTTTTTTTAGAAGTTCGGTACAACAAGGCTGTTTGCGCTGTGAGATCCAGGATCGAAAATGCCTTTGGTTGCCTGAAGAGACAGTGGCACATCCTGCATGGAGAGTGCAGGTAACAACTAAATAATGCTAGCACAAACATCGGCCAATAACAATAAGAAAAGTTCAAATTTTGACTTATTTAGTTCAATAAGAAAAGTTCAAATTTTGACTTATTTAGTTTGTAAACAGAATCATTCTATATTATCACTCTATATTCACTCACTGTTTTCAATTTTGCAGATACGATGTCAAAACAACATCTAAAATTGTTGTTGCCTGTGTCGTTCTCCGGAACATAGCCATCAGCAGCAAGGAACCCGATTTTGAGGAGAACGACTCAGACTTGGACATAAGCTCGATTGAAATGGACGAAGATTGTGTGAACGACGGTTCACGGTATTCTGCTGGTGTGGGAGGAAAAGCCCTCGTTCGTAGAATCATTGACGAGTTTTTCTGAGCATTCTTCATTCATGTACTAATATAATAAGTAGATACAACAATAACGAAAACGTCAAAATAGTATGTGAACAAAAATAATACCTACTCTCAACCTTCCAACTTCTTGGCGTAATACTCACACTTCATTTGTAGCAGAAGAGCCATTTGTTTCTCGTTCTCTATCTTTAATTCTACCAATTCGTGTTCTTTCCGATCCTTGCTAATCTGTCCGCTGATTCGTTCTTGTTCCAATTTGAGAAGTTTAACTTTCTCATGTGTTGTGTTTGTGTCCTTGTCAGTTGATAGCCTGAAACAAGATTGAACTTTCTATATCACGTAATTTTCCGATTCTCAATCTGCTATAGGTTAGATACGTTTCAAGTTCACTGATTGTTCGGTTATATAAACATGATAAACAGATTGAAGTCCAATAATATTCGAAATATTTGATCACAAATCCATATTTTCTTTGCCGTACTACGTTTTCCTTCCACGTGATGAAAACTGCTAGTTATCTACTGAGAGATTAGTAACCGAATATGAGAATTGAAGCAGAAAAAAGAAACAGTAAAGGTAGATGTAAACTAACGGGCGCTTAATGGCAGTACGAGAAGTAAATCCTTTAACGGGAGTCGAATTCTTGGTGGGAGGCGGCATTCTCTCGAGAAAAGAAGAGTTGAATGCAGCGTCTTGTGAAACATCTTGTAGAGGATTCATCTGCGGAAAATTAGAAAGTCACTTTATCGTGTACCATGCTAATCTGAATGATATCTCCAAAAACATAATATTGTTTTACCAACTCCGTACGATCATCGTTGCAATAATACAGTACTACCGAAATACGTGGTATACGATAGCTGCTGAACATGAAAACATAATGCACTGCACTCGGAAATAGTGGCTTGGATCAAACACCTCGTGCTTATCAAATAAAACATAGTTGAAAACGTTTCTTACCGAGAAATAAGAAAGATCCAGTCTCGGCTCAGTTTTCACGGAAGTGCGGTACTTCGGAACATCATCCACTTCAAGTTCGGGTCCCATAGAAAGATCGGATTGAACCTGTAAAATGGTATAATTTTCGATAAATCGTATCGAACGCGTTTAATGTGTGGAAAATTCAGTAAATAAAACCAAGTGTGCTATAGATGAAATTGTGATTCATTGCAGTCATGACACTTTCACTACTTTAGTAGATGACAGAAACAAAACAAAAATTTAGATGAGGGGGGGGGGGGGTAGGGGAGAGTGAAGAATCCTCCACAAATGTGAAATATGTGTTCACGCATGTTTTCATTCCGACCAAACGCTTGGTGCGCTTGAAGTTGTGAATCATTGACTAACCTCTTGTTGCTGTGCCACACCTCCGACCTCAAAACCTCCCTTGATCCCGACAAGCCGCGGCTTATTGTCAGACTTGTCCAACACAATTTGAACAAAAGCGGGAACTTCCACTGCGGACGCCATACCCCCTCCAGTTTTGGAGCGTTCTTTCTTCTGAAAGATGAGAAAACACCGGTTGTTAAGCAGTTTCGAATATATATATGCACGGTTGCTCTGAGAATATTATGATGTTTCTGAGCATACACTCACAAGACGCTGGATTGAGACTTTTGTCGCCGGTACCCACAAAAAAATGTGAGCCGCGACCCCCTTTTCCTACCCGAAATATAAGTATTCCGACTAATTTCAACAATAAGTTGGGTATTTTCGTATTGAGAATGCACCGGGACCTATCTATGTTTGAAATATTACCCGCAACCCCTCCGTCAAAACTAGGCCAAGCTAGTGAATGTCTCTGAGGAGTTGAAGATTTCGAAAAACAATATATAGTAGCGAAAGTATCGAAATAGATATAAAAAACACTCACCAACTCGTTCAGTTTCTCTTTAGCTTTCTTGATAGTGTCTCTGATTCGTTGATCGATCTGCTCCGGAGTTCGCTTAGAGAACTTGTGCATAACCAAATCCTCTGAGATCCGTTCCAAAAGTTTCTTTTTAGCCTGAAATGTGAATTCATCAATAAAACACATTAAATGTAATTTATATATTACAAGTTATTAACAGTTCATGTATAAACGGGTATGGTAACCAATTGGTATGTAAGCTGAGATTTAAAAAAAGTCACCCCTAAACTCTGAAACCCGTTTAGTTTATCAAACAAAAACCGGTTAACACAGAGTTCCTATCCGATTTAAACAGAGTCGAACATGTTGGGTCGTGTTTGACTTAGATTAACCATTGAAAGAGGATATTTCATTTGAACCACACCTGTTCGAGTTGCAAAACGTAGTATATGATTAGTAAATGAAAGTGCTTTGCTGGATTGACATTTTGGTATTTTGAAGAGTTAACTGTGGCGAAGTTGAGGAAAAAAAAACTAATTCAGTAAACCTTGTCCAGATTGAATAGAAAACATACCGTGACCGCATCCTGTTTCGATGCTCCACTCAGGCAATTGTGGTAAACGTCATAATGTTCCACATACCAGGATGAAATCAGACAGAGTTCTTCACTAGATAGTCCAGAGCGGCGACTCTGAATTATAAAACTGTGGCAAATGCATAGAACTGAAAACAGCACAAATTGAACCAAAGAATGTTGAATCGTTCAGGAATCAAAGAACATGCATGCGTTTTGGTATATTGAGACAAAAATGACGTTGGGAACATAATTCAACTACACCCATGAATTATAGAATTCCAAACTTAACTCCATTTACTTGAGATAAAATTTCACATCAACTCCACTAATGCAATCACCAACCTTCTTATTACTGAAAGACTCGTTCAAGCTGTCGTCTTTTCGAGTCTGATCAAGATTCTCATCTCCAAGGTTCAACGCCATTTGGCCGAACAGAGGTCGACCAAACGGCTCTGAAATTTCCTCTATTTGGTTCAAAGAAATGTACAACACAGATTATCTATAACTATGATAAAATGAAGGGCGAAAACTTCTGGTTTTTGGAGCTAGCAAAATTATATGTTCAAAACCAGGTAAAAAAATGAATGTTCTGGTCAAATTGATGCTATTAACTAACGTACTCGACTATAATTAACAAACTTCTATAGTAGATCCAATAAAACATAATAAATAATTAGTTTAGAACTTGAAAAACGAGGTAAAACAAGCAAATTCAAATTTAGTTTTGCACAAATACGGCGCCTGTCGGGAGTATTGATTGATTGCATCATGCTTGGCTATGCGCCAACTGCCATCCCGCGCGGGATCTAACCCAACCCGGCCGGGATCACTGTGCATACCGATTAACCCAACCCGAGTCGGGATGGGTTGGGCCCGGGTTACATCCCGACGGGATCACATCCCGGCTAGGGATGTTCTAGCATACGGCCTCAGAAGTTCTTTCAATGTGTCGAAATCCTTCGCTGGCTCAACGAGATACTTCGAGTTCGATCGTTTGATGATGATGTTGCGCAGCTGCAATAGTAATAATCGTGACGGTTCGCTCAGAATGGCCGAAAAATTTTAAATCCTATGTTTAGGTAACATGCAACCCGGTTGCATATGCAATTGGCCTAATTTTATGAATCAACATTGAGAGTACTATTGAATGTATTGTGGTTTATGTCCAAATGAGCACGACTAGGTTCTGTTTAATATTTGTGGGGAAAACTGTAGTTCGATCTCCCTCCCCCACTGCACTGATCCACTGATCCACTGTCCAGACAAACTAAAAGAGAAGAGAGAGGTGGCGGTCAGATATCAACTTCGACATGACTTCAAGGGTCGTTCTTGCATGAAACCAGACAACACTTTGCTAGTCGTTCCTTTCAGAAACAGAAAAACGACCGCCTACCCAGGTGATAAATTCCATGATTTCCTATTCAGGTTTCCGGGTTTTCACACTTTCCATCGACAACGTAGTTGCTAAAAAATGTTACATCACTGTGAAGATGAAACCGGCGTTCTACGACAGTAGCGACACCGTACTACGACCGTTCTATTACTGGTAGTGTCAGTGCAGTATCGCTAGCCGTAGAACGGTAGTAGTACGGTGTCGCTACTGCAGTAAAACGCCAATAACGTTGTAGTTCCACTGCAGTAAAACAGCAGTAGAATTATTTTTAATCATCTAAAATAAAACCCTTTACAAAACGAAATTGAATTATCTCTTTATGACCCTTCTAGTAATCAGTCCCCATCACCGATTTTCCTTATTTGAAGTATGGATGTTTTATAGTGGGTGCCAATTTTATTGAATTTCTGTCCCTCGGCGGAATCGAACCTCCAAGCAAAACGTTCGTAGAAGGGCGCTAACCTCCGCGTACACAGTCAGTAAGCGTTGGCATCGAAGACATGTGTGCGTACACTGCCGAGAGTGAGATATACAGTACCCTCCCGCTTTTGCTTTGGAAACTAGTTTTGCGTTTCCGGTCTTTTGATTGGCTGAACCGAATTGTTTAGGTCAGAATTAGTTTGTCTCATTTTCTGGATGAGAAAATTGTCTAGAATTCGAGCCACGAGAGTTCTCGTGTCCATGTCTCAAATTTGTATCTGCGTTCTGTGAATGTAATTCGACTTGTTTCATTTCATGAACATTCCAGTTTTTTCTGCTCGGAAATTTTCTCTCAGATTCAGATCTGTCACGAAAAAAAAACTGTCCCAGTCAACTTTCAGTATTCTTAAAAACACAATCTAGGGATTGTATCATAATCAATACAAGCAAAATAAGATACATTTAAATTCAATATGAACTATTCATTTTCAGCGAATTATGTCAAAACCATTCGGACACGAGGAGCGTAATACAGATTGGAAATTTCTCCCTTGTTCGGAACGTTGGAAGACTGAAATGACTACATACTGTTAGTATATATTGCAGTCACGTGAAACACGTTGGACACAGCAGAACTCATACATGTGCCATGACAAAGTGCACAATTCCTTATTAGAATGCTAAATTTACGTGGCCATTCATTTCCAACATTAGATAATACATTGATACACAAACACAACTCTCTAGTCTGAACAAAACACAAAAGCTTATATATTTCCAATGCATGTGAAAGAAAATAACGTATGTTCGGAAATTATATGAATGGAGAAGAATGACTATTGAGGTGGAAACGGAAGGGGGGGGGGGGGAGCAAACTCCAACCGCGTGTTTGGAAATTGGTCCGTTTCAGATAGCGAACACCAGGCGCTGTGGCAATTTCTCACAAACCTCAAAAATGACATACCTCGTGAGTAATATCTCAATAACTTCTCATGAGATTCTAGTGATTGATATGCTACCACATTGATTGTTCACAAGTATCTCATGAAGTCTTCTTGATATTCTCATGAGAAACTAATGAGAAACTCATGAGGTCGGTAGGATTGCCACGCCGCCAGGTTATAAAACTCGCCTATACGTTCCATGATTTCCGACCCAAGTTCCAGGGTTGTCACATTTACTATCGGCTACGTATTCGCTGAAAAAAAAAAACATATAAGTTTTGCCGAACCGTTGTGGAGAGTGTACGTTCAACTTGGCATGGGGCGGGTTTGGCGAGCAGCCAGATCGTCTGCGTATCATTGATCTACACTGTAGCTGCCTCGACGAGAGACTGTGCAAGTCGAACGACGCAGATGTCTGCCGTCTCATTGACCTGCATTCTCTCTCGCTATAGTTGTATTCATTCTCACCAAGACTCCTACAGTATGGTTACTAGCTACTTTCAGTTCACTTTCACGTTTGTTATGGGAATGTTTGAAAATGTTGGTATCGAATGATGATTTTTCTATGGTAATTGATATTAATATTAAATTAAAGAAAAATCAGAATTTCGAAAATAAATTCTTGTCTAGATAAAAATTCGAAACTCGAAACTTAGTTTTAATTTAGTTTTAGTTTTAGTCGTAGGTTTTCGAGTTCAACTCGAAAATCGAAAACGCAAGAAACTCGAAACTCAGAAAGATCTAACTCGATCTCACTCAGTCACAATTATAAAATGGTCCAATCATTGATGGAAAGAGGCTGATATTGACAGTGCTGAAAATGCACATTGGTGCAATACTTGAGCGATAAATTCGGCGTCAAAACTAACAATTTGATGATTTCCTTGTTGGTGTGCGGATTTGTCATTGTGAAAGTCGCAGAGTCAATTCTCCAAGGATGGTGGTAGAAAGGGTTCGAAATATCCGCGTATGAAGACTGGAAATGTGGAAATCGAGACGTTTTTGAGGGATGAGTTTTGAGAGAACTTTTTCACAACTTAAACCTACCTGGACTTAGCTGAATTGAATTTCAAATCTTGGAAGCAGTTTTTGAATGGAACTTTCTGTTTTTACAAAATTTCGCATCGGGAGTATAGGACGCCGGTTCGAAATTTTGTCCGATCAGTATTTTGCCAAAGTACGTATACAAGAAGATCCCGGCACCTTCATCCCATCCTGCGGCTCTGCCTCACGGTTTATCGTCTCTTACATCCCGGCGGGATGTAAGAGCAGAGAAATAGCGTATGTTTTAGGAGACGCAGAATGGGATGAAAGTGCCGGGATGTTCCAGCATACGTACTCAAGTCGTATTGTGTGATCAAATCGCCGAGTAAGCTATAGTCGTCGCCAACGGAAAGGCTGGAGTTACTGTATATATCATTTTCGCTGTGTACGTAGACATGCCTTCCATTCAAGGCTTGCCTTTCATGTGCTCTAGTAGCCCAAACACCAGTTGTTGTGTGCCCAGAAGGCTACGGAAAACTCGAAGACGCTTGTAACAAGGTAACTCGGCAAGTTTTGCAGCCTCGGAACAATGTGGTGTTCAAACATATAGTTAAACTGAAACCCATGAAAAATTCACTTTAAGAACAACTGATGGTAACTGAAACCGCCATGAAGATACCGCGCGGATTATTTTAGGATGTTCACCTTTGAGACTGATCAAAACCGTTACTAATTCAGATACTTAGAAAAAGTTCACGCACAAGTCGAACCCGCAGAATGAAACTAAAAAGACTATTCCTGTCAGATTTTGACTTTGGAGTTAGGTGTTCGATAGGATAGAGATTAAAAATAGAAACATAAATTTCTAATATCATCGTGCTCTGTTTTTGTCGTACATTTATCGTGCTCAGTACGTAACTGCGAGCGAGTGAAACAAAGGAAACAAACAAATTATAAACTTTTTGTAACATTTTGAACACACTCAATACCTGATATACACATTATAACTGAAAAACTAGGTTTAATAGAAAATAGAGAACAAAAAACATGTTTCGTATCATACTGTTTTAGCTTCTGTGGCCATATTTTGTAAGCTCAAGTAGCCATGTAAGTTACATGGACAAACTTTGAATGGAAAATTAATCACTTCTGCTACTCTTGATTTGACAGTTTCTTTGCCCATTTTTGAAAAACTGAATGGTATTATTGAGGACAAACGAAATACAGAAGGACTATTTAAAACTGAGACAGATATTACCTATTGAAAAATTGCTCATGTAACTTACATGGCAACTTTCGCTTACAAAGTACGGCCATTGTTCTTGTCTATCACATGCCTACATGTAAATCAAGCAATTGATTAATCTATCAACCAAAATACCCACGTCTGCCACCGTCACAGTGAAACAATCTAGGTGCGCGTCCTAACTCTGAATTTTGGTCAGGTTTCACTTTCGCGTTTGATTAATGATTGGAATACGACGAGATATAGTCTATTTAGTTCCGAACTGGACTCGTTACTAGCCAAAAGGGCGCACCCGACGAATGGCGCGCGTCGCGGCTCGCGTCGCGCACTTTTGGAACTTTGCCAGGCTTTCCGCACCTGGTACTGTTTTGTCGTTGAATTTTTTCGAAAAAAATATATTTTTATTATTCTCTTATTTGCAAAACGTTGCAGTAATTGTGTCTTTTTGTTATTAGTGGAATAAAGCATGTTTCGTACCCTTGAATGATAATGTTAAGTGCTCCAATCATAAAATACGTTTACATGGTTCAATCTCAGGTAAGTTATACTTCTGGTTCGGTGATTTTACTGTCAAACAAGTGAAGGATAATGTGAGAACTTCGCTCTCTAAGACGTGTCTGAAAGAAGTGCATTGAAGGATTTCGTATTGTGTTGACGAAACTTTTTCGATTTTTGATATAATATGATAAAGTTCGTAGTTTTGCTGTTTTTCTCACTATTATTGCTGATTTATTTATAATTTCAAGTGCACCTTGCGTTTGTTGTGACTTTCAGGTTATATTTTGCGTTGAATTGCTACAAACGGAGCTACGATTGATGTAGCATAGTTGCGGGTTCACGGCCTCTGCAAACATAGTTCAGATTCGTGCGCCAATGACTCAGTGGTAAGCTTGTTGCTTGGCGCTCTGACTCCCACGGGTTCGATACCCGGAACTACAGCTCGTGGGACGAATTCTGTATTTTTTAATTGCGTGCGAGATGCCGCACAGTCTCACTAATTGCGTCCGAACAGCCGCGCCAAAATATTTTATTGTCCCAGGCGCCGCACACTCTTTATAATTGCGTGCGAGATGCCGCACCCCCACTTTAATTCGTTCCAGCCGCAATATAGCAACATGAGAGGTTGTACCCGAACAAACTAATTTTCATGCATGCCCACGCAGCAATTGCTTGTCCTAACTAATTTGTGAATTTGGAACTATAGAAAGTGAGATGAGTATATATATTATTATTCATTAAAGTCATTAACAAAAATTGAACGGAATGAGACAATATATGTCACGTATACCAAGAAACGAGAGTAAAAGCAAGGGTAAAAGTGTAGACGTGAATTAACGTTTAAGAAATGTACGGAATGAAAGTAGCCTCACTAAGAAAGAGTAATACCTCTAAAATTCTTAACGAAACACGGCCTTACGGCCACAACACAAACTGCTTTTTTTTATTTGTCTGTGTGAAACGGAGAGCCGGATAAACCCTCGGAACGGTGGTTTGCCTAAGCCTAAGCCTTAAATCGGAAGTGAAGTCAACTTTCATGTTAAATAATTAAACTAAGTAAGCATTTGATGAAAAAAAGGAAATGATGAACCCAGTTCGTTTGTGTTGTAGATGTAGTGTCAGGTCTTAACGAATACACACTCGCACTCCTAATTAGGGAAGAAAATGTGCAAACATCTTGGTTTTCTGAGCGAAATGTGCACCTGGGACGAATTACTGCATAATTCCGAGCTGAGCGAGAGCGGCGCCTGGGACGATCCCATATTTGACCCACTTTTGTGGCTGTCTCGCTCCCGTTTGCGAGCTCAGCCTAATTGCGTCCCAAGAGCGTATCTCCCTCGATACCCGGCTAGTGCATAAATTTTGAAAATGCTTACATCGAAAAGAAATTGGCTCATTGCCAAATCCCATGGCTCCGCCCCTCAGACAACTCCCAGCCAATTGGCCAGCCACTTTTTTATTGGCTGAGCGAGAGAGTGTGCAGGTCAGAGAGACCCAGATGTCTGCGGCCTCATTGACCTGCACACTCTCTCGCTTCTGTAGCTGGCCAATCGAAGAAAATTGGCGCCAATCGTTCTGAGCTTCTCAGACCATAGGCTGTTAATTACAAATTTGCGTTTGGTCGAAACTGTATTGCAACAAATCTAGAGATATATTGCGCCCCGAAGAGACGTCAGACGACGAGGGGAAAAATCAATGTCGATGACAGCCACGCTGTATAAACACTTATTTACTGTTTTGCAACGACGCTTGTTCTGAGTTAATATTTATACAGTAACGAGTCTAATTCGGAGCTAAATATACTATATTTCTTTTCGGACTCGAAATTTTTCATGCAATTCAGATTATGGAAAAGTGGTGTCTTTATTCTGTTTCAATAGTGTCAATCGATGCGGAACGTAGTTTCATTTTGTTTCAGGTTAAATTACTGCGGATAAAACTTCGAGCTGGCGCGTACAAGTAACAAAAAAGGTAGAGTTCATTTCATCCCTTTTTCACTCTTTCGTTTTTGCTGTAGTGAACTACCGCTGAAATGTGTTTAGTGCTAAAATTTTCTATTTCAACTGAGAGTAAACTTGTTCAATTCGTGTAGAGAAAAGTTGTCTTCAGCGTTTGTTTATCCTGAGCATCTTGAACGCCTTTCACATCGTTACTCTAATGAAATTCAAAAAGGAAATTTGTTACTCTTACTTTGTTGACCCCCAGATTCTTGGAATAGTCGCTCTATTTCACAATTCCTGTTCGCATTCGTTAGGCAACGTGGCTTTAGAAGTCTCTTATCATGCGGGCCGCAGGAAAAATAGACGGTTAGAGAAAGAGTTGATTAGTATTCGCGCCTTGCTGTGCAATTCAACAATCTTCCAGCAAAGCTTATTATGGATCCGCCAGAATTTTTCCAGTTGTTCGTTAAGCAATAAAGTGACGAGTATGAGTACAAGGATTTACAGAAACTCCACGCTGCGTGATTAAATTCACTAGTACAACGATCTCGAGAATTGGAAAAGTTTATCACTCATGAAACTGACATGAACTTATACAAGATATATTTATTAGGTTAATGTGCTCATACCACCATCCAAAAGTCCTAGTGACACAATTGTATTTTGTTCAAATGAAAAATCCTAACATAAAATCATACAAGATAGTTCATGCGGACATAATCATGTGTTTCCCAAAACTGGGAAATCAAAAACCGAACACATCCTATACTCAATAAAACTCCTTTCAGTTTCTTACGCGGCGCGGCTGCGAGGCGTACTTTCGAAAATATAGCAACATTTCCGGATGATCCTTTTTCTCCAGTGTTTTCATTCATCTTCGGTCTCCTTTTCATAACCATCAACAGAATAAGAGTGAAAAAAAAACATTAGTTCCGATATCAAACCGATCAAACAAAGAAGTATATAGTTTTGGGGGCAGGAAAGTGGATAATGGTTTTGATCTCACGGAGGTAAGCTACTCACGCAACTTGAAATTTTCCGAATTAACTAAGGCAATTTTCGACAATTTTTCCTGAATAACCTCTGAGAAGTGGTGCCGGATGTTCTTCACAAAGGGAGGAAGGCCGTTCACTCGATCGAGCAAGTCGTCTTCAATTGTAGCCATACTGTCACTGACACTTCCAGGGGGCGTTTCGACTCTTTGCCGTTTGTTCCTGACAAATGTGGGAACGCGAGAAGGAGTACTTCAGTTGCGGTCATTCCCACTGAGACTTGGTAGCAAGCCAATGAATACTCCAAGATATTTTTCATCACTTCAGAGTTTTCCAATAAACTGCAAATCGCTGTTAGAGCTTGTTCAGTTTTTTCAAGAACAAGTTAATGAAACAAGTTGTCAAAAACTCAGATAATAATAATAGGTATTCCTCTATATAATAGCACATAACAATAATCTTCCGTGAGATGGAAATGAACTATAAACACCCCAAAAAGATGGAAGCATATCTCTTCCATCTTCAGGTCATGGAAAGCTTTTTAGGATTTCAGTTGACTCGCATCTTAACTATTGCAGTGAAAATGGGATGTGTTGGAATAGGACGGCAATGTCAATAACATTCAAATACGTCTTAAATTGCTTTAACACTTTTCAATTGTCGATATCCTTACTTATTGAATTCCACATTTTCAACACTATCGGAAAGAACCAGTATCTAGTATCACTTATTTTATCGCATAAAATAAGACGATGCCTATCCCTCGGAAGGTTACGGTTTTCCCATGGATCGATGGGAAGCTGAGTCCTTATTTTGTAAGCCTGCAGCAAGTCAAATTTAGCACGTCTGAAATGGAATGGTTGCTCGTTCAAAATGCTCAATCTATTATATCTGCTCTAAGAAAATGAGCATCCGACAATCTTGGCACAATGCCAAAGGGTCTCAGTGGTAATGAAACAAACTATGTTGTTCCTATCAGTGTCCATTGCTGACATTGTAGTTGGTTTGTAGTTTGGGAACACTATTCACTTTCAAGACAATATTGTTCGAATCGGGACCGCACCGATTTCAGCATATTTCGACCATAGTTGACCAAAAACTCTACGTAACTGAACGGAACCGATTTCTTATGTACCTGATCCGGTGGAAAAATGAAGAAAATGGAAAGAAACCTGCTATTGGGTTGGATATAAGACGAGACAGGATGAAAATATGGCAGAACTCACGAAAATGAGTTAAAAAGCTCATATACGGTCGTTTTCATGTTTTTTTTTTTGATTTCTTACTTAAAATTTGCATTTTTTGCCACAAATGGGGCATAAGACTTTCACAAGAAATCAAGAAAAGTCAGATACACTAATAATTATTTTATTCCATCAAAATCAAGACATCAAATAATATTGTGAATGAGAAGGCCAAAGTTGGATGATCCAAATTGAGACAGGGTCATGAGAAATCAGCGACACCCTCGATGTCGGCTATATCACGAGGACATGACCATTTTTGGATGATCCAGAAACGAGCCGTTTGCCCATTTCCAACAAACCTCTCGTTTTGAACGCAAAAATACATTATTTCACGTAGTCATTACTGTGAAAAGAGACTAATTGGAATATAATGAAATTACATCATGATTAAGGAAAAAATGTGCATAATTATTATATACAATAACTTCGAAAATCACTCTTATAGAGAGTTTCTAGGCAAAGTGAAAACATAATACGCTAGACAACTATATTTTTACAGTAGGATAACTGTCATAGGTGGGATATTGGAGGTTCAAAAGATTGGATAAACCAACACACTCTCGCACCTATGAAAACAATGAAATTGTTAGTACACGTACAAAATGCATACCCCACTAAAGTTGTCCGAACCGCCAGGAAAAATTTAAATTGAAAAACGGGCAATTTTTTTTTGCCGCAAAGGATAACTTTTTACGTGTTTACATCTAAAACCCGACGCATGTTTGTCAAATAGTTGAACTTTACTGGTTCATGACAACATGATAGTATAGGTGAAGAAAAAATAACTTGTTCGATCTTTCGGTGTTTTATTAGCCAAAAAGTGATAATATCAAGTATATAATTATCATTATTATTCGAAAAGGTCATGATGCTCTCTACTAGACCTTTGTACGTCCACCCTCTACCCCACAAAAACATTTTACAAATATGTGAATTAGAAAGATAACAACACCTTACAGTCACACAGTTCCTATTCAGCGTCACATGACGAGAAATTATCTGCCAGAGATCGAATTTTTCTTGCCGTGCGTATCCATTTGGACGATGTCACGAACGGAAAGACGAACGACTTCTAATCCTGAAAAAAACTAATTAACGCAGTCCAAAAACAGATTAGTGTCAGAACGTTGTAATGCTAGCTACATTGTACTTCGTCTAAACCCAAACCCGGCTAGTAGAAATAACCTGACGCTAACGTGCTAGTGAGATTCGGGAAGTAAATTTATATAACAAACAAGTGTCTCTGAGTAGAACAGAATATGAGATAAACGAATTCCAAGCGAGCGTAGACAATTTTACGCCAATAGTGACTTTTGCATTAGCTGATAATACTAAACTTGAAACATGATCTAATTTTATGAATTACACGGTGTTCTCGATTACAGATTGAGCTCAAATTGTGTTATCGGTTTTGAAACGATCAGCAGACGCTTAAACACGCGCGATACGCGAAATGGTCCTCTTATCACACAAAGTTGCAGTGGGCGTCAGGTCGCTACGACAAAAGTACACAAATTGATGTAGGCAAGAACATCGAGACGAGGTAACAAAAGGGGGAAATCATTTATTTAACCGCGTTTTTGTTAACCGCGCCAGTTGACCGTTAACCGAAAAAATGGTTCACGTTTGTTAACCACTTGGTAACCGCGAATTTTGCCCAAAAGACGTTGAAAAAAAGGTTACTTAAGCGTCGATAGAAAAATGGTCAACTGTAACCGGGTTAACGGTTAACTAGCAGGGTTAACGAAATTCGCGGTTTATTGTGAAATTTGCAACAAATTGAAATTCCAAATTGGAATTTCACTAGTCATACTCAGGTGAAAGCTAAAATAGGCTAAATCTAGGGAAGTTTAGGAAAATGTGAATGGCTGGAGTAGAACCAAATTAGGCTTGTCGGCACCTAATTAAGCTTGATAGACACCTATTTAAGGCCTGTAGCCCCTATTTTGAACTGGAAGTAACCTATTTTGGGCTTGTAGCCACCTATTTCAGGCATTCGCGAAAAAAAATTTTGCGTAATACAAGCCCAAAATAGGTTAATTCCAGTTCAAAATAGGGGCTACAGGCCTGAAATAGGTGACGACAGACCGAAAATAGGTGTCTGCCAGGCTAAATTGGGTGCCGACAAGCCCAAAATAGGTGCCGACAAGCCTAATTTGGTTCTAATCCAGCCATTTCGATTTTCCTGAATTTTCCTGGATTTAGCCTATTTTAAGCTGGTAGTTTTCATCCTTGTTCCACCATTGAAAGCGGCTAACATTCGAACAATTAGTCACTTCACATGGCCTTCAATGCTTTTGTGACATTTTTTTCATGATTGGAACAGTCCCAAAGCAGAATAACATTCGCGATACATGAAGAATTAAGGGGATAACTCACTTTTATTGAAGAAAAAAGGAGTTTTCTGCGATAGAGGCCAGTTTCACAAACGCCACAGTACCCTGCAGAACACTTAAATTACCATGAAATCGGTGAAGTGTGAACAAATAGACATAGAAATAATGAAAAAACAAAATTCAGAAAAGTCAAACGAATAAATTTCAAACGGCAGAGCGGGCTTCTGTTGACGAATCACGCGGCGCGGTCGGGCTGCGGCTGACGTTTTCAAATTTTGGACGGCCGCCATCCAGTGAGCAAAAGCTGCTTAAAATTTTCATTTTTGTTATTATTTTACATTCTATTTTTAGTATGTTTGATTCCTTAGTTCATGAACGTCATTTAACCTCATTGGTGTCGTTTTCTTCGTGTGTATGTTACCATTTCCTGTCTTTTTGTATCGAATGATTCTGTTTCGTTCTAATTTTTGTCTTTTTAGCTTTTTACATTTCATTTCATTTCAGGTAAGATTTTGTTCCGATATTACTCTTGTCAGTTGTTGGTTAGGAAGGACATAACAATATTGGAAAATGTGAGTTAACACATAGGAACTTCTAGCCCACAGTTAAGACACTGGTAGAATGGTAGTAACAGTTAAACTGTGGTGATATGGTCGTAAACGTCCCGCGATTCAGTGGTAAACTAGTGGTAACGTTGAATCACGATTACTACCAGTAAATCGGTGATGTATCTCAAGTAATCTCAGAAATGAACTAATTATCTAATACCACACGTGATACCTATACTAGATACGGATGTCGGCGAGACTGCTCTGCCGGCTTCTGGCTGTTTTCGGTTTAATTACCCAAGTTTGAGATACTTTTCACCTCTGAAGCGAACTTAGTATTTAGTACGTGAGGACTAGATACTAGAGGGGCCATGAAAAGATAATTAAATTTTGTTTTATAAAAAAAATAATTTTTAAGTGTTTTATTTTCGATAATTCGAAATAATTTCACTGCTGTTTTACTGCAGTTGAACTACAGCTTTACTGGCGTTTTACTGCAGTAGCGACACTGTACTGCTACCGTTTTACGACTGGTGATACTGCAGTAACACTACCAGTAAAACGGCAGTAGTACGGTGTCGCTACTGTAGTAGAACGCCGGTTTTATCTTTACAGTGAAGTTTATTTTTTGTTTTAAGCCTTTTAAGAAAGCCTTGTCGGTAATTTTGGTGTATCGTATATCGTATTCACTGTTTTATGTTAGTTGAAGTATTTTTCAAAGATCACCAGTTTTAATTCAACCTAGACTCGAAGTGAACAACTCGCAACAATTATTCTTATTCGACTCTAATTATTTTTTGGTCCTCGACGAATATCCCCTCAAATACAAAATTTTCGGTGTGAGCTAGCTGGAAGTTGTTGTTTTGTTCTACACTCTCCTCTAAATTGTTTTTTTACAGTTCGTTGTATTCGATGAATGCATTCACGCACGGCTGGAGAGGACGGCATTCGACGTTCGAATTCTGCGTGCCTCGGATATCACTCTCTGAGCAAAATGGACAAGGATTGCCAACTTGAGAAGGTTCTTTATCTGAGTTTATTTCGCATGTGTTTTTTATAGAAATTCCATCCGGCTGTCGGCTACACCCACCTTGATAATAGTATTTTTCAAAATGTGTGTTTCGGTCACGCCCGTGCTTCAAAGTGGAATGTGACCGTGTTAAACGGATTATTTCAAACAACATGTGTTTCAATTTGAACTTTAGACAGAATTTGATTGGTTAAATTGAAACACAAATTGAAAATCGGGCCTTTTTCCCGTCAATATGAGAACTGTGCTTTTTGAACCTCATTCAATGTAACATCACTACTTATTTTTATGTGTTGGTAGTTTCTCGCTGTCATTTTTATAGAACGTTTAACTTCCGCTTCAATGAAACATTGTGCTTCATCCTCATGGCTAGAGGGAAATTACCAGTATTACCACTTGTTTTTTGTGGAACCCTCTTATTTCATCTTCTGTTATTTCTGTTAGTTCGGTATTTCGTTTATATTGGGGTACGGCGCTGAAACATTTCCTCCCCTTTCTGAAAAAAGTATACTAGCTCAATGTTTTCTTGAAAAGACTATGTGGGGGTGTAGGGTTAACGTAAAGTTATGCCGGTTTTTTAGTTTGTATTTTGGTCGGAAATATTGTGCAATATCAGTTTTCACTTGTTTTTGGTCGTTGGCCTATTTGGCCTATTCTTGGATGATCCAAATCTGGGCTTCCCCAGTGGTCCTCATTCGAATTCGTACTTTCTTGAAAGCCCAGTTCTGGATCATCCAGATTTGGTCGCGCACCCTGTTTCCAATGCTCATGATCTTGTTGAGCATTATTTCCGTGTGTATTTTGGTGTAATTGTGTGTATTTTGGGCAAGTACAATTATATGAATATTTTTGAAGCCTGTTTCTGTTTGCTTTTGTAGTTTCATGTTACCTGAGGCAAAGGTGATTGATCATACTTCTGAAAGTCCGAAAAATCGAGGTTTGAGCGTTTTCAGTAAATTTTTGACATATTTTTATCTTGCCTCGTCTTATATTGTCCTTGTCTGCCGGTTTACAAGTAGAAAACATTAAGAACGGAGAATGACAGAGAGACACAGCAGAATACGACCGCTCACTGGCAAATTGAGGCCAGAATCAAAAAAACGCTACACGAATTTGCGTGTCATCCTTGTGCAGGGGGCGCGATCAAATAAACCTAATGATTTCAATCCCGTACAAAACGGAGCTCGACATTCATAGGGAACAAAGTTTGAGTACACAGTTGACGGACTGTTCCCGCATCGGTGAGAAAAGGATAAAACGTCAATACCTCAGTTCAGCAATTCGCGAAAAATGTTCTGTTTCTGTAAATTTTGGCTTCTACCTTTTAGTAACAAAACTCCATTCTAGCAAGGCACCAGCGCGAGCTTTTTCTCCCATTCATGTTTCATTCCTGTTCATGACTGAAAATACTCCGTTCGAATATAACTGGTGGACGGCCTTTCGCAGGCTGAATCAGTATGAATACTTATTGTGCGTTAGTGTCATGTCATGAATTCGCAGGTTTTTCAGTTTTCGAAAAAACCACTTTGAGACATCAGTTTTCCTGTATCAACCTGCTTGATATTCTTCAAAGGAGAATATAATGAGCTCGCGCGTCGAAAAGCCTTGTGTCCATATAAAAAGCTAACATCACTCCATTCAATTCATTCGTGATGATTCTTCTCACTGCAGTTCTTCTCTTTGCCTCTCTCGCGTCAGTCGCTGGACGCAGTCAACTGACGATACCAGAACTGAAAATAGGTAGATTGAGAAGGACTAACAGAACATTTTCAATTGTGGGCAAAAACCCTGAGCATCGTGCCACTAATAACTATGTCAATCACAGCGAGTTCCAGCCAGGTGCAGACACTTATTAAAAGTCCTGATGCCTAATCCTGATGCCTATGTTCTTCGTAACGTCTGAATGTAAAAACGTCTGCATCTCTCGGTAAAGAATCAGTTATAGCTACTTCAGGGTGATTCATAAACTATAACGGTGAAATAATTCTCCGTTTACCATGTGAAATTGCTGATAATGAGTTTTCAGTTGTGTGCCCAGATGGTTACGACAGATACGTGGATGGAGCTTGTTACAAGGTGAGTTGGTTTTTTGACAATCAGCTTGCTCGCATTTCCTGTACTAGCAAATCGGGTTACATGAAAAAACATAACTACTTGATCGAGCATATCGTCGTAAGAACTACAACTCGTTTGAAGAAACAATAACTGCCGTTTCAGAATTTTCACGTGTGCATCCAAGAAACTGTTTGTCAATAATCGCGTGAACTCGTTCACAGTGTAAGGAGAAAGCGTTCTATGCACATGAACATTCTGTAATTTAATCAGAGTGTTTACTCGTAATGGATTGTTCAGATTGTGACAAACGCGACCAATGTGTTGGAAGCTGCTCGAGAGTGTCACACCAGCGGAGGACATCTAGCGGAAATACCCTCATTTGAGGTATGATTTTCTTATCGGGTTCAAGCGGAGGAATAGTGGTAGTGAACAGTAGACAATTGCTTCTGAACTGTCTGTTTGGTCAGCATCAAACAACGAATCGGTCAATCTGAATTCAGTTCTCAACTGAGTGATTCGATTTCCTGGTTTCTTTTTTTCGTTGCTTTGTTGAGTATCCGGCTGAGAAAAAAAAACAGCCGGGCTCTCCAGGAAATGAGATCATGTTGATTCACTCTTTCGGGTTTGGATAAGGTCTCAAACAAATTCTGCTTAGAGTAGTTGACATGTTATTTTCAGGTTAACAGCAGAATATCACACAATAGCAACAAGATAAGTATGAGTCTGGGACTAATTTGCACCGGAACGAAAATCACGTCGTGCACGTATATATCTGGGGAGGACCTGACTGCCACCTCTTACACAAACTTTGCAGCAGGTAGGTTTTAAAACAGTTTGACTAAAAACAGTAATTCATGGAATAATAACAATAATAATAACAATTTCAAGGTCATCCTAACCCCGAAAACGGAACGTGTATCTATTTGAACACTTTTGGAAACCACACAAACTACTGGCTCAGCGGAGATTGTGCGGCTGAACGTGGCTATGTTTGTCAGAAGACCAGACACGGTGGGTCAATGTGTAGAGAAAGAGAGAAAGATAGGAAAAGAAAGAGAGAGAGAGAAAGCTATCATCTTAATGAAAATGAATTGGCATTAGGAAAGGCATCATAAGTGAAGAATTATTCGCTGCTTCACAGTTCTACGAACGTAACCACGGTTCAGTTGAGATGAAATAACATGCAGTGAGAACATACGTTTCCTGCTAGCATGAACATCATTTGAAGAACTAGGAGTAACATGAGAATAAGAGAATAAGATTGAAAACAAGCAAGGTATCAGCCAGACACACTGAAAAACAATTTCAGTGACAATCACCGAATGCGGCTCGGGTTACACAGAACACAACGGAAAGTGTTACAAAGTAATTCGAGACAAACTAAGCGCTGCGGAGGCTCGAAAAACTTGCTCGGCACAATGTGGAAATGCTGTTCAAATTGATTCGAAAGAGGTGGGTTTATGAGTCATCCGTTCGGGAAACAAACAAAAAAGGTGTGTGGTTTGGTTCTCAGAGAATGTCAAAAAAAGTATTCACAGTAATATTTCGATGTGAATGCTACCGTCATAGAACCAACTTTGTCCTTTTATTCTCCCAGTGGATAAATATAGATCAGTCAACACACCATCGTAACAAAAAAAACACAGGCAAACCACTACTCTGTCTTTCGCCTTTCCCCGTCATCAGGGCGTTCAATACCGACTAAAGAGCTACCATTGGTGGTGGGTGCTCTTAGCGTTACGGTATGTTAAGGGGTATGTCCAAGGCCAATGACAACATAACAAGGAATCACATACGTGTTCATATCAATAGGCCAGTATTATACAACAAAACCGCGGGGGGGGGGACTCCACAGAGGCTTTTCCAGACCCCAATGACGAGAGGGTGGGCTAATGGCTCGCCTCTCCATTCGCGCGGTGGAGGTGCACCTTGGAACGAGGGTGAATTAGCTTTGGATTGAATTTTTCAGGAGAACGAATTTGTTCGTCGTCTGTTTGTGAATGGAAGCAACTCTGAGGTTTGGATAGGGATGAACCTGGCTGAGACAGTTATTTGGAATGGAGAAAATACAATCACTTACCTTAAGGAGTATCAGAATTTCGGTTGGTACAATTCAGAACGTGAGGGGAAGGAGTACATGCTCTTTTTCGTTTTCTCAATAGAATTATTGATTATAGAGTTATTAGTACATGCTTTTTTCTATTCAATATAATTATTAGTTAAAGGACATCGTGCACGTAATGTGGATTGAAAAACTAGGATTAAAGGACTTGTAGAGACAGACAAAAATTTTAACACAATAGGAAGACACACATGAATGACAGCCATCCCTTTACGCTGCAAATATCAATGAGTTGTGAGTCAGTGTTGAAGTAGGACGATTATGTGCTCCAATCTCGGCGCATTAGTCCTTTTAACTGCGATTGAAAAACGTATTGCAGTTCAAAGGACTGAAGTGCTGAGATTGGAGCACATAATTGTCTTTCTTCAAACGGCTGTGTCAACTAGTGATGAGACCAAATGACTAATCATTCACAGTTACGTGTGCAATTCGCGACAAGTATATCATACTCCAAATTTTAAAAGCTTATTATTGTGAAAGGAGATAAAGCAATCGGAACAAAACATTTTCGCGAAGATTCACGAACACACCACGTAACAAGAAGTCCAACTTGTCTGATGAAGAGTGTTCAATCTGTATTGAGTTCAGAGTACAGCAAATCAACCTAAATGGCGTAACCTTTCTTTGAAGCTTGTATTGAGTGTGTGCATATTGAAATTAGGAATGAGTTCAGGACATTTACACAAACCCCTGGGGGAATGCCTGATTATGTCCCTGGACTATGAGTTTGTACAAAAAGGACAATGGATAAACAAAAACTGTGACAAGAAAATCGAATCCGTGTGCGAAAGAAGTGAGTGCTCGTTCAACTTTGACGTGAAAATTGACTGTCTCCTACGTTTTCCAGCTGTGTTTGGTTGACACCCCCGATTTACATAAAATGTCATGTCTTAGAATATGTATATACACATATGAAGTGTTTTCAACTGACCTAAAGTTTGCACGCTACCCAGTCTGTAGATAATTATTCCAGTGATAGTCTCGAAAGGGTATGTAGTATGTACACTGATCGTGAGTGTTACAGGCATCGCAAACTCTTGTGGAAAGCAAAGTGGTTCAGCCGAAAATGAAATGATCTTCAGGGGTTACAGTGGTTTGGTAAATTGATTTTGTTTTTCGAAATATTGAGCACACGGCCATCACTATTCTCAAGACAGACTTAGGCCGAGGTACTTATTTCTAACCATTTACTTTGTAGGAAGGCGTTTTCTCGGACCTAGACTTTTGAATCCTCGGCATCCCGTATGCTGGAATTGGGGCGAATTATTTATTTAACTTGGTATTTCGTTAACTCTAGCCGTTAACCATTAACCGGGTTACCTGGTTATCTCTTTTGTTAACCACTTGGTAACCCTAAATTTGTCTCAACAGACATTGTAAAAGAAGGTTAACAAGTGGTTAACAAAAAGGTTAACCAGGTAACCCGGTTAAGGTTACCTGGTGGAGGAATGACGAATTACCGGGTTCCTTGTGCAATTGGCCTGAAATTAGAAAAATTTTTTGGAGGGTTCTGAAGCTTTTTTCTATGGAAAACACTCGAGAATTCTCCATAGGCAACCAAGTCACGTCTTGGAGGCACTTGATAGTTTTTACACATGTCTGCTTGGGTACAAAATATATGCGTCTGGTTTCGTTCCGTCGTTTGAGAAATAAACTAGGGTGCTGTGCACAAACAACCCGATTTTTTAGAATTTAAGATTAGCAGGCGTGATGGTTAACAACTGGTTTCGAATCCTATTTTCATCACTTGGTATTTCGGACAGAACGCGGTAAAAAAAAGAGGTAGAAAAAATGTTATCATAACAATGGTTAACTGGCGAATAAAATCCCAATTAATGATTGTCTGGGGTGGTTGAAGGGGACCGGAACATAACTTGAGCAGAGGAATATCAGCGAGCACAAATAACTCGTATATTAGTTTGATCCGTCCACGTGATATTCACATGGCAATGCCGCGCGACACGCAACGCGTCCAATCAAAAGTAGGATTTAGTTCGTTCCACCCACTTATAACCCTCTACAGTAATCTGATCAAACTTTCAGGTCAATGTTTGGTATACTGGCTTTTTCGATTTTTTCTAATTTTTGGTAGTAGTATCTTCTGCACCTTCACCACTACAACGTCTGAAAGTTTGAAACCAAAATAATGAACCACTCATCATGAAAACCCTTCTGGATATCTGACGGATTACTGTAGAAGGACATCGATCGGTGAAACGAACTATACAGTAGCTTCACGAGAAACCTAGTTGCTCTCCGGTCTCCCCTAACAAAGAATGCGGTACCTTGTGGAACTGGTGGCGATAGTGTGTTTTTCGTACTAGTGGAAATTTGACGGCGACAGAAATGAGGCCGTGATTGAATACCATCAATTTTTTCCAATTCAGATGGCCTTCTACCGCAGTGAGGTGGTAGGGGGACGAGGAAGAAACAGAATATACAGGTAGGAGGTTCATTCATGCCACAAACTGTGAGCGATTATGTGAAATTTTTTCTCAATTTTTTCGTACTTTTCTGATGAGCGTTCGCCACATTCTTTGAATGCAGAAGAACAAACAATTCAGTATGTTACAGGTCATATGACACCAAACAAAAAATGCACAGGTATACCTTGGACCCACTCACTTCATATGATAATGGATTCGAGCAACAAGGTGAAATTGTCCCTATTTCATTTCAAGTTCACCACACTTATTCAATTTGAGAGCACTCACGGCATGTTCAAAGCCGCGGTGGCTGCCCATACTCAATGACGATTGCTCCGATTCGACCGCGACGCGACCGTCACGCGTCCAACAAACAGAACTATGACTGTATTGCGCTAAGTAATACACGTCAAGCCTTGCAAGCGGACTTAACCTGCATATCTAACACTGACTTGCGTATTTCATCTGAAGCAATCATCACCGCAGCTAGCTTGTCAGCAGCCTTGAAATGTCGTGCACGGTAATTCACAATACGGTTTGTATCCTTTGTTACCAAAACTATTTCGTTTTCAGGCGATCTCGGCTACTACATGAACGAAACGACCTACAACAGAATAAAAGGATACTGCCCTGAACTGAAAAAAGTGTCGCTCCAGCAGTGTGAGTGTTTGTTCATCAGATAACATCTTATACTTGTACTCATTGTTAACGTTTTGTAATCACTTCTGGTAACACCAACTTTAAATGTGATTACAACAAGTGAGTTTGTTTTTCTCAGTTTTTTTCTCGATTTTCTCTCCAAGTTCAATCAATGAGAAACCGATTTTCAACATTTTACGATGAACGTACAAAGCCTTGTTGTGAGCTTGAATTTAACAAAAAAATTTGAGCAAGACAATAGGAAGCTTTCAGGAGGTGGCAAAAATGCACTCACCTTAATTGCAGAATACCTCTTTTATATTTAAAGATATCTATTCCTCGAACTATCAGTACATTCACGACAAAGATCAATCTCTGGGTCATTATACGAAATTGGCGACCTTCTACTGTGCTCCCAGGTAAGAAAACTTAACAACAAGTACAACTATTCATCTACTTCTATAGAAGCGAACGATGTTTCCAAACGAAAGAAAATTGAGGAAAATGATGAATTTTGTAGTGGGCGAGTTATTTGTAGAATGAGACAAATGTATGACAAACGTGGAGGTTCGTCGATAGAGAGGCGTATGCCCGGGTTTAATTTAGGCTGGTTAATCGAGTTAAACATTTCGAATTTTCGAGTTTTCGGGTTTTCGATCGAGTTTTGGGAAATTTCGAGATTTCGAGTCATCGAGTTTTCGAGTTATGAAGTCAGGAACGTTTCGAGTTTTTCGAGTTTCATAACCAAAAATTTAAATTTTCACATTTTTACATTCAAAAACTTTAATTTTTCTAGTTTTCGAGTTCAAAATTTCGAGTTTTTGAGTTTTGGAAATTTTCGAGTTTTCGAGTTATCGAGTTTTCGAGTTTTGGAAATTTTCGGGCTATAGAGTTTTCGAGTTTCAGAAAAAAAAGAGTTTAAGAGTTTCGAGTTCGACTTGACTCGAAAATTTTCGAGTTTTTTCGAGTCGACTCGAGTTTCGAGTTCGTCTTTAACAACCCTAGTTTAGTTCGTTCCAACCACTTATAACCCTCTACAGGAATGCGCTTCAATTAACGAGTCAAAGTGAAGTATGAAGGCGTTCTTGTAATCCATCGAAAAAAAAAACCCAAATAACAAGCGGTTTATGAGAAAAAGCGGCCGGAATAATTGACGGGTTACCGTAGAAAGACATCGATTGGTATACCCTTCTCGTGTTCTGTATCACAGTCGTAGGATCGATCAACAAAAGCCACGCCTATCCACTCTATGTGACATCGTCCAATATTGCTGACATAACATTTTATTATCGTTTCTAGACTGATTTTATTCCAGCCTGAACTATTGTGGTGCGAACTTCCAGCTGGTGGGAATTCACGCCAAATCAGGTAAGTGCATAGAAACATCTCGACTATGTATTGTAAGGGGTGCCAACTTTATACATTACTGTCACTCGCCGGTATCGAACCTGCGAGTAGAAGAATCGTAGCAGGGCTCTAACCGCTGCGCTATTAGACAACATAAATCCTGCCAGCATTAGAATCGAAGAGATGCGTGCGTACACAGCGGAAAGTGAGATATATAGTATCATCTCGCCTTTCCGTTGGCGACGACTATATAGTGCATGCCAAACTCATAACATGACCGCCTCATGTGAGTCTCGAACCGGGCCCAAAAGTGTGCGGATGCAACTAAGCTAAACACATAGCTGTCGACGGACTTTATTGTTTTTTACACAGCACAAAGTGAGATATACAGTATTCCCTCGCCTTTCTCTGAGCGACCACTGAACATGTTGTTGTTAAAATGTTGTGTTAAATTGGAAATTCATCCCTTCTGACTGAAAAAAAACAGAGTTGTAATTTTAGGTTGGGAAATTCGGAAATTTGACCAAGAAACTGTTGTGAAGTATTGAGGTGTTACTTCCCATTTATGCCATATGATAGGGGAGGGTTATCGTTAGTATCTTTAGTCCCGGTACATTCGTACTAAGACTTGTTGGCAACGTGCCAATGAATATTTCAGCTGATTTTTCACCACTAATTCGTCTATAAAAAACTACACATGTTTGTTAGCGGATGTTCAGTTTCACAAGAACACATAAACAAAAAATCTTCAGAGTACTCATGTTTTCGTTGAAAAGTACTCAGAACGATTGGCGCCAGTTTTATGCAATTGGCCAGCTACAAAAACGAGAGAGCATGCAGGTCAATGACGCGCAGAGAGGCTAAGACAGTTTGCGTCTCTCTGACCTGCACACTCTCTCGTTCGGCCAATAAAAAAGTGGCTGACCAATTGGCTGGGAATTGTCTGAGTAGGCATTCAGAAATCTTGGAACAATACCAATGAATCTCAGTGGGAGTGATACGAAGTGTAGCAATCAACACAAGTTTCAGTTGAAATGCTCAGTCTGTCTGTAGGTTTCACAAATGTAGACAAAAGATACAAACGTGATTATTCCGTATTCAGAAAGCAACTTAATGTTGATTTTCCTACTTTACAGGAAATGACCAGCTCTATCCAAAATCTCTTGCGGAGCGCCAGGAAATTACAACATCGGACGACTACAAAGCCTCGTTTCATGACCCGAGCTGCTTCATCTGGCAGCCAGAAGAGACGAGTGTGTGATTCACTGTGACTCAGAATAAATCCTTCATTTGAATCCCTTTCATTCCTCCTGGACTCGGCAGAAACAATTTTCAGAAGAGTTCATGGAACCTTTGTGTTTTGCTCTCCAAGACGTTTTTTATCCAGAACACGTCGTTTTCACGTACACTTTTACACGTAGGTCATAAAATTTGTTCGCATGCTTTTCTCACGTTTGTTTTTTTTTTCACCTGGATGGTTCTACTCAAGCATCTTATAATTTGTTACAGTGATTGATGATACTTTCTGTATTGATGTGTTTCATCACATATGAAAATGGAAAAGAAATATTGAACGCAAGCAGAAATTGAACATTCATAAGTACAATGTTATGTCAAGATCGTTTCAAAACGAGGAGTATAATACAAGTTGGAGATTTCTCCCTTGTTCGGTACATTGGATTGGACATCATCGAATCTGGAGAAAACACAATGACCTACTATTGAGTAATCATAATCAGGTAAATCAGTCATCGAATCAGGTTCTAATGTGTACTGTAAAATAATCGGTAGAAATGATATTGACTACAATGACAGTCCTCGATTATTTTGTTAGCTATACTCCATTTCAGTATTACTGCATACTGTTAGTCATTTGCACAGGCATGTGAAACCTGTTAAACACAGTAGAACTCAGAAAGGTGCGATGACAAAGTGCGAGATTCCTTATTAGAATGCTGAATTTACGTGACTGTTCAATTAACTTCAAGGGTCGTTCTTGCATGAAACCAGACAACACTTTGCTAGTCGTTCCTTTCAGAAACAGAAAAACGACCGCCTACCCAGGTGATAAATTCCATGATTTCCTATTCAGGTTTCCGGGTTTTCACACTTTCCATCGACAACGTAGTTGCTAAAAAATGTTACATCACTGTGAAGATGAAACCGGCGTTCTACGACAGTAGCGACACCGTACTACGACCGTTCTATTACTGGTAGTGTCAGTGCAGTATCGCTAGCCGTAGAACGGTAGTAGTACGGTGTCGCTACTGCAGTAAAAAGCCAATAACGTTGTAGTTCCACTGCAGTAAAACAGCAGTAGAATTATTTTTAATCATCTAAAATAAAACCCTTTACAAAACGAAATTGAATTATCTCTTTATGACCCTTCTAGTAATCAGTCCCCATCACCGATTTTCCTTATTTGAAGTATGGATGTTTTATAGTGGGTGCCAATTTTATTGAATTTCTGTCCCTCGGCGGAATCGAATCTCCAAGCAAAACGTTCGTAGAAGGGCGCTAACCTCCGCGTACACAGTCAGTAAGCGTTGGCATCGAAGACATGTGTGCGTACACTGCCGAGAGTGAGATATACAGTACCCTCCCGCCTTTGCTTTGGAAACTAGTTTTGCGTTTCCGGTCTTTTGATTGGCTGAACCGAATTGTTTAGGTCAGAATTAGTTTGTCTCATTTTCTGGATGAGAAAATTGTCTAGAATTCGAGCCACGAGAGTTCTCGTGTCCATGTCTCAAATTTGTATCTGCGTTCTGTGAATGTAATTCGACTTGTTTCATTTCATGAACATTCCAGTTTTTTTCTGCTCGGAAATTTTCTCTCAGATTCAGAGCTGTCACGAAAAAAAAACTGTCCCAGTCAACTTTCAGTATTCTTAAAAACACAATCTAGGGATTGTATCATAATCAATACAAGCAAAATAAGATACATTTAAATTCAATATGAACTATTCATTTTCAGCGAATTATGTCAAAACCATTCGCACACGAGGAGCGTAATACATATTGGAAATTTCTCCCTTGTTCGGAACGTTGGAAGACTTGTCATTCAGTCTGGAAAGATAACGATGAAATGACTACATACTGTTAGTATATATTGCAGTCACGTGAAACACGTTGGACACAGCAGAACTCATACACGTGCCATGACAAAGTGCACAATTCCTTATTAGAATGCTAAATTTACGTGGCCATTCATTTCCAACATTAGATAATACATTGATACACAAACACAACTCTCTAGTCTGAACAAAACACACAAGCTTATATATTTCCAATGCATGTGAAAGAAAATAACGTATGTTCGGAAAGTATATGAATGGAGAAGAATGACTATTGAGGTGGAAACGGAAGGGGGGGGGGGGGAGCAAACTCCAACCGCGTGTAAATTTGTCAGTTTAAGATAGCGAACGCCGGGCGCTGTAGCAATCTATCAAAAACCTAAAAAAAATTACATACCTTGTGAGTAATATCTCAATAACTTCTCATGAGATTCTAGTGATTGATATGCTATAGTTCGTTTCACCAATCAATGTCCTTCTACAGTAATCTATAAAATATTCAGGAGGCTTTTTCTAATGAATAAATTATTATTTTGCTTTCAAACTTTCAGAGTTTGTAGAAGTGAAAGTAGAAAACAGAATAGCACAGTTTGAAATCATTCTAAAAACATCAAACTACGAAACGTTGATCTAGAAGTTCGCGCAGATTACTGTAGAGGGTTATAAGTGCGTGGAACATACTATACCACATTGATTGTTCACAAGTAGCTCATGAAGTTTCCTTCATATTCTCATGAGATTCTCATGAGAACCTCATGAGGTCGGTAGGAGTGGCCACACCGCCAGGTTATGAAACTCGCCTATACGTTCCATGATTTCCGATCCAAGTTCCAGGGTTTTCAAATTTACTATCGGCTACGTATTCGCTGGAAAAACAACATATAGGTTGTGCCGAACCGTTGTGGAGAATGTACGTTCAATTTGGCATGGGGCGGGTTTGGCGAGCAGCCAGATCGTCTGCGTATCATTGATCTACACAATTGTGTAGCTGCCTCGACGAGAGACTGTGCAAGTCAGAGAGACGCAGATGTCTGCCGTCGCATTGACCTGCAGTCTCTCTCGCTATAGTTGTATTCATTATCACCAAGACTCCTACAGTATGGTTACTAGCTACTTTCAGTTCACTTTCACGTTTGTTATAGGAATGTTTGGAAATGTTGGTATCGAATGATGATTTTTCTATGGTAATTGATATTAATATTAAATTGAAGAAAAATCACAATTTCGAAAATAAATTCTTGTCTAGATAAAAATTCGAAACTCGAAACTTAGTTTTAATTTAGTTTTAGTTTTAGTTGTAGGTTTTCGAGTTCAACTCGAAAATCGTAAGAATCTGTCCTCCAGAAATCCTGGCACAGTGTGTCTAAGATCTATATTATCATGTCCGCTTCGACGTCCCAATACTTATACTTCATATAAGTATTGGTCCCTCAAATTAGATAGTCACACATTATATTAGCCGCCCGGATACAGTCACTAACAAGAGAGAGCACAGACAGCGAGAGGTTGAAGGAAGACTGCGTAGATACAAGAGACGCAGGTTTGACCCCGAGAGCAAGATAGCACGTAGATTGTAGAGAGTCTCTAACCAACCAGAGTGTGATTTCGGGCAAACGGCAGAGGCTCAATGTGACAACATCGAGAGAGGTCGCTACCACCTCTCTCTCTCTTCATGTCGTAGAGTAGGGAGATGTGACGACCACGAGAGCGGTCTCTACCATCTCTCTCTCTCATTAGGTCTTAGGGACATGTTAGGTAATAGCCATTCTCTAATCATAAGTTGTATATTATTGCCTATCTAGAATGAACATATATAAACCAAGAAGTGTTACTCGCTACAAGTTACTATCTGAAAAGGATAGAAAATACGGCAATAGCAATATAAGAGAGATAAGAGTATGGTATGGAACCAATATACTCAAACACAGACACTTTGGCTCTTTGATTTATATAGACACAGTGTTACAACCAAAAAGAAGAGCACAATATATGAACAAAAAAAAAATCAACAACTTGAACAACAACTAACACACGCCGCTCTATAAAAATAATAAAAACCAACGAATTGTCATTGCGTGCAATGGCTACACACTTGCTCGGTAAAAACCGTGCATAACGTAAACAACGGGCAACGTAGTTGGAAACAATTATAAAACATATCAAATGGGACAATATCCCTAACAACCCGGGGGTCCCCAATGCTACCGTCCCGGTAGCTGGTGTAGATGGCGAGTTGATTTTCTAGCGAGGGTAGATTCTTTTGTATGATTCGACCTTGCGGTCCTCTGGACGACCTCTCTTGCGCTCTCTGCTGTTCTGGCGGCTGCTATTGCTCGAATGGCGGGAGTTGGCTCTGCTATATGACGACGACGAAGACGCGGCTGTCGACGACGAAGGCGCGGCTGCCGGCTGGCTTGTATTCAGCTGGAGGAACGGCGAATTAGTTGGAGGAACGGTGTTTGTAGTTGCTCCCACTGCGGCCGACTTGAAACTGGGCAAGATGTTGAACTTCGGTAGTGGCGTAGAACTGTTCTTCAGCAAGATGGCTAGATGTTCGAAATATACCGCTATCTGGTGTAGCGAGAAAGGGTCCTGTCCTCTCTCCCTTGGGTCCACGCCGAGTACTGTCCACACATCCGACACTGAGTGCACGTGACTATCGCTTGGATAATATGACTTCAATAAGATCGGTTGTCCAACTCTGCGGGTCCTTTGCTCCAATCCGGCGCCTTCCTCGTAGAATACTTGGAAGATGTTTCCATCATATTTCCTGCTCCATGGGGGTGGCACCAGGCTTGCTTGAATTTGCTGTACCTGTAGCGCATCGTTCATCCGATTTAGCGATCCTCTCACATGGATGATTGGAATCTTGGGTGGTCCGACCACTATAGCGTATCGATGTGATTCCGTGTTCAACGGTCCATATACTCCCTCCAGCAACTTGTCGTAGAAAACCACGTTGGCTCCAACGAACTCCATCCTATCCTTCATGTGTCGGAACGTGTTGAATGGAACGAAAATCACTGGAGACTTGTCCGAGAAATCTGTGCGGTTTCCATCTACCGGCATCTGGTTCAGGAGTACCAGGCGCCATGCGTTCTCGAAGATGTCCAAACTGGGGAATCCAGGTTCTTCTGTGTAGTACGGCTTCTTGTCCTCGTTGTTCCATTGAACGGACTTCCGAATGCAGTGAACACAGTTCTTTTTGAAAAAGGATATCGCAATGCACACTCCTCGACTTGTGTAGTGCGGTCTGTCTTGGTCCAGAATCCTCGATTCTTTGTCTTCTGGTTCAATCGAGATGTCTTTCATTACTGACGCAACGTGTGCGAGCAGCATAAAGCCTTTGGCCGGCATCCTTTCCACACTCAACGGAACTTGTCCCAGCGCATCCGCCATTGTCTTGTTTTGGATAGGACAATCCGGTTGGTACTCCAGTCCCATCGGTCCCATCACCTTTTCATTCTTGCAGACGAACTGAGGGTGGTAAGGGTCTTGTTTCAACAGCTGGACCTTTTCCGATCTGAAAGAGATAGAATTCACTTCCTGTTCCGCTTTTTCCTGATCATTTTTCTTGTTTCGTACTCTTTTCCTCTTTTGTTTCGTTGTCAACGGTGTATTGTCTATTGTCGGTGGTACCCCCAATAGCAAATCAAAGTTTATCCGTATGGGTTCTTGTTTCTCGTCTATTCCTGTGATTAGAGCTGAGTTTTCACTTGTTTCGATTACTCTGAAAGGTCCCGTGAAGTCGTTGATCAGTTTAGGATGTGTCGATTTCCCTTTCGTCGTTGGCATTTTCATGTACACCCTGTCCCCGACTCCTGGGTATTTCCTTGTTTCTGTTGAATTCTTGTTGTCATAGTATTCCTTTGCTTTTTCTCTCTCTTTGTCATTCTTTTCCTTGGCTATAGTTCTTATTAACCTCATTCCTTCTATCAGTGCTGCTTGGTACTCCTCCCTGTCCACAATATGTAATGTCAGTTCTTGTTGTGGTAAATTTTCCCCCGGCACTTTTTGGTCAAATCCATGTAGCAAGAAGAATGGGCTTTCTCCCGTAGAGTCATGTACTGTGTTGTTGTACGCGAAAACTACAAAAGGCAATAGCGCGTCCCATTCGCACGGTGTTACCCCGCTTTTCCTCAATGATGCTGCAATTGTTGCGTTCAACCTTTCCGTGATCCCATTTTCCCGAGGATTGTACCCTTTTGTGTATGACCACTCTATATTTGTCGTTGTGCATAGCCTGTCGCAAATCTTGTTGATGAACTCTGTCCCTTGGTCTGAATGGAATTGCCTAGGCCATCTACCTCCCTCGCATATCCACCTTGTAGTCAGCATTTCCGCCACTGTCTCAGCTGACTTGTTCGGAATTGCATACGCTCCTGCCCACTTAGAAAAATGGTCCACTACCGTCAAAATGTACTTGTTTCCTCGTGAAGTAAGGCCCATCTCCATAATATCTATCCCTACCAATTCGTACGGCATGGTGGTTACAATTGGCTTCAACGGTGGTGTGTTGCCTACATGTGCATTGTTGATGAAACATTTCTGACATTCTGTGTGCCATTTGTGTACATCCTGTCCCATTCCATTCCAGAAGAAGTCCTTTTTCAGTTTATTGAGAACATTCTTCGCCCCGAAATGTCCTGCCCATAGCCCTGCATGTGTCTGATCGAATAGTTGCCTTCTCTCTTCTTTGGGTACGATTTTCTTGTATTCCCCCGTTTCGCTTGCTAGTTCCAGGTCTGTTTCTGTTGTTCGAAAATTTGCTACCCAAAGTTTGTTCGTGCATCTAGGTAGGTCAATTTTCCCAGTTGTCACCCCTGCGTCCAGTTTACCCAGCACTTCCTTGTAGTCATCAT
This sequence comes from Litoditis marina, assembly GCA_964036275.1. Classification (NCBI taxonomy): domain Eukaryota; kingdom Metazoa; phylum Nematoda; class Chromadorea; order Rhabditida; family Rhabditidae; genus Litoditis; species Litoditis marina. Next base: position 17,488,995 of record OZ038435.1, on the reverse strand, counting down.
CGTTTCTCAACTTTTTCAGCCAAGTACCCTGTTCTGCTACAGTGATCTCCCCGACTACTCTCTCATTTTCTGGGCATGTACTCTGTTCTTCTTCTCCTGTTGTCGGTATTCCCCGTGATAATGCATCTGCTACCGCGTTAGCTGACCCCTTTATGTATTCGATCTTCAAATCATAGCGTTGTAGTTCCAGCGCCCATCTCATTATCCTTCCTGAAATTGATGTGCGAGCGAATAGACAAGTTAGAGGCTGATGATCCGTTCGTACTATGACCCTCATTCCGTACAGGAAATAGTGAAACTTGTGAACCGCGTGTACTACTGCCAGCGCTTCCAAGTCCGTGACATGATAGTTCCTTTCCGCCTTCGATAACCCTTTGCTAGTGAAACATATTGGATGGATTAGCTTATCTTTCCCTTCTTGGCAAAGTACCGCGCCTACCCCTGCTCCACTTGCGTCAGTATACAGAATAAACGGTCTTTCCCCTGTCCGAGCCTTTTCCACGTCCGGTTGTGCCAGAATTGGTGCCTCACATAACGTACTTTTCAACTTCTCGAACGAATCCTTCCGTCTCGAATCCCACTCCCATGGAGCTTTTGTACTCGTCAGTTCATGTAGTGGCTTTGCTAATGCTGCAAACTTTAACACAAACTTCCTGTAATACGACGCCATTCCTAGAAATGTCCTCAGCTCTGAAACGGTGTTGGGTTGTGGGTACTCCTTGATGGCTAACACTTTTCCTGGATCTACATGTACTCCCTTCTCATCAACTACGTGTCCTAGGAACGGTACGCATCTCTCCAATAGTTTGCATTTCTGCGACTTCAAACAAAGATGCGCTTTCCTTAGTGCCAGGAATACCTCCCTTAGAACCTCAAAATGTCTTTCCTCTGTGTCCGTCGCTATCATGATGTCGTCGATGTATACGTGTACCTCATCTCCCCGAACGTTTTCTAGAACCGAATCCATCAGTCGTTGAAATGTCGCGGGACTTGTGCTCAAACCGAATGGTAATACTTTGAACTGAAACAAACCTTCGCTTGTTGTGAATGCACTTTTCTCCTTCGCTTCCTCGGTGAGTGGTATTTGCCAATACCCCGCGCACATGTCCAGAGTACTAAAGAAACTTTTCCCTCCCAGAGTTTGTAGTACCTTGTCAATTGCCGGCAATGGGTAAGAATCCTGTTTGATTACCTTGTTGAGTTCCCTATAATCGATACACAATCGCAGAGACTTATCCTTCTTTTCCACTAGCACGATCGGAGAAGCCCACGCCGATTTGCTTCTCTCAATGAGGTCTCTTTTCAACAGGTCATCTATCATCTCCTTGAATTTAACCCTTGCCCCAATTGGTACTGGCCTTGTTTTCTGTTTGATGGGTGAATTGTTGCCTGTGTCGATGTCATGTTGTACTACCTCTGTCCGTGTCAGCTCTGTGTCATTGATTGTGAAGATGTCCCTGAACTCCTTTATCAAGTCAACTAATTTTTGTTGCCCTTGTTTTTCGGTGCGATTATTTCCCAGGATTTCCAATAATTTTCCATCCCTCTCAGCTTCACCCAGTTCCGGTCGTCCTTGTTGATCGTCCAGCATCTCCCATGTTGTTTCGAATGGTATGTTCGTGAATGGTTCATTTCCCCATTCTCCCATAGTCTCACCTTTTCTGAATACCATAGCTTCCTTCGAATTGTTCGCTACTTGAACTTCAACTAGGCCTTCTACTGCAATATTGAATACTCCCGATGGAATCCTCTCGTCTCTCGACCACAGAATTCCCGTGCTCTCACCTGTTCCTGTCGTTGTCAGTCTCACCTTCTTAGTTTGACCTGCACTAACAACTACCCTTTCCGCTACCTCGGCTACTTTCATAGGTTTTCCCTTGTCCTTGTCCATCACCAATCGAATACCCAACTCTTCCAATGCATTAGTTCCCAGGATCATGAAACCTTCTCGATTCTTGTCCAGATGCCAAATGACCGGTTTCACCCTCTCGTTTTCCTTGACTTTGACCTTGATTTCTGCGAGTGCAACAAACTTCATTTCACCTCCCGATGCGTCGAAAACTTTTCCATGGAAAGTTGGTGAAACCTCCTTGACCAGCGTGTGTACGTCCACTCCCCGTGTCATTGCCTGCTCAATTACTTCTGCTGACAATATCGATAGTTGTGACCCCGTATCTACTAGCGCCTTGTACGTCTCACCTAGTATTTCCACCTCTACCACAGGTTTATCTCCGTACGCCTCTCCTTTGGTTTCTTCTCCTTTGGTGACTTCCGATATTTGGTTGCATCGACGAAATTCCTCTACCACCCTAGTCGCGAATGAACGTAGTTGAGGTTGTTGTTGCTGACCATTGCTACCTACCGGCCTATTCTGTTGTTGTAGTTGATTGTTTGGTATGAATGGCCGATTCTGTTGTTGCATAGGTTGTGTTCCTGTCTGAAATCCCTGATTTCCATTCACATTACCTCGCTGCTGTTCCTGTCGCCCTTGTCCATACTCCGGTTTCCAACCATTACCCATCTCCCGTAGTAGCTTCCTGCAGTCTTTCTTCATATGCCCTGGTTTACCACAATGAAAACATACCGATTTTCCTTCCAAGTCTACACCCTTGTTTCTCGGTTTCGTAGCAGCTTCAGGTTTTTCCTCATATGTTTTCCTCCCCACGTTGTTGGTTTTGGCAATTTGTCTTGTTCGTTCGAGTGTCAATGTCATTTCCTTCATTCTGTCATACGTTGTTTTGTCATCTGTTGTTTCCAGTAGTTGAGCTAGATGGAATGATCCATCCCACTCCGCTACTTGTTTGTATAACATTTCCGCTCGTATGAATGACATGGATTCTCCTGATCTGTCTGGTTCTGCTCGCGCTGACCATTTTTCCAGTTCCAAACAGAATTTAGCTACCGATTGTCCTGGTCGCATTCTCAAACTTCTCCACTGCTCAATCGCTCTCAACCTAGAGACCTTCTCAGCACCGCGCAACCTATTTCTCATCGCTGCCACCAAATTGTCAAAGGATCCATTACGTTCGTGTTCTGCCAGCGTTGAATAATGTGCCTTAGCATTCCCAGTCAGCAGATCCTTCAATAAACCCTTCAGTTGTGAATTATCCCAGGAGTTCTTAGGGTATCGCAGCAAAAACGATTCTACATATTCACCCCAGTTCTCCCCTTTTTCCCCGCTGAATTGTTCCAATTTTGGTACTGCTTGTGATTTCAACAATTGTACAAGTGCTTGTGTCATTCCGTCTGATTCCCTTCCTTGACTTGTATTGTGACCTTGTACCATTGAAATTGTATCATGTGCCGGACTATGAGGCCTACGCCGCATAGTATCCGTAATATAATCATCAATCGTACCTTGGGACACTGTTCGTGCCCTTGACGATCTTCTTGGGCTCGGCTGCTTTGCTTGTGGTGACGGGCGCTGGTGGTCCAAGCAGCTTGGTCTCCGTGGCAGTATCTGTAACATATCTTCATTTACATTGCTTCTTCCCTCTTCTTCCCTCTCTTCCATTTCCAACTCTTGCTGAGCCTCCTCATAGAAATTATCTCTCTCACCTACTACTGATCTATTTCCATTTCCTTCTTCGTCCAACAGATGATCGAGTGACGAGTTGAGTGAAGATTCCTGCAATTGATCAATTTGTTCAGAATGGCGATAATCCTCTAGTTCTGCCACAACCCTATCACATTCCTCCATTATCTGGTCATGTTCGCAGTTGAAAGCAGTAGCTAGAGATTCAATTGTCTCCTGTTTCTCTCCCACTTGTGCTATCACATCTTCTTCCTCACAACCTAGCATGTTACTTAGCTGCTTGATCATTGCTCTGTCCCTCCTTGCGTTTGTGACTAATGTTCTCAATTTCTGTTCAGTTTGAATGTTCATGCGCATTAACCCTTGAGCTACTCCTTCATTCACCATTGACTGTCCCTCGCACCTCCTCATTACATTATTTAGCATCTGTGTGGCATCCCTGGCCTGGTCTCGAATAGGTTGCATTATCCTGTCCCTTTCCTCACCTATGCGCCTTGTCTGTGCTATCACTTCTTCTGCCCGTACTGTAATTCTATTGATCTGCTTCACAATCGCTGCTAGTTCTTTTTGTGGCATGATAGTTTCGTTCACTCTACCCTGTCCAGAACGAACGCTAGCGCTCTCATCCAAAATTCGCGTGTATCGACTTGATCGCGCCGTGCTTACCGATGGTGCTGGTTCTTCCGTTGTCGCACCTCCGCTTCCACTGTTTGATTTCCCTCCTGGCATTCTGCAATATTCCTGTTGATGATTGATTGAATTCTTTCCCAAAAAAAATTTGGGCAGCACTTTCACCGTCCTCGCCAAAACTTCCTATCAACTGAACTCTTCGGCCAGCCCTTCCTTTTGGGAATAGCTTGCCCAACAATTCAATTGGAGGCCACTTCGGCGGGGTCGGTGACGATACGTACAGTCTTCTTCGACCTAGTATCTCACAACAAACAAAACTGATTCCCGCTTACTTCACAGGTCACAGTGTTACCACGCCTTGCTTACTTCACAAGACGCAGCCAGAAAATACAGAAAATTTGCCGGTCTCTCTTACTTCAAGAGACTTTGTCGACGGCGATAGTATCCTTTTCCTGTTTTCTTCACAGGAAGCTTGGTTACCCCGTTTTGGAACACAACTGGAAACCCCCCTTGTTTTGGTTGCAAACTGGCTTATTAAAACACAAAAGAAACCCTGATCCGCTCTCTTTTTAGCTATTGAGCGGTTCGGCCCCCAAGTTACTATCTGAAAAGGATAGAAAATACGGCAATAGCAATATAAGAGAGATAAGAGTATGGTATGGAACCAATATACTCAAACACAGACACTTTGGCTCTTTGATTTATATAGACACAGTGTTACAACCAAAAAGAAGAGCACAATATATGAACAAAAAAAAAATCAACAACTTGAACAACAACTAACACACGCCGCTCTATAAAAATAATAAAAACCAACGAATTGTCATTGCGTGCAATGGCTACACACTTGCTCGGTAAAAACCGTGCATAACGTAAACAACGGGCAACGTAGTTGGAAACAATTATAAAACATATCAAATGGGACAATATCCCTAACATACAATCATAAACAGTTACAAGCAGGAAGAGTTCTGGGTCTTGATAATATTCAATTTCAACATTAGACATTCAAATCTATAGTGAGTCTCGGACCATTCTAGTGTCAATTCGAACCCAACAATATAGTCGTCGCCAATGGAAAAGCGAAAAGGTACTGTATATTTTTTTCAGGGTCTTTCAACTTTTTCTCGGAAACGCGCGATATCACTCATTTTATTCAAAGTGTTTGATATTCGCGCGTTCAACGTCGTGATTCACTGAACAAAACCAGAAAATAGACATTCATTAGTACAATGTTATGTCAAGATCGCTCCCACCCGAGGAGTATAATACAAATTGGAAATTTCGCCCTTGTTCGGTACATTGGATTGGACATCATCGAATCTGGAGAAAACACAATGGCCTACTATTGAGTAATCATAATCAGGTAAATCAGTCATCGAATCAGGTTCTAATGTGTACTGTAAAAATATCAGTAGAAATGATATTGACCACATCGGCAGTCCTCGATCACTTTGTTAGCTATAATCCTGTTCACCAATGAACTCGTACAGTAATATTACGAGTCTTGCGTAAAACAGACTATACTTTGTAAATTGTTTCTCAAGGAGGACGATTATGTGGTCCGATCGCAACGGTTCAGTCCTTCAAACTGCAATACATTTTTCAATCACAGTTTAAAGGACCGATGAGCCGGGATTGGTCCACATAATCGTCCTGCTTTAAAGGACTCGCCTGTAAATTCCATGATTCCCGATCCAGGTCCCCGGATTATCACAATTTCCATCGGCAGCGTAATGGCTAGAAAATGTTACACATATAGCTTCATATTTATTGCATCATTGATTGTGAATAGAGACACTTTTCATGCGTTTCGTTTTCTATGTACAGAAGTGCTACGCAGTGATGGGAAATTATCAAGTTTCCCAACCAATCAAGTTATCAAGTCAAGTTAAGAATCAAGAAAGGGGAACATTGACTTTTTACCCCCCACCTTTCTGAATTTGTATTGCGTTTGGGGAATTGTAGTTTGACCCCCCCCCCCCCCCCACCGGGGGGTTATAATTCAATTTATCACCTGCAATACAAAAGTTTGAGGGTGGGGGGTAAAAAGTAAACATTTCCGGTATTGAGGTTTAGCCCCCCACTCGTTGAAGTTTGACCCCCCACCATTGAAGTTCTACCCCCCGCCGACCCAAGTGGGGGGTAAATAGTAAATGTCGAAGTTGAATTTTGACCCCCCCCCCCTCTCCTAGATTTTCAGGTTTTAGCTTGGGTGGGGGGTTGAAGTGCTACGGGGGGGACTCAACTAAAGTGGGGGGCGATACTTCAATTTTCCCGGCGAAAGTTTCATAATAGAGGTTACATTGAACATAATTGTATACTAGCCAGAATTGAAGAACTAATTTTTCAAGTTCGGTCAACGAGATAGAAAAACTAACAAGTAGACACGTTTCTTGTTGGTGATGGGATCCGTCTCTGTGTAGGTCAAAGAATCGATTCTCCACGGGTTATCATAGAATGGGTTCGAAATATCAGAATAGGAAGACTGAAAGATATGACATTCAACATCCTTTCAGAGTGCTACTCTGTGCCGCGAGGGGGTATCGAACCCGGGTCAACTATAGCAATAACTAAACATATAGTCGCCACTTTTCCCATGAAGACATCAGAGGGTTCATTTGATTGAGCGATGCGGGGCGAGCGGTTGTTGATTGTCTGCCAGCAGTTGAGAGAGTGTGTAGATCAGTGATACGCAGACAAACTGGCCGCTCGCCAAACCCCGTCCCATACAAAATCGTTGGTACGGTGTCCACAACGGTTTGACAAATCCTATATACACTGCGAAATTCATGAAATATCCGGCGGATTCGAGTTTTCGAGTTTCGTGTTCGACTCGAACTTTTTCTTCTTTTCGAGTCGAGTCGAGTCAGCTTTTATTTCGACTTTAATAACCCTAATATTAATATCCGGCTCATGTTAGACAGAACCGGAACCAAAATGGACCATATCATGTGAACTATCACACTAATCATTCCAAAATTGAAAATAACTGTTCACCTGGTCCCACTTCCACATTCTAGAGTCGGTTCCATAGAAGATGGGATTGTCGTATTTCATCGAAACAGCTCGAATCATCAGAACAAAAACAAACTGCTTCGCCTTGGACATCTGAGAACCAGGGTTGATAGACCACAGCTACGATTAATCGACCGCGACGTAGCAATCCCTTCAATCTCACGAGAAGTTCATATGTTTCTCATGAGATACCTCATGAGCTACTCGTGAAATCTCAATGTCGTGGCAATCAGCATAGCAATCAATAGAATCTCATTAAAAGCTCATGCGAATTTTGAAGGATTGCTACCCCGCCATGCCCAGTTTTAACGTATACCACTTGTACATGGAGCGAAAAGTTTAGGAAACGAATGCAGCAAATAATTTCCTAAACTACTGTGTTCGTTTCAAACACTTTGATGTTACGCGATTGAACTGTATTCAATCATTCGAACTCTGAAGTTAGAAACCGAGTTGTTTACCAAGGGTCGCCTAAAACCCAAGTTGTGAATCAAGGATCAGACTTTTTATCGAGAACTTGGTGCACAATTGTGCACCAATCTTTGATTTCACAACTTGATATCGACTAGAGACCAATTCGGTGGGGCGAACCTTGGTTAAAAAAAACGGTTTTTAACTTCAGTGTACAGGAATGGGTCACGATAAATCTAAATTACACCAGGCGACGTAGCAAACCGTCCAACCTCATGAGAAGTTCACATGAGTTTCTCATGAGATATCTCATGAGCTAATTGTGAACTCTCAATGTTGTAGCATAGCTATCGATAGAATGAGGAGATCGTGCTAATAGCTCATGAGGTGATCTCATGAGCTTTTGTGGGTATTGCTATAGTTCGTTTCACCCATCGATAGCAGTCAGCCATGCTGGCCGAGCGCACCCTACATTGCAGGCGACTGATCTGGCAGCTTTCCAGTCTTTTCATTACAAATAAAAATCCAAAAAGTGGTTATTTTGAGTTTTTTGCACATATTTTGTATACAAAAGGTTACCACATATTCGGGGAGTAATTAAAACAACTTTTTGTGCGATAAAATTAGATTTGAAAAACAGCCAGAAAAGATGGTTGGATATCACTGTTTTTATTTTTGGCCATCATATTCAGATGGCCGGCTGCTTGTGGGCGCTGCGCCACCTATCAGAGCTGAGTTCATTACCCAGCTGGTGCACAATTTTGATTAGGCTGATCGCTGTTGGAAACTTTCCAACACAATTGACTCCGCCCACTAAAATGTACTGTACCTGGCTGCTATCGATGGGTGAAACGCCAGACTACAATCTACAACTCAAGTTACCAGTTACTATAGTTAGTTCTCAAGATAGTTCTACTAATAGATATTTCAACTGAAAATTCCACGCTAGATACTATATATGGAGAAAAATATGACTGCACAACAGAACTGACTATTTCGAATGACCGTGTTGTGCCGTGTGCTATTCCATTAAGAGTCGCCACCTGTTTACCGTTCACACGCGACTCATACGATTTCTGGGTTGAATATCGTTTTCCCTAAACAATTAAAGTGAACATATGGGTGAATAGAAGATGAACAAATCACAATCAACGTGCAGTTTTTGCTGCCAATCTCAGACCCTCAATCTCAAATCATCTATAAATATCCCATTCTTCCTATCGTAATCATCTTAATCTGATATCTTAGTATCTTGTGAAGATGAAACTAAAAGCTACCAAATGAACAACTGAAATAATGTACTTTCTCATATTTCATTCAGTTTTGCTCTTGTCTATTATATTTGGGACCATTTGCGCCTAGTCTTGAGTTGTCTGATACTTGAAGAAATAGCTCACAATGATCTTATTGTGTTCGTCCAATGCCAACAAAAAATAGCCATCCAACTGCAAATTAGAGCCCAGTTCTCCCTTTCCACACTTCTTCGAAACTATTTCCAGCTGAAAAGGGGGAAAATTAATGAAAATCCGCGAACTTTGCAGCCTTGGGGCGGCGTATGGTCAAGTATTACATGCTAGTCAATTGGACAGTCACGTGAAACATGTTGAACACAGCATAACTCAAAAACGTGCAATGACAAAGTTCACGATGCCTCATCAGAATTGATTGATTTATTTACATGCAAGCATGTGAGATACATAGAGAAAGAGAAAGTAAATGAAAACAAACTGAATTTGAGCAAAATGAGAACAACAATCAGAACCCTGATGAACAGAAAAGTGAACATTGAACGAGCATATAGGACTACAGTACAACGATCGACACTTCAATGGGGTTCTGAATAATACCATAGTGAGGTCAGTTATAAGTGCTTCTCCGAAGAATGCTAACTTAACGTGACTATTCAAATGACTTCTAGTAAGTTTGGAAACCGTTTTACAACCAGCATTTTTGGCATTTGCAGTATTAGGCCAGTCATGTATAGATCGTGCCAAATTTAGAAGTTGTTGTTCATCTCCGGAATCGAACCCTCGAGCAAACGATTTGTAGCCAGACGGTAACCACTGCGCAACGAGAGTCGTTATCTGCCAAGCTTTGGAATCGGAGATATGTGTGCGTACACAGCGGAATAAGAGATATACAGTACCCTCCGCCTCTCGGTTGGCGACGACTACACAATAACGATGAGATGTTGAAGTTCGATGTTAGATGTTAAGAAAGCTCTAAAGAGATATGAAAATATAAGCACACCTTTGTATTTTTCTCTGCTCCATCCACTTTGAGAAGTAAGAACGACATGAAGATGATGAGAGATATTAGCTGGAATGAATTTATTGGTGGGGGGCGAGAGAAGAGAGAGAGAGAGAGAGAGAGAGAGAGAGAGAGAGAGAGAGAGAGAGAGAGAGAGAGAGAGAGAGGGGAGAAAGAGTGAAAGGGAGGGAGAGAGAGAGAGAGAAAGGAAGAAAAAGAGAAAGAGAATGAGAAAGAGAAAGAGAAAGAGAAAGAGAAAGAGAAAGAGAGAGAGAGAGAGAGAGAGAAAGAGATAGGAGAGAGAGTTAATGAAATAAACAGAGAAAACAGGAGAAGAAAGATGACGAGAGAGTGAGAGGAGTAGAGAGAGAACAAGAGAGATGAAGTAGGAAGAGATGAAGAGAAATATAGAAAGAGAGAGATTAAGAGAGATCGAGAGGAAAATAACGAGAGCAGTATGATCGCGAAAAGGGAGAATGAGACGGAGAAGGACTAGAGATAAAGGATGTGAGGGGTGAGAGAAACGAAGAGAGGGACAAACTTCGATGAAGACGAGTGAGAGAAGCTAGAGGAATCCAGTTTGAGAGAAAGAAAAATTCAAAAAATAGAGAGAGAGAAAGGTAGAGAGAGAAGGAAAATAGAGAGAGAGAGAGCGACAAAGCGCTACCGACCTTCATTCTTCTTGACTCCGTAGAAACTGATTCTCAGCTGCTTTCACCACCTTTTATACGGTTGTTTTAGACGAGTTTACGCGAATTTCATCCACAAAATCATGAAAATACTGGAAAGTTGGCGTGTACTGAGTGTTTTTCGTCTTGAAAACGAGCGTTTTTCCAGGAAATCCAGCTTTTCCCGTACTCTTTTCATTCAATCATGAAGTTTGCACGAACTTTGCACGTGTTCTCGATTTGCCAGCCACTGTGAACACGAAAACTTCTAGGTTTTAATTTCTTTTCTACGATTTGATTCATCGGCCGTGCTGTAAAATCATCAAAATTTGTGAAAAAACCTCAGTTTCGAGGCAGTTCCGAGCGTAGATCATGATCTTCGAGTTTATACTTTGACCTCCCCCCCACTGAGGAGTTTTCAATAGCTTTAAAGTCGTCGCCAACGGAAAGGTGGGAGGGTACTGTATATCTCACTTTCCGCTGTGTACGCACACATGTCTTCGATTCCAAAGCTTCCCGCTATGTGTTCCATTAGCGCAGAGGTTAGCGCCCTGCTACGAAACTTTTGCTCGCAGGGTTGATTCCGGCGAGAGACAGAAATTTATAAATTGCACCCACTATACACTCTCTCGGTTTGCAGCACTACAAGAGCAGGTATCTAAACTTGTGATAAATTTCTTTTTTGCGAAATTCCACCTACTTTTTTAAGCGGTGACGATTTTCGAAGAAAACGTGCACTATTTGATGATAAGAAATAATTTCACTAATTTTATAAAAAATCCGTAGAAAAATGAAAAGGTATAAAACAGGGGGGGGGGGGCTTGAGGTGTATGCACTTGAATTATACTTCAAATTTTTTTGTAATCCTGTGAGATAGACCCGAATTATCTAATTCGTATTTGTGAATTGTCATCCGCAATGTCATCGTTTACTTTTTCGTTCACCTGTGATGACCAAAACCAGTTCTATCAACCAATTAAACAGCAAAAACAAAGAGCCGAGACCAGTAGCAAAGTGCCTGGCATCGTATCAAAGTCTCATGAAAATGTCACCTTGGCGCTGAACTATCTGCTCACCACCTCGCCCAGGTTTGGACCACTTGCACTATGCTTATACGTTCACAGTTGGTAACTATTAAATAAGCAAAAATAGGTTAAATGAAATCAAGTCAATTAGGATGAAGTTAATAAATAAATTATCAAATGAATTAAAAGTAATAAATACTATCTATGAAGTTAATATTAACTAAGTTTAAAATAAAATACATCGTTTCGGCCTCACCACCTTTACGATGTCTTAGGGTCAGTGGTCGAGGCCTCATCAAAAGATAAGCCACTGCCCCAGTACAAAACAAAATCAATGAGTAAAACTTAACTCAAATACTGGATCTACTAATTTTTACATATTATAGTCCAACTAGTTCTAATTTAAATATATTACTTTAACACCTATTCTGAAACCCTACTGTTAGCAATCCTAATATGCTAATATAAAAAAATGAGTATGTGGGAATGTGACCAGGTCCTCGCTCCAGTTCTGCTCACAAATTCCATGACTTTGCTACGGTGCCAATAGTTCGAGGCCTCCACAACTATACAACCTTCTCTGGACCAACTTCGATCGATGTCGGTAATGAACATGAAACAATGCACACGTTTACATTACCAAAGAAGATCACAACAGTGTAAAGTAAGTTCCCTCAGAGTACGTATGCTTGAAGATTCCGGCACCTTCATCCCATCCTGCGTCTTCTCAAACATACGATGTTTCTCGGCTCTTACATCCCGCCGGGATTTAACAGACGAGTGATAGTGAGGCAGAGCGAGAAACGCAGGATGGGACAAAGGTGCCGGGATCTTCTAGCATACGTATTCAGAGCGATTAGCGCCTGTCTGCGATTAGCAATCTACAAAAACGAGAGAGCACGTAAGTAAATGAAGCCGCAGACAAACAGGCCTGCCTCGGATAATCCAGTGTCACGGCCCCCGCCGACTCAAAATCTCAGTCGGCGGCGGCCGTGACAAATTAATAAAAACAACGATTTAGCTTGGCGCGCATGGTAGAGCCCGGTGTTTACACCGTGCGGTTGACATCATGGAGTGTCTTAACGGATTTCAAAAATTATTGACCGTCTCTTTTTTAAATCTTCTATTACGATTTTCATTCGTATTTTATAGTCTTTTCCGCTAATTTTTGTCAAGGTCTTACTTGTAGTAATTTTTTAGTGGTTACTGGTTGCATTTTCGCTTTAACTCTTCAATATAATGCACTAATTCTACTGGAAAACTGCGAAAACCACTCAGTTCATCTAAATCAAGTTTAACTATGAATAATTCAGCAAGCACGCAAATCCATATCTCATACTTGTTTATTCATAATTTTATTCATGTTTGTAGTTCTCATATATAGAATAAAATAGAATAGTTTATTCGCGAATGAACACGTCCTGTAGTTTTCTTATTCCACATTGGAGGTTTAGTGTGACACTGCTATTGGATATTTACATTTTTTTGTATTCATATTTTCATTTGTATTAGTTTTTCACAGGTTATCTCCCCATATCTGAAGTCATTGTCTTACATTCAAGACGAATCGTCCAGTTGGATGACTCGAATATATTTCCTATTCTTCTACACAAGGATATGACACAAGGACTGACAGATTAAATCGGTACGCTCTGTGTTTTTATTTTGTATTGCTGTAACTCAATTCCTGTAACTCGTTAGTTTTGTTTAATACCATGATGTTAATTCGTAATTCTAGAGGAGAATTAGTAAAGGCGGAAGGGTTGGTGTTTGTGAACACAGCAAGCAGTAAGGGATATCATACTATTTTTGAGAAAGTAACGGGTTTTATCGTTAAATGGCGCGTATCTCCTTAATTTGACCGAAAAATGCCAAATTTTCGGGGTTTCGTTTCTTATTTAGAGAGAGAGGGTTATTAGTGAACTTCACACAATTTTAACCCAATTTCACACAATTTTAACCCAAGAATGGGACATACCACCAGTAGGGTTGTCCAAGTAGCCAGAAATATAGAAAAACGGGCTACATTTTCGCCGAATATGAGAAAGTTGTCTATTTTTGATACAAACTCATTAATTTTCCTATGCTTCAATTTAAAAACGGACGGCTTTTTGCCGATCAGTGGGAGGCGGTTTGCACATGTAACCAAAATGCAACTGAGTTGCATGTGTAGAGAAAATTCGGTTGCTTCCGGTTGCTTACCAAATGCAACTAAACACTCAATTTTTGGACTTTTTTTCCTGTTTTCAATGCAACTTGGTTGCTTAGGTTGCATTTGGAAAGGAACCGACTGTCTTTACACATGCAACCCGGTTGCTTTTTGGTTGCATGCAACCCGGTTGCTTGTGTAATTGGCCACAGTGGGACCATACTGGTGTATGGAAATGGGGCTCTGGCATATTGGCACAATGTAGAATGTAGTTGTATAAAATTTGGGGACTGTCCGAAGAGGATAGGCTTTTTTCACACTATATACTTCACTGGTAATACGCATATTGGAACCCTCATTATTTTTATTATATTTGAATCCGTATTTCCTAAGACCGAATAGGTGATATGAAGGTCGTAATTTCGTAAGTTCTGCCAACTTACTAGTTACTTTGCAGAGATAATGAAATGGTTCGGACAGCTGTGGGTGAATCCTAGAAATCCGATTCTATACCGGACGCTAGAAGAAGAGAACCTGTATACTCAAAAAGTGAGTTATTTTACAATTGAATGCTAGCGATGACATGAAATTTTCATATCTTCCAGTTTCATTCATCTTAGATGTTTCCTAACCGGAGTGAAAGGATTTGAACTGCAATGCAATATGAGACTACGGGATATTATAATAATTGCCTTTTTCTTCTTGTTACTATTGTTACTAAATACATTAACATTCGAGTTTTCCTGTTGCCTTTTTCAATTACATACTTTAACAATTAATAGAGTTTTGCTGTTTTCAATAACGTTCATCGGTACTCTTTTTAGACTCTTCTATCATTTTACATTAGAAGGTAAAGTTTTCGCAGAGAGCGCTTTTTCCGGATCAATCATTAGTATCGGCGCCTTGATCACTCGTGCATGTAATTGAGGCGATTTTCCAACCGCCTATGTGAATTTGAAATGATTTATAAAAACTATTTAAAAAGTGGTGAAGCAACTAAATTATTCGATAAGGTAACACTTGGGTTTGACTCAGATCTTTCGCTTAAAGAAGGACGATTATGTGGTCTAATCGCAACGCTCCAGTCCTTTAAACCGCAATATATTTTTCAATTGCAGTTTAAAGGACCGATGTAACGGGAGTGGTCCACATAATCGTTCTTCTTCAAATTGACATTCCATTCTGCCCCCCTCCCCCTTAAGGAACATTTTTGTTTTTATTAGAGGTTTACTCGATCAGACACAAGTTTTTTGCACTTATGCTTTTGTCACTCTCTTTATTACGACCTACTCATAGTCGCATCTTTTCAGAAGCCCGGTGACTGTCGCCCGATCGCTTCGGTGCATGATGTGAGTTGGTTCAATTATTTCGAGTATTAGTTTGAATATAAACTCAAACCCAAGTGCGGTTGGGGAATTTTATCTTTTTTCTGGAGAGGTTTTATAGTTGCTGTGGCTCTGTGGTTCATTCTCTCCTCGGTATTCTACTCGTTCACCAAATAGCATATGCTCACAACTAAGTGTTTTGAGTTTTTTGTTACAGGGTTTCCGTGTCATCCCGTGCAGGTTCAACCCGAATCACTACTAGTCTTTCACCATGCCGGATTTGGTCGAGTATCTCAAGATAACTCCCAAGTCAAGTAGGTCACATTTTTCATAAAGTACATGTTTCCCTTCTGTAGTTTTTTCTGGCTCGGACTTAAGTACACCGAGAAGGTGTGATTTTTTTTTCGCACCACTGAGGCTTACTTTTCGAATATGCGGAACATTAACCCAAGCATCTCAGAGTTTCGTGTAGATTTCTCAGATGTTGAATGTCTGCGACTTAAAATATACTCAGATGTAGGAGGCAGAATCTGAGATACTCTCATAAACTGAGTTCTCAGATGCTGACTTAAGTGTCTGAGATACTCATATCAAGTTCTCAGATGCTCGATTTAGAGTTTGAGATACTCTCATGAAGCGAGTTACAGGATGATGATTTGAGTATCCCAGTCCGTCTAATCACATTCTCAGAGGCTCGATACAGCATCTCAGTTGACATTATGGACCAAACATTAGGAGACTCTGAGAGCTTGGTTCTAGACCCTCAGAATTTCGTTTTAGCATCTGAGATACTCTCATGTACCTAATGAGTTCTTAGAAACTGAGTTGAGTTTCTCATGTATTGATATTTGTTCCAGATGGTGATCCCTGGAGCCAAATTGAACTGAATAAGGCGGTGTTGAAAGTTTCTCACAAGCTGAAGGATGGTATCATCTTCGAGTTGTCGCGTGACTGGAAAAGTCGCAGAGATGTGGACAAGGTTCTGGTCGAGGTTTGTCACTAACTAAGTTACGGGAAAGTAGGTGCATGTTATGTAACTCACGTATCTCACTTACATATATGCCCTGGCGAGCGACTCTTTTTTTTTCAAATGTTCAAGTTTAGACGCAGATAATCCATAAATGCCGGTCGTTTTATAGTGTTCTGGGAAAATTGAAGTATCGCCCGGGAGCTCAGCTGTTGGTAACCTGGTCGTCGAGAGAGGCCGTGGGAAAATAAATGACCATCTCAGGCTCACTATTTTGAGCGGTTACCAACCGCCGCACTTCGCAAGTTGAGAAAGGTCATTGAAAAAGCTCGCTAGGCGATGGTCACCAACTGCCACACTTATTGACAGATGAAACCGAGTTTGTTCCACTGGAGCACGACCTGATTTTCAGTGTGAAAAAACCTTTCATACACGTTTATTTCATTTAAAGTCATTTTTGCGAAAGTTATTGTTGCATAGGCGGTCGTACACTGAGCGTCAATATGCTGTTCACACTACTTTCCCGCACTATTTCATTGTTTGTTGAAATCTTGTTCGCGTTTTCCCCAGTAACACATTCTATTCTCTATTTCTAAGCGTGTTCTATCACCCGTGCAATGCAAAACTTTAATATTCCAATTAAAGGGGGGCAGAATGGAAAGCTAGTTTAGGTACCCCGGGGTACCTAAAACTAAGGTTGCGCGCGCCAAAACTGACTAGAACATGTGAACCGTATGCAAATACGGTTCGTTAGTTTGAACAAAGAGAGGTATCAATCAATTTCTCTTGAGCAAATCTTCCATATTAACTCTCCTTTCTGTCCCTCTTTAATGTGCCGATTAACTTATGCCATGGTCGACATCGCAATGAGTTTCAGGTGGCGTAGCACTCCCTCAAAAATCTCATAAAACCTAGCATGTCATTTCAATCTTGGTTCAACCCCCACCAACTCTCGCTTCTAACCATGCTCTTCAGAACGGAAAAGCAATGGATACAGAATTACAAAATCTTACTTTCACTTGACTCTTCTCCTTCTGGATCTCTTCTGACATCTATCAAAAACTAGATTCGCTATCACTGTACGAGATGAAGTAATGTAAGTGTAAGTTATCAGAAGATTCCAGTTTTTCCTTCGTTCATTGGAGATTATAGAGTCAATAAAGAATAAACAGGAACTCCGGGATTTAAATTTAACAGAGTTGATTTGTGCATATGTATTTGTTGAAATTGTTGTAGTCTTGTTCCCACGCGTTACCCATTTTGTTCCAACTCATTACCAATTTCGTTTAGAAACTGTTTCTGTTTTGTATATAACATTCCCATATCGATTAAACTGCAGATGAACTTGTCATTTTTCTCATGTTCTACATTTATTTTATAGATGTGGCAGTAAACTGCTCAGCAACTAATAAGTGCGAAGTGCGGCGGTTGGTGACCATAGTGCGGCGGTTGGTAATCCTGCAATTAACGAGTGCGGCGGTTGGTGACCATAGTGCGGCGGTTGGTGACCACCAATTAAGAGAGACAACCAAGGGAAACGGTTACCAACAGCCATAGACCCGTATCGCCCCACACTTTAGTTGAGTCCCCCCCCCCCGTAGCACTTCAAGCCAAGCTAAAACACCCACCCAAGCTAAAACCTGAAAATCTAGGAGAGGGGGGCTGTCAAAATTCAACTTCGACATTTACTATTTACCCCCCACTTGGGTCGGTGGGGGGTAGAACTTCAATGGTGGGGGTTCAAACTTCAACGAGTGGGGGGCTGCACTTCAATACCGGAAATGTTTACTTTTTACCCCCCACCCTCAAACTTTTGTATTGCAGGTGATAAATTGAATTATAACCCCCCCGGTGGGGGGTCAAACTACAATTCCCCAAACGCAATACAAATTCAGAAAGGTGGGGGGGGGGGGTAAAAAGTCAATGTTCCCAGTGTTCCTATAAGACTGAATGCACGTTTAAAGGGACCGTACCTCTTTAATATGATGTTATGAGTTATCAGTGGACACATGGGGACGAAAAATGGACAAAACAGTCAGAATTAGCGAAAATTCTGCAACTTGGGTCGTTTCTGAGCAAACTTGAGTACGGCCTTATCGCGGAAGCAACAGCACGTACCTATTTTCATGGAGACGCGCACAAATTGTCCGCAAAACGTCCGTGAAACGTATCATAAATTCAATCACGTAACAACTGACCTATTTAAAAGTGTTTTAGTTATCTATGCCTCTTGTTTAATTTAATTGATATTGAAGTTGTGTGTATTAAAACCAAATTCATCTATTGACCAACAGTTTCGCGATACAGTAACCCTCAACATAGTTTGGCTCATAAAAGGCTTGGTTCTCGACTGGTTTCCATCTTTATTTTTCTGTGTGATAGTAAAGGACCATCAGTTAACTATCAAAGCAGTTTCTTAAGACTTCATGTTTTTTAATCGACCCAAATTATAGAGAAACGGTCCCTTTAATAGATCTGTTTGTGACCGCCGTAAGTATAACATACTCATTCAAGGCTCTGATGGTTGTTCCATGGCAGCGTTCTGATCGCGACTTCCAAGTAATCTTCGACGGATTCGGCCCTAGGACCATGTTCGAGTACGGTTTTGCACTCGTCAAGGCAGCTCACTCGCAGCCCACCTTCTATGAGGATCTCTTCGAGATCAGCCAAGAGTTTTGGACTCACCCGGTGTTCCACCGTTTTCTGGCGGCCCTGAATCTCTACGGTGTCTGTGACATCGATGAGGTATTCCCGGTCGATGTTTAGCTCTTCTGCAACATTGTTAACTATTTTTCAGCCTTTCTGTCTAATGCATGTATGTTTTTGTACATATTGTTGTTTTTTAATAAAGAAATCTTTATATTTTGTAGTTGTGCTTTTAGTCAATAATACCAAGATACATGCTGTCCACATTCACCCTACAGAACCAAACTAGCGTATCATGAGTTAAGTGTCTCAGACAACCTCAGCAGACTCTCAGATGCCGTGTTGAGTGTCTGAGAGCTTTCATTAAGACTCAGAGGTTCGAAACTACATCTGACGTATTCTTAAAACCCAATTATCCGATGCTGAATTGACTGTGTCAGATACTCAGAACAGACTTAGATGCCGAGTAGATACTCTTAGGAACCAAAATATCACATGCTATAAACAGTGTCTCAGACTATCGATATTATTTCTCAGACGCTTCATCTAGAATCTGAATTGCTCTCAACTGTGAGGAAAACAGTTGGAATACGTTCCGACAGTTTGAAGTGTGTAGTTTGTTATGCACATTGGATGGATAATGAAATCTTATAGATTTATTCGAAACAAAAAATGCAACCACTCATCAACCTATGAAGTATTTTAGAAAAGTTTCCAACAACATTCTACTCAATAAAGCCCTTTAAAAACAAATACAGGAAAATAAACTTACGAGAAAGTGTATTCCTGTGGCTTCTTAATCACGAGCGACGAGCCTTCAACAGAGAGCCTTCAACCTTCTAGCCTTCAACCTTCAACCTTCTAGCTTCAGCTTGTACTGGCGGGGGGATAGAGCAGTAGACTCATCGGACTATCAATGTAACCCTGGAATGAGGCAGATTATTGAAACTGAAGATACTGTGCTCAAGACGGTGAGAGCCCCATTCATTCATCTAGAGACCTAGTGTCAAGAAAGAAGGGCAAAAACACTGTTTAACAATTTAGAAAATTACTGTCACAAATCACTGTTACAGAGACAGAGAGTGAATGGTTATTACGTGAGCGAGAAGAAGAAGGAGACAGGAAAGAAAGAAAGAGAGGGAGAGAAAAGAGAGAGAGAGAGAGAGAGAGAGAGAGAAAGAGAGAGAGAGAGAGAGAGAGAAAAGAGGGAAAGACAGAGAAAGAGAGAAAGTAACGAATGCAATATAAACTCGAGAGGGCGCAAGAGAAATAATAATACATAACACTCTTACACATAGCAACTACCTAGTACGTTCATAAATATTATAAAAAGTACAATTACGTGCTCAAAAGGTAACCAAATCTAGTAAAAGCATACGTCCGAGAGATGTGGCTAGCTGGAATGGATCGATACAATTTAGGCTTCGTTCCACAGGGAAATAAAAACCACTAATTGACAGCAAAGTTACTGCAGTTCTACCCCGGTTTGACTGCCGATTTACCGCTGGTAGTACCGCGGTACTACCAGCGGTAAATCGGCAGTAAATCTGCAGTAAACCCGCAGTAAATGCGTAGTAAAGTAATTGGTATTCAAATCTACCACAAATTATCTAAAATAAAACTTTTTCAAAAAACACTTTAATTTAACGCAATAGGAGCGCTCTATGCATCCTATCAGCATCAAAGTATAATATGATACCTTTCCGTTCTCGAAAAGTACCTCAAACTTGGGTAATTAAACCGAAATCAACTCAAACCTTAACGACTAGTGATGGAGAAGTCCGTACTTAAGAAAGGGCGGAAAATATTTTTTTCAAAATTCGCTTTTAAGGGTGAAAATGCATTTAAAGGGACCGTTTCTCTATAATTTGGATCGATTAAAAAACATAAAGTCTCAAGATACCGCTTTGATAGTGTACTGGTGGTCCCTTACTATTACACGAAAAAAGAAAAATGGAAATCGGCCGAGAACCGAAGCTTTTATGAACCAAACTATCTTAAGGGTTACTGTATCGCAAAACTTTTGGTCAAAATATGAATTCGGTTTTAATACACACAACTTCAATTTTAATTGAACCAAAAAGAGACATAGATAACTAAAAACACTTTTAAATATGTCAGTTGTTACGTGATTGAATTTATGATACGTTTCACGGACGTTTTGAGGACAATTTGTGCGCGTCTCCATGAAAATAGGTACGTGCTGTGGCTTCCGCGTTGTGGCCGTACTCAAATTTGCTCAAAAACGACCCAAATTGCGGGATTTTCACTAATTCTGACAGTTTTGTCCATTTTTTGTCCCCATGTGTCCACTGATAACTCAATTCATCAAATTAAAGAGGTACGGTCCCTTTAATTCTCCAATATGCATGACTATTATTTGTACATCAGGATATCTGAACACATTTCTCGAAAATCATGATTTGGTGAAGAAATTGAAGTTATGAGCAACAACCATGAAAGTTCTTCTCTTAAATTTCCAATATATGGTTTTCCATCATGATTTGCTTAGTAAAATGTTAATTCGTTCCATTTTAAACGATTGAATACTCATATTATAGAAATGCAGTTGCCCATAACGATCGAAATAAAAGTTGAGCTGTCAGACTTGAAAAAAATATCTGCTCATTTTCTCGAAACTGATTTGTATAATCTCCGATACGTTTATCCCTGCATTTTTGAGTTTTAATATTGCGTTTACACACGAAACACGCACTTGTGAGTAATTTACTATGAATCTACTGCGGGTTTACTGCGGGTTTACTGCACGTTTACTGCGGATCTACCACGGGTTCGCCTTACTACGGGTTTACTGCGGATTTAACCCTGGTCACGAAATTCCTATGTTCATACTTTTTGCAGTTGCAGCTAGATGCAGCGTAAATCTTGTCGAAAATACGCGTATTGATTTTTACGCCAATGCAGTCGACTGCAACTGCAAAAATACGCTGCAGTTGTGTTGGTCATACTTTTTTAAGCCAGCTGCAGCGTTTTTTACGCTGAATTGAGCGTAATTTAAGCTAACTGCAGCGTAAATTGCAGTATTGACATGACCATACTGCACTGCAATGTAGTTACCCTTTTTATGAATTTTTATCGTTATCAATCTTTTTTCACTATTTTAGGCGTGCCATAATTAAAATCCAATATGTAGTAGCAGTTGACTAGGAGTTTATTAGTCTAAAAATAAAAAAATCCTGTTGGCACCGGGCGCTGGCGCCAAATTTGATAAAATATCAGTTGTCGTCAATGAAATTGTGGTGAATTCTATATGTAACCGGGTTTTTTGGTATCCGTTTTTCCGGTTACTTCGATAATTAACCGGTCGGAAACCGAAAATGAAAAACCGGTTACCTGTTTTCCCAACGCAAAATGTGGTTTTTACCGTTTGTTTGTACGGTAACCGGATTTTAGTTTCAGGTTACCTACCGGTTGCTTGTGAGGTAACCTGAAAAAAGGGTTACCAAAAACCGGTTAGGTTACCTAAAAAAAGGTTAGGTTACCTAAAAACTTCGTTAGTTGTAGAATTGGCCTAAAATTGTTTCAAGTTAAGATTTTGAATACTCCAATTTGAAATATAGATTCACTATTTCCGAATTTTTGGATTATCTTGAATTGCGTTAGAAATTACGCTGGGTTGCTCATACTAATACGCTGCGTAAAATTGCAGCTGCATCTGACTGCAGCGGCAATTTGCAGCAAATAATGTTCTTGACGTCGATTATTCATGTGAGAATGCCCGTTTGTGGAATTGTGCAAGATCATCACTCTGACAGAAATTTGGAAATTTCGCGCATTCTTTTTATGAAATAGTATTTCACTCTGGTAGTGGTTCGCTCAATTTCTCTGAATATTCCAGCGTCCGTTTTTTCTAGAATATTTTGTATCTAGGTTTCGATTTAGCAGTTCGCATGTGAAAGTAGATGGAATAATAATTATGTAGGGCCAGTTATTCATTCAATTGAATGTTTCTATTTACCACACGGTCCTACCAATAACCGGGTTATTGTGAACTGTTTCGTGAATCACTTTTCTTACGACGTGAAAAGAGTATGATTGCACGATTCGCTATTCCATTCACTGAATCATTTCTATATGCTCTATTACCTCGAAATGGCCATAAATTTCCCAAACAGGCTCCCTTTCTGCTAATATCGAGCAAATTTCCTTATTGGTAATAAAAAATCATGGATTTTCGCGTAGCTAAATTGAAAATCGGGTTTCTTATGGTAGAATAATCGTATGGTGTGTGTCTCCTTCACGGGCTTATGATTGCTTGCAGTATGAATTGGAAGTGTTCGCCGTTTCGTTTGTCATTTAAGAAGTTTTAGAGACGAAAAATGCAAATTAATCATTCCACTAACTGTATCTGTTCTTTACAATATCTTTAGTAAAGGTCTCAGTTGTATTAGTTGCTCAGTTCTCTTCTCTTTCCTTCATATGTTCTCGTTTCGAATTCTCAAAACACCTAGAAATCCGGATGAATAGACGATTATGTGTCGCTGTGTGATTGGTGGGTAGATCAAAATCAGTCAATCCTATGATTGGCTGCAGGTAGATTGCTCCGCCCACTAGCAAGCTCAAACCAACATTCCTTCCACAGTTTACTATTTCGGCTCCCACCGATTGTTTCTTCCTCCCCATTCGAAAATGAGGGATACTTCAACTTCAAATCATGAAAAAGTTTTGAATTCACTATCAGTATCATTGCAAAACCCTGAAAGTGTGAAATAATGCAAAATTCGCATTTGAGAATCGCAAACGTACATTCAAAAGTCGCCTTACTGGCTAGCTACACTTTCTCGCTGTTTTATGAGCGAGCAATCTTTCACGTGAATATTCTGATTATCACGTAAAACTCATTTAATCTCAAGTTTCTATTTACAAGCGGTTAATCAACTTTCAGCGAGCATTTTTCTGCTTTGTGAAGTAATCAAGTAATCCTCAGATTTTTGAAAAGTCCCCTTTTGGCGCTCTAATGCTAAACGCCTCCTATTTGCGCGCGAACACTCATGTTTGAATAACGATAACATAAATACTAGCTCTCATCTCATTTAGCTTTCACATTCACATCTGATTTTGTCTCTCCTTATATTGTTTTTCTCCTCCAATTTCTGCACAAAATATCCTGATTTTGAATCACTGGTGTGCTTCTCGTTCGCACGGCATTTCTTCATAAAAAAAAGTGAACTAATGGCGTTCTCTATTCCCAAAACTTTAAATTCAAATGTATTTTAATCGAAAAAATCAATTAGAATAGTGAGATGCAATGTTACATTCCTGTCTATATCCTACCATCCCTGTCTGAATACCTCTGTCGTTCTTATTTGCTATGATCTGAAATAATTTATTTTCTTCCAGAATGAGTATGCGTTCTGCGAAAAAGGCTGCGATGCCCCATCCCCAAAAAAACCAAGAGTCTTCTTCTAGTGGCAAACTCAACGTTCAGGTGGCACTTCGAGCTAGGTTGGTTTTTTCCTTCTTCTAACGACTTGTTTTTGGTTGATCAATATTGGGTCTCGAATGATCCTAGTCCCAGTTAGGAAGTAAGTATGTACCGGCCCGGATAATTTTTTTTCAGTTTTCAAATTGAAAATGCAAAAATTTAAATTATTTTGCATCAAAAAGAGAACTAGGTCGACCGGAAGGGAGCAAGGGAGGTTTTCTTGATATTAAAATGTGTACTGTTTTCTTCAATTACCGGGTGCTTGGTGCGCTATACGCTATTCGCTTCACTATTCTACAGGAACACTTTTTTCGATAAAAAATGTGAAAGTTCATGATCGGTTTCTGAATTTTTCGACCGATTACATGCTGAATACGCTATTCGACATGGTTGTAAACTCTAATGTTTTCAGACCCCTGAATGCGGATGAGAAGAAGGCAAATTGCACGAACACTGTCAAAATTGATGGAGGAAAGAAGATCATCCATTGTAAGGCCAAAATTTACGGACCCTTCGATGAGGTGAGCATTCATTTACATAACAATAACCGCATTGGAAACCTTACCATTTTCACCACATTTCTTGTAACGTAAACGTATTTCAATTGTTAAGTGGAAAAAGGTGATTTCCTAAGGAATAGTAGTAAGAATAACCCAAATTGAATATGAACCAGTTGAATTTTTGAAATCTAGAACTTTACGGGTTTCAAATTTTGGCTATTCCAGGTATACGGTCCCAATTCCACTCAGGTGAACGTGTACGAAGAAGTAGTTCTGCCGCAGGTGCAGCGAGTACTGGCAGGATTCAACTGCACCGTTTTCGCGTGAGTTTTTGAGTTATTGTACAACATAGGTGGGGCGACATTGTTGTCAACAGAGATTTTTTTAAAAACCAGGTGTTTTATCTGGCTAAAGATACTACGAAACTGGGTGAACAGTGAGGTTTTCACCATTGAAGGTGACATTTTTTGAAACTGGGTCAGTTCAAACTCTCGATTTGGAAGAAAAACGGGTGATTCAATTTGCAATCCAACAAAGTCGCCTTACGTTTGTTGTACAAGCTTAATACACCTCGAGCAGTTTGTTAAGTGTTCATAAGAATCATAAGTGTTCAGTTGTTAGCGAATAACGGTGTATGAGGAATCCCCGTGAGTTCCGACTATTGGACAGACAGGAGTCCGTTTTTAGATTTAAACACGTGCCATTTTTATTTAGCATGAACAAGTTTTCTCGTTTTCGGCGAGAAAGTAGCCCGTTTTCCGATTTTTCTGGCCATTCGGACAACTTTACTGGTGTATGATGCCTATAATCGCCCGATTTTTCCAGTTACGGCCAGACTGGCACAGGAAAGACGTTCACGATGGAGGGCGTTCGACCGGATGCGGAATCCTCAGAAATGGACGAAACGACCGGAATGACACCCAGAGCCGTGGAGACCATCTTCAACGAACTGCTCAGCTCGGTATGTTGCTGTTTTTTTTGTTGTCTAACCATTACTTATTGAATAATTACTATATTTTGTTGTGTAAAATCTTCAACGAAAAGCGTTGTTTTGTTTTGTTCGAGGTTTTCCACGTAGATCAGATCATGATTCGCTCACCTCCTAGTAGAAGTTGTAATTTTTCCGTTAGCAAAGCAACTCATAATGACCACGTTCTGCCTGAGCCATACCCCAGTAAAGTTGTCCGAATAGTCAGAAAAAAATTGAAAAACGGACTACTTTTCTGCCGAAAAGAAGATAATCGGTCTACTTTTGATGAAAAATCATAAATTTTCACTTGTTTAATACGAAAACGGACTAATTTTTGTCGCTTAGTCAGACCTGACTGGTGTTTGGCCTGAGCAGTTCCTTGATTCTGTATATATTTGTTATTGATTTTATATTTTCTTGTATTATCGATTTTTGCAGGGCGCCGAGGAGTACTCCGTGCGCGTCTCCTACCTGGAGATGTACAATGAGGAAATCTATGACCTGTTGGCCCCGAACACAGAGGATCGCGGCCGCCTCAGACTGTACGATGACCCCTCGAAGAAGGTATGCTTGTACTCCAGTAATTGTCGAAATAGTCTGATAAAGTCGATAAACGGGCTACTTTTTCGTTAATTTTGGAAGAATTTGCCTATTTTTGATGGAAAATAATACATTTTAACGTGTCATTAGTGACAAATGGACCACTTTTTGTGAGATGTCGAACCTTACTGGTAGATTTGCTTGTACTCCAGTAAAGGTGTCCGAATAGTCGAAAAATGGCGCTTGACTAATTTTAACTAGTATTGGAGAGAAAAAAACAAAAAAAAATGATGGAAAATGGGTTCGTCGTGTGATAATAATCTGATATACGGAATACTGAACAGGAATACGATGTTGTTACGTTTTTTTAAATTTAGTAACAGTAAATTTTAATAGGAATTTAACAAGGAATTCATGAGTATTGATTTTGTTTGCAGGGCGCCGTGATTGTGTCGGGAGCGGAGGAGGTGCCGGTGCGGACTAGGAACGAGGTCTACGAGATACTGCGACGGGGGGCGGACAACAGATCCACCGCCAGCACCCTCATGAACATGAACTCAAGGTATGCTCTTTACCCCTTTTCTTAGAGTCAAATGGCCTTTTTGAGACTAAAAGTGGTGAAAAGCAGTTGTAAAAGTTCAAAATGGGTTTGTCTGAACTGTCTTCAACATCGGCTCGAGGTATGCTGCAGTAAAGTTGTCCAAATACCCGGAGGAAAATCAAATAACGACTACTTTTTGGCCGAAAACGAGGAAATTCATATATTTCTATGAAAAATCATTAATTTTTGATGTTTGCCTCGTGGTGAGCACCATGTTTTTCATTTATTTGTAGAGTAAAATGACCTTCTTTGAAATGAAACGGGGTCAGAATCAAACTCATTGACTAGATAGGTTGATTTCTCATATCGTATTCTAGTTTACCTTTGTTTGCTCCAAGCGGGGCTGGGAACTAATTTGACCTACTTGATTGTTTTTGTTGTTGTTCATTTCTCAATTGTTGACATGTTTCAGTCGATCCCATTCGATCTTCACCGTGTCTGTGGTGGTGCGGGAGAATACGGCCAGCGGAGAGGAAATGGTCAAGACGGTGGGTATCGATTTTATTATCAATATAATAACATATACTCCAATTACATATGAATAGTGGTAATTTTGAGACTCTATCTCCATAGCTTGATGGGCTCGGAATATTCCCATACTATAGTCTCTAGTTGTCTAGTAGTGTTGTCCGAATGGTCAACAGATACGGTAGAAAAGGCCTCGTTTCGCCAATAACAGAAACCAATATCTCTTACCAAAGATCGTTCTCTTCGTTTTCATCGTTCACCCGGAAAATACCCCTTTTCTGTCTGTAAATCTTTTCCCATACCGAATCAACTGTAGTCAATCACGTTCGAAATTTTTTTTTGCACATTTGTGATTTGTGGAAAGTTTTTTTTTTCCAAGGGTCCCATTAGCAAAGTTATTTTCAACATGTCAGTCTCTGAATGGCAATGATGATCAATCTTTGTGTTGGTGTATGATGGTATGTTCGCGCTACGGCTCGTAGTTAGCTTAGCTTCACATTCTCACCTCAGATTCTCTATGATTGCAGGGCAAGTTGAACTTGGTGGATTTGGCGGGATCCGAGAATATTGGTCGCTCGGGCGCTGAGGGAAAACGAGTGAAGGAGGCCGGTACGTCCTAATTTCGAAGAAATTATGGATTTGGAGGGGGATTCTGCTGATGATTCTACTTCAAATCACTTTTCTAAATGGGAGAGTGGGCCCTCTTGTACTCTAGCAAACCAAGCGAGAAGATCATAAACATGGATGTCTTCTCAGCGAAATCTGGTGTTTTTGACCCAAGTTCTATTTCCATTTCTGAAGAAATCTACACCTTATGGTCATTTTTTTTCAGTTCAGATTTTTGTTTTAAAGTTGCAATAAGACTTTACCCGCCAAAAATTCGTTCCAGTGAAGTTGGTGTTGGCTAAAGCTATTCATTCTTGGACCTGAATTCTGTTTTAGTTTTATGCTTTCGCAGGGATTCTGAGCAATTCAAAGTATACTCATCATTGCAGAATTAGACCACTACGTATCATGATGAATGTTTTGTAATCAATGTATTATTGTTCAGGTAACATTAACCAGTCGCTGCTGACACTGGGCCGTGTCATCACTGCTCTCACCTCTTCTGGACCCCATATTCCGTACAGGTACTGTATGGAGTTGTGAACCATTCTTTTTTGGTTTTTTTTCAAAGTTGTTGTATTTTGGAAGTTTGTTGTAGTTTTTCGATGCGAAATCATTAATTTTCGCGGGTATACATCTAAAAAGGGACTCATTTTTGTCGACTAGGCGGACCTCACTGTTTATGGCTGATAGCAATAGTGAATATTTCCTAAAGCTGATCAAAGGTAGGGCGACTTTGTTGAATTGTCCATCGAATCACCTGTTCTTTTTTGAAATAGAGATTTTGGAGTGCTCTACTTCAACAAATGTCACCTTTACTGGGGGAAAAGCTCAATTTCCGTCCAGTTTTGCGGTTCATTTACCCAGATAAAACACCTGGTTTTTGATCAATTTTTGTGGACAACAAAGTCGCCTCACGTATGAAGCTGACGTCAATATTAGTGTTTACGTGTGTTTTTACAGGGAGTCTAAGCTGACCCGTCTGCTGCAGGACAGTTTGGGTGGATCGACCATCACTTCCATCATCGCCACCGTCTCACCTGCCAGCTCCAATTATGAGGTAATTGGCAGTCGATAAACCCCTCTTTAAGGTAGTATACTAGAAGTTGAATAGTTACGTAAAGTTGGTATTCTACCTAATGAGGAATCGAGCACTTTCTCATTGCACGTTTCTGAGTTCTACTGCATGTAACATGTTTCTCGTGACTGTGCAAGTTACTAACAGTATGTATTCGGCTAATCAATTACATGGCTTATTTGGTATGTGTTTTGGCTGATTTTGTCGTGCAATTAGCTTTTTCTAAGGTCTATGCTCTTTTTCAATTGAAGCTGTGCCTGAAGAGCTCAATTAGTACGATAGGTCATAGTTTGAGTATATTCGGTTTTCGAGGAATCAGAGAGGAATGATTGTATTGGTTAGTTTTTGTGGCATACTTGCCGTTGTTCATTAAAATGGCCCGATATCAACAGTTACCAGTTAGTTAAGATTGCTTATTCAAGGAGCGTGATTTTGTATAATAATTTCAATCTCTTTTAGTTTTTTCTTAATGATAACCATGATAATTATCCTCGTTTCAGGAAACGATCAGCACCTTGGAGTACGCGATGCGGGCCAAGAGCATCCGAAACCATCCCGAGTGCAACCAGAAGTTGTCGAGAAAGGCTCTGCTCAAGGTGAATACCCATACCACAGTAGAATTGCCCGAATAGTCAGAAAAACGTGGAGAACTGGCTACCTTTCTGCTAATATCGGAGAAAATAGGATAAGATAGTTGCACCTTACTGGTGCGAGTAAATTACCCCCTTTTCTTCCCATTGGGCCCCTAAATGGCAAATGGCTCATTTTGAGACTTTTTTTGGGGTTTGGTGGTTGTTTTGAACTCATTTTGGCTTTTTTCACACGATAACTGGTCACGTTTTCACCAGTTTTCTTATTATTTCAGGATTTTGGCTACTTTCAATATATTATATTATATATGTTCGATTTTACAGGAATACAATGAGGAGATCGAGAAACTGCGTCGCGATTTGCGCGTGGCGCGAGAGAAGAATGGAATACATCTCAGCGAGGAGTCGTACGAGTACGTTTTGTTCTTTGTTTTCAAATTTTTCACCGAAAACGATACAACTAGTGATACATTACATTTTTGACCAAAAAAAACATATTTTTCTCTTGTTTTAATCTAAAAACGGACCTCTTCTCTTCGGACATTCTGACCCTGCTGGTGTATCTTTGTACTTTGTAGTATGTGCTTGGGTTTCACGATACGCGGTTCACATTGGCGGAAATCACAGCGTTTTTTGTTTCGAGTTTTCCGTCCTGAATTTGTTTAAGTTCTGCAATCTGCAAATGTTTGTGAAAACACGAAAAAGTATTTTTTTTTTAAATCGAAAATTGATAATTTAGCCAAGACTACTGTAGTTGACATGTCCTTTCATTGTAGGGGAATGGAGCGGGATATCGCCGAGAAGTCGGAGCAGATTCTGGAGTTGAATGCTCGAATGGACGTGATGATCGTCAAACTTCAACGGGTGAGGGAGTTTTCTACTATGCAAAACTTTGATCTAAGAGACCGAAAATGGTCTAATTGCCTTTTCGGCTTTTCGCCAAAAAAAAAACAATTTCGCCATAATTGCCAAAGTCCGTTTAATGACAGAATTTCTGCAGTTTGATTGAAGGTAACTAGGTAACCATGTGGTGTTATCTAGTTGGTAGATGATTGGGTTGTTAATTTTATTCAACAAAAGTGTTAAGTTTGTATTCTAGATTTATTAACTTGGTGTAATTTCAGTTCCTGGAAGATCAGGAGTTCATGGACGAACAATATCGATCGGTCTACCATCGAAGCAAACGGCTCGAGTCTAAACTGCAGCTACGCGTCGACGAGCTGGACAGCACCAAGAAGGTGGGGGCGGGGCTTAGTTTGTGGTAGTGTGAGAAGGTGGACGGGGCTTAGTTTGGGGTCGTGTGAAACAGGTGGGGGCGGGGCTTAGTTTGGGGTAGTGTGAGAAGGTGGACGGGGCTTAGTTTGTGGTAGTGTGAGAAGGTGGACGGGGCTTAGTTTGGGGTAGTGTGAAGCAGGTGGGGGCGGGGCTTATTGTGGTATCACCAAGAAGGTGGGGCTTATTACTTAGTTTGACAGCGGAAGTTACAAAAAATGGACTTGTATTATTATCAGGAGTCTGTGGAGATCAGTTTGTCTGAGAATAGCCAGAAAAGGAAAGGGAGCTTCATTTCGGGTTTTTAGTTTGAGAATATGGAATATTTTCAATGTAACCTTCATTTGATAGATAGGTACAGTTCTCGTAATTCAGACGTCCTAATATAATATTGTATTGTTTAAAAAACTATTTTAGGACCTGGCTGACACTACTGCTCGTCTCTCCGCCCACGAAAGTGCCCTAAGGAAGCTGCACAAGAAGGCAAAGGCCGCATTCTGTCAGATGCAGGATGTACGTTTTGTAGTTTGTAGTCTCTCTTTCTCTCTTCACTCTTTCTCTCTCTATCTCTATCTCTCTCACACATTCTCTCTCTATCTCTGTCTCTCTCACACATTCTTTCTCTATCTCTTTCTCTCTCCCCTCTTTCTCTCTCTATCTCTGTCTCTCTCACACATTCTTTCTCTATCTCTTTCTCTCTCCCCTCTTTCTCTCTCTATCTCTGTCTCTCTCACACATTCTCTCTCTATCTCTTTCTCTCTCCCCTCTTTCTCTCTCTCTATCTCTGTGTCTCTCACACATTCTCTCTCAACCTCACACTTTCTTCATGAGTTGTCAGAAAAAGGGAGAAATGCGGTTCTTTTGCCGCGGAACTGTGAAAAAATTGGGCGCTTTTCACGTTTGAACGTACAATACGTTCATATAGGTGAGTTTTCACCTATTTTGAATGTAATTTATTATTATTTCAGTTATTAATATTATTATTCCCTTCCAGGCCCGCTCCGTGGTGATGGAGCAGCGAGAGCAGGCTGAATACTGGTGGAAAAAGGATGACGAACATCGCTCGGTGGCCCGTCTGAACAGGGAAAATCTCGGCCAAGTGGTTCAGCAGGTAGCGTTTGTTGTTGTTGTTTTTACATTGTTTTAGTGTTTTGAAGGAGGATGTCACTATTCAATGTCTCGCCCAAAAGGGGACGAAAAATAATGATTTTGTGGTATGCGAGAGGTTGTAGATGAAAATTGTGATGAATCGAGTCTGAAAAAGAGGGGTCATTGGAGGGGAGGGAGTTTGAACGGTTTATTACTTTCTATAATTATTTATTCATAATATGTTATATGTTTAATATTTCAGGCATCGGCCACTATCACTTCGTCGCTGGACTCTCTTGATGCGTACATGAACGAAGTTGTTCTGAAGAATCGCGGTCAACTGGATCAATATATGGGTGGGTAGATCAGTTTTCCATGGGGTTTCGGGGGTTTTTCACGCCTTGAGGTTATGTTTCTGGGCGTTGGTGACGAATTTCGGGCCTTTCAGCTTTCACACGCACTCACGTGACCCTATATCACATTTCGGGTTGGGAGACTAGTTTCCCATGTGGTTCCGAGGGTTTTTCACGAGTTTTGGTTACGCTCGTGGTTATGCGCTCTCAAACGCACTCACGTGACCTAGCTCATTTCATTATATTGACGATAGCAAGAGGGATCATTATTTTTTTTTGTGATGGTTTTTCCTATATTTCTGTATTTTTCATAGGTATTGATCATTTCTTTCAGACGCGGCGACCACCTCTTTCTCTGCCGATGTGCAGGTTATTCGTGCCAACCACGCCGAGGTTCGCCAACAGATCAATCAATACTCGAAGGTGGGATATTTTAGAAACATACATAATTATCGATTTTCCTGAGCTTTGGTGGTTTCCCAAGTTTTTCTCGTTTTTTTGCCGTGGTTGTGCCGAATTCCAGCAAATTTAGCAATTTCAAGTTTGAAGCAAAATCACGTAATTTCACGTATTTGGGTCAATAATGTTCTCCACTTTACTGCGGTTTGATGATTATATCATGTTCGTTTTCGATTTTTCTATTGTATAATATACAATATATATATATATATATATACAATATATATATATATATATATATATATATATATATATATATATATATATATATATATATATATATATATATATATATATATATATTGTATATTTATATATATATATTGTATATTTATATATATATATCTATTTCGATATAATTATGTCCTTGTTTTCAGACAGTTTCCGATGCGTTGTCCGTCTGCTCATCGGACAGCATGGCTGCCATGGAGAAGGGAAATACGGAGGCAAGGGAGATTATGGTGAGAAGATTTCGCTAAATTTGGGAATTAGGGCGATTTTTGATGCAATTTCATAGTTTTCAACGTGTTTGGAACGAAAAAGAGTTCCTAGCTAGAGTTGTAGGTTGTAGTTAGAATGGTGTATACGTGTTGTTTGAAATTCGTTTCAACTGCAATTATGATATTTTGAACTTACTACGAAAAGCATGAAGAAAAAGGCTTCCTTTCTGCAAAATCGGGCCAAATTTGGTCAAGTTCTGTTACATATATCTATACATATCTGTATCTATCTATACATGTCTATATATGTATACATATTACATTATATTTTGTAATTGCAGGGGGAACTGACCAGCCTGCTGTCCAGTCTGTCGGATGACGTCACGAGCCAGCTGGACCAGACGGCGACCAAGTTCACGGAGATGTCAGAGCAGTACGAGGAGATGCAGAAGGAACTGGCCGCCATTGTCAGTTTCTCTCTCTCTCTCTCTCTCTCTTTCTCCCTCTCTCTCTCTTCTTCTATCTCTCTCTATCTGTCTCTCTTCTACCTCCCCCCCCCCTCCTCTCTCTCCCTCCATTCATTCCCTTGTTTCAGACAGCCGATGACCGTGATGCCCAATCCACCGAAAATGAGGAGCGTAGCCGTGTCACGTCTGCCGCCCTCCAGGCATCAGAAGAGAGACGTCTTCAGATGACGTCATTCCTGGAGAAGATGCTGGCATTGAACAACGAGGCTGCCGAACAGGAGAAGCAGCGTATACTGAGGTGCGTCTACCCCTCCAAAACTGCGATTTTGTCTGTATTTTGCCTATTCGTTGCCAAATTATGTATGAAATTCGTCAGTTTTTAACACTTGCAACCCCTATTTTCACATGAATTTGTTCGTGGCCCTTAATCCCGTAAAAGGCCTTGGCGGTGTATGTTTTCGGGGGAAAAATCAGTCCGTTTTCCGAATTTTTGTGGCTCTTCGGACAAAATTACTGTTTTAAATTAAATTATCAAGTTAAATGTGTACGGTCTAATTTATCGGTTTGGTCATTTGTTGTCATTCTCACAATTACATAATAGCACTATCAATCGTATAGTGAGTGCCAAATTTATAAATTTCTGTCGCTCGCCGGAATCGAACCTGCGAGCAAAAGATTCGTAGCAGGGCGCTAAACACTGTGCTATTAGAGCACATAATTGGTAAGCTTGGAATCAAAGACATGTGTGCGTACACAGCGGAAAGTGAGATATACAGTACCCTCTCGCCTTTCCGTTGGCGACGACTATAGATGTGTGGTTGTAGTTTGTAGTATCAATGGCTAATCGATTGATTTCAGCCTAGTCACTCTGGATCAGTCTGCCATGGATCGTCATGTGGCCCGTCTGGAGACCACTTCCGCCGTCCTCCAGTCATTTGATGACGTCATGGGGGATACTGTAGAAGTTGTGACGTCATCAGTGGAGAATCTGCGCCAGGCCAACGACACAATCATGTGAGTCTTGCTTTAATATTCGACGAAAAGAAATTTGCTTCTCGATTTAGTGGGTAAATTGTCTTTTGTTTGAACTGTTTTGGGGAAAACAGGAAACTGTAGCTAGTTCAAAGTTGCTCTTTTGGAAATTTATCGATTTTTCTCTGCAGGCCTTCCGTCTCTTCGACCGATCAGAAGTTGACGTCATCGCGTGCCGCTGTTACCAGCTGTGTTGAGGTAGTAATTTCACTAGTAAAGCAATTATCACATGGAACGTGCGGAAACTTCTTCTTTTAGATGCAGGATTTGTCCAGTTTTACGTATTTGGAAAGCGCTTTCCAGAGTATTTGAGTTTAGTACAGCATTTTCAGTGTTGTAATGAAAGGTTTAGTCGGAAAAATCTATGGAAAGGGGAAGATCTTCAAATAGTTATTGCCTTCCTTCCGTATTCAACTTTTAATTTGAATTCACACGATCCAATAAGAAAGGTCTATTCTGCTCTAGAAAATACAATATATGCTATTTTTGTTTACAGGCAGTCTCGAGCAAGCTTTTCACCGATGTTTCGGCTACGTTGAACAAGTTGGGAGAAGCGGTCACGTCCACATTGAACGTATGTTTTTATTTAGGCTTCTTCTGCGCACCTTGCTCTTTTTTTATCTATAGTCCACACCATTCCTACTGAGACTCCTACAGTACACTTTTGCGTTTCACAATGGCTGTTTTCTAATGCAAACTTCAACTTTGTCAAGAATTATTTAAAATACTCTTTGCAATAGGTTATTATAATCTGAGGTAAAAATCATTCCTATAATATTTACGTTATTTAAACGAACTTGAAGTTTCGTAGTCTTACTGTAGGAGTCTCAGTAGGAATGGAAAAGACTATACATTGCTTTGCAAAAAAGCGAATTAGAAAACAATTGTGGGGGGGGGACTACAGTAAAAAATTCACAGAACATTCTTTTTTGCGTCCGAAATGCATATAAGTTTCCAAATGATTAAAATTATGCGTATCGATTTTTCTTATTCATAGATTGCCTCCGCCGCTTGCGATCGCGCCGAATTGACGGTACTGGATACCGCACAGGACAGCAAGGAACTGTACGAAAAACAGGTGAGCTGCCAATTGTAACGTGACTTCACGCGTTTCACGTGATTATTCACGTGTTTCACGTGATCATTCAAACCTTTTCCCTTGAGCAGTTCTGATTCGATGATTGGAACTCAGTTGTTACTCTAGTTGCTTCGATTCCATCGTAATACGGGGCTGATTGGTAAATACTCCAGTTTTCGAGGTAATTGATGTTTTGTAGTTTGTAGTCTAGTGATGTCATTTCAGGAAGAAGGTGCTTCCCAACTGGTGTCGTCTGTCAACAATTGCCTGAACAGTCTGGAGGCTGGCAACAAGGATGTGGTGGCCGACTGGCAGATGGAGGTTCTCGATATAGGTATGTTGAGTATTATTTTTAAAAAATTAATTAGTTTAAACATGTACATAGCGTGAATTTTGAGAATTTAAAGCTTCACAGTCGATAATTTGCGATTTTTCTGCCATCGTAGTTTTTCTTCTCAAAAAGTGATATAAAAGTGTGTCCAGAAATTGGGAAAATTTTCTGTTTCTTTTTCATTTGCATATCTTTATTTGTATTATTTCAGACGAAGTTCCCTCGCGTGAGCACCGCCACATAGCAGATGAGGAAAATCTGTCGACGATTCCCAAGATGGAGCGACTTTTGGACGATTGCGGTTACAATCAGGTACTTTCTATTCAGGGTTGACCGAAGTTAGTACGCGGACAACTTTTTTTAGGGGGGGGGGGGGGGTCGTTTTCAGACCCATAATCTAGGAAAAGGAAAAGAAATTCGGAACGATTTTGTCATATTCAGACTTTGAATGAAAATATTCCTTGTTCAGAAAGAGTTCCGGCTGTCATGTCGGTCAAAATTTCATCATTCCCGTTGCTCTCACCGTTAAGTAAACAAATATTAAGTAAATTTTCATTTCAAATGTAGCAGCTGACTGGAATATTATTGGAATGTTTACGTGAAATGAGCCGTTTTGTGCAACAACTAGTACACTTATTAATGAATCTTGTGATTACTCATGGCATCATTTTATCTGATGATCTTTAGATGATATAAACATAAAACTGATTTGAACATAAAACATAAACTAACACTGTTTTAAACTGATTTGTTACGGATGCAGCTCTTTTTTCTCCACTCAAACTAGTATCCTCTTTTCTGCTGTGTTTTCACCGGCACACCGGCTGTCATTCTAGGGCCGTCTATCCATTGCGAGAACCCGCGAGAGTCTTTTGGATGTGGGCAATATTGGCAGCCTGCCAATGTCGCCGGACTCCATCGCGTTGAAGAAGAAGTCAAGAATGGAGGATATCGGAGAGGTTTGTACTTTGTACTCTGCTTCCTGATCTTATTGTTTTTTAGTTTCGGAACGGGGAATGTCTTTCTTTTTTGTAAATTTTCTCATTCGAAAGTATTGGAAGAAAGAAACACTAATACACTGCTCGTTATGAATTTCGTAGATACTTTTTTTCAAAAGAGAACCAATAGCCAATACGTTGTTGATCTGGTGGGTAAAAATAGATGTATACACATGTATGTCTAAAGAAAGGAAAACGTAAAATACTTATTATAAAATATGAATATTATTGATTTTTGTCTGATTGTGGATGTTTCCAGGAAAACGAATCGAACCGCAGTGAACAGTAAACGACATAGCCGGCGCCCGTTCGCGATCCCCGTCAAATGTTTCGCTGTGTCTTTCCATTTGCAAGCGGGTTCTATTCACCTCTTTATCACTTACCATTTCTACTCGATCATCCAACTCATTGTTCTCATAATCTGTGCCTGTAATTTGGTTGTTTTGCTAGTGCAATCTAGCCTGTAATTGTACCTGTAACTTTATTTCTGACTTTTTTTATGCTCTTTTACCCATCTAGATTGTGTTTTTGAGAGCTGTTCCTGTATTAGACGTAGTATTTTCATAACCATTTGCATTGTGAGGAATTTCTTATTCAGAGTTTGCATCTCTTGATTGTGTTTTTGCGTTTTATTATGAATATTTAGTCGATATCCTATTGTTAGTAGAGGTAAAAGGGGATGGTATAGAAGAAAAGTGAAAACAGTTTCAGTTTCAAAATTTATTACTGAAACCGGGACCAAATTTACTTTTTGCATGAAGATTATTAGATTTGGTTTCAGTGCCTTTTTTTGATTATTGAAGGAAAATTCAGTGAAGTATAGTACACACCATTCCTACTGCGACTCTTACAGTAACCTTACAAACTTTCCGAAGGCTGTTCTGAAGCTGAAAATAAAGTTCATGGGAAATGCTCCCGTATATTTACTCTACCTGAGAACAAGAAGGAGGTACGAAAATCCTCAACTTCTTCGATCAGAAGTAAGTGAGCAAAACGGCTTGATAGTTTCGAAATCTTACTGTAGGAGTCTCAGTAGGAATGAAAAAGACTATACAAACCGCTTGGTTCAATTTAGTGTCCACAGAATGAGATTGTCATCAAGTGGTCTGTTCAAGCTTGTAGTTTTGGTTACCATTGTGAAGTTTCCTCAATTTCAAGGTTCTATTTTATTGTTCACTAAATGTGAATGGTGAAACAATTAGTATATTAGTTCCAGACTTTAAACTGGTCTTTGCTGTCCGATTTCT
Source organism: Litoditis marina (assembly GCA_964036275.1). Taxonomy (NCBI): domain Eukaryota; kingdom Metazoa; phylum Nematoda; class Chromadorea; order Rhabditida; family Rhabditidae; genus Litoditis; species Litoditis marina. The sequence continues at coordinate 17,450,806 of OZ038435.1, read as the reverse complement.
GTATAATGTCCCAGGCACGTAAGCGCAGGGAAACTACAGTACTTCTGGGGACAATGGGCTGTCAATACCTCTATTTCATCATTGAAACCCTGCGAATTTCTGGCAAACCACGCGAGAATGGTTCGGGAGATGACATGTTACACAATCTTATCTTATCTTTTGCTGATACCAATACAAAGTGTTCAATTCCAAGAAAATTGTTCCAAAAGATAAAAACAATTCATTCCTAAACGGAGATCGATAAAACCGGATTAAATACACGTGAATATCACAACTATACTAGAATTACATCTGAAAGTCACATAAACCGTTTGGAAACATCGTGAACTGTGAACTTTTCCATTACACGTTCATTCACGCGTTTCTCACGTTTTGCGTCACTTTGCATATTATCAGGGTAAAATGAGGCAAGTTGACTAGTGAACATGGCAATTCGTGAAAAGGCAAAATGGACTGAAACCAAAAAGACATCTAACTTATGTGAAACGAGGTAGAGATACAAAACATCCGTACGTAAAATAATCACTACTGAGCAATAGTCTAACCGAATCTAATCTTTCCGAGTAAAATATACAAATTATTAACAAAGGAATAATGTATGGCAAAATCTGAATATGAATTCAAGTATGCTACGCTTATGTACATTATAGGACATGAAATACTATATGATGCATTCTCTAATTATAACCTACTATTATTACAGGTGAGATAGATGTTTATGTTACCCTATTTATTGTAGTTTGGTCTTATTCGAATACGAATCTCCGGCAGAACCCAATTCCACTAGTAGATTCTGGTTCGCGGGGGCCACTCTGCCACGTCCACGTCTCACTTGCACTGATTCTGGAACAATTGTATACCAGAAGTAAATTGATTAGTCAAGTAACATGTTTCACGTGACTATGCAATTGACTGTATTCTACACCAGTAAATTGTGACTGTTCTAGTCAAACTATCATGATTTTGCGAAAAAAAGAAGATTTTTTGTCAATTTTCCTGATTAGCCCTATTCTCGAAGTACATTACTGGAGTGATGAAACAACTGGTCATCCTTCTTTTAAGAAGGACTGTGGGTGTGTTCATACACGCTTAAATTTACTACTTTTGACCAAAAATTGTGAAAATGTGTGCTACTTAGATGGATCGAGCATCCAAAAACTGACTCTTTTTCGGAGAAAAGTTACACCTAATGACCGTAGAAAAGCGAACGACATACCGTATACCCTGCTGAACTTCTCGTAGATCACGTAACAGAGGAGGGCGGAGAGAGTCGAGAAGACGAGAGTGGGAATAAACCAGGCCAGACACAGCACGAAAGCTGCTGCTGGAAAACCAGCAGGAGTTAATTGGTGAGAAATGAAATCATGGTTTATACAGCTGCCTGACTGCAAGTTTTTATCGGCTACCGGTAATTAGTACTAGTAACCACATGCTAGAAACCCTTTCAGACCCCTCAATTGGACTTGAAGGCAAAACAGTCGTCTTCGTGATAAATTTCTAATTGAACCTATTTTTTACTATATCCTAATTGTGAACAAAATAACCACGCCCCATATAGTCATTTTGAAACCGGCTTTACACTGATTATTGAAAGAACTACACGCACCAATTAAACAGTAACGTACATTTCCGACTGAATTTTAGTTTAATTGACATAGAACTAATTTTATTCAAAAAGCTGTCAAGAAAGTACACGTGGGATACGTGAAACCTACTTTGAATGACGAGTGCGGCTCCGAAATTGATTATCGAAGAGAACAGTATGATCGCAAGAAACATGGAGATTGGTATCATATTGAAGACCAGAATCCAAACATAGAGTTCTGGGTGATCTTCCAGCCATCCAGTCACAAGTTCACTTCGAAGATCCATCTTAAAAACAAAAAAATGACCTGTTTTGACAGAATAATTATATTTATATACTTTACCCACTGCCATAAACAACACAGACGGTATCAGGTCGGTTGATAAGATTACAGAACAGAAGATAGAACAGAGAAGCACACAAATAAGACATTAATACGAAATTAATGATAAAAAAACTGCGAACGTTTCAACATTTCGCAAATGAGCAAACGTCAGAAAGACTGCGCTATGGCTAACCAGAGGTTACGGTATCTAGTAGTTGTCACAAATACACACAGTCCTTCATATTTTAAATTATGCAACTTTGATATTTTCTAAATTTCAAAATATTAATAATTGCCTAAATATCTCGTTTCCATATTATTATAAGCCGAAAGTCATGTTGCATCAAAACCTGTGCATTTGGATATTATCGTTATCCTGGTTCGGGATACAGAACGGTCAATATCCAGACTTGATTGAACGAGCAATCTGTAATTTTGTGTTGTTTTTCGTTTCTGACAGCACTATTAAGCTTGAATATTTGATGACACCAATACGTTTGCTTTGAACTTTGTGGGAGTGATTCATTTTACCGTGGTTCTCCTCAATTATTCGCGTTTTCTTTACGTTTATCAAGCTATATTCACTCGGTGAACTTGCACTCTTTTCTGTTTCATTCAGGGTACAACTAGCCTTTTTGCAAAAATGGCTGGAGCTGTTAAGGAAAGAAAGAAGGTAGCTCAGCTACTTGAGAAGGAGGCTGAAATCCAAAAACTCTGGGATGCCAGCAAAGTTTTCGAGGAGAACGCTTCTGATAAGTGGGTTTTGCTCATTAAACCATGAAATCTTTTAATTTCACAGAATTTTCTAGTTTCAAAATGATTTCAATAGACTTCACGATCTGTTTGTCCGATTTCCGCTCAAATTCTCTTCATAAAACATGCCACCTTTACTATGCGTTGAATAGACGCACGTCGAATTTAGCAGTGTTCTGAAGCAGGCTAAGATGAATTAATCCAACAGATAGGTTAACTTATTACTTGATTAGTAAAAAGTGGGGGAACCAACAAATGTGTGAGTTGTGTTTGGTTTGACCTCGATATCAGCAAAAAGTGAACGATACGAATTGCTGTGATACTGTAGCAGAAGTATTCTGCAAAAATAGAACAATACAAATGTTGCACAATGGTTCACGAAGCCCGCATGATATTTCAGAAATTACCGAATGGCATTTCATGTGTGTATTGACAACATGCGTGCGTTGTGAACCATTGTGCAACATTTGTATTGTTCTATTTTTGCAGAATACTTCTGCTACAGTATCACAGCAATTCGTATCGCTCACTTTTTGCTGATATCGAGGTCAAACCAAACACAACTCACACATTTGTTGGTTCCCCCACTTTTTACTAATTGCTCTATTTTTGCTAGTTGTACTCCTACAACTTCCTATGTTGCCTATTCACAGAGTGGATCTTGTGAACTCAATATATTATTATGGAAATCTTAGTTTTATGTGTGCACGAAGCCAAATGCAGACCATAACATTGCTGGTTCTCTAATATAACGCTTTTTTAACGCTAAGTTACTGGCTCTGTGACTATCAACAACTGAACGAAAACGCTAAACGTTCTGATTGACATGTACACCGCTTTTAGCAGCGATAAGCGAACGGGATTGGCGCCATTGAGCAATCTACAACTAGAGACACCAAATCACTTACAATATAGCCATTATTTACGATACCACATGAAAAACCTTCATGTTGAAACTTTCTTGTTTTTCGTTCCAGCGCCAATTGGCACACATGTCTGGCGCCAGAACGAAACGAAATTTTCTAGGTTTTTGAGCTACCAGTACACACTACATGTGTCAATTACTGAATGGAGCAATATTCAAACTATTCAATTGTCAGTTCGTGTGTTTTTGTTTTGGCGCCATTTGGCGTCTGTTCCGAGCCAGAAGATAAAATTCGGTTTTGAATTTGTGGATCTATATTTCACATTGGAATATTCAATATCTGTTAACTTGAAACAGTTTGATAGACGATAACTGATATTTTTCCAACTTTGGCGCCAATTGGCGCCAGCGCACAATGCCAACAGAACTTTTTTTGATTTTCAGATTGAGCATCTTACTTACCATGTGATAGTTATTTAGTGTACCGAATTTCAGACGATTCCATTGACGCTGTCGTGAGTTTGGGTTTTGGCGCCACCTGGCGCCTGGTTCGAGCGCCAGAAGAAAAATTTCAGTTTTGGAAAAAGACTTTCACACTTTTTACCAAATTATTCAATTTCTATTAGTGTTCAACATTTTAGTGGATGATAAATAGTGTTTTGCCGTTTTTGGCGCCTATTGGCGCCAGCGCCGGGCGCCAATGATGATGTATTCATCTCATATTTGGCGCGACGGGCTAACTTCTGCATTATAACTCATGTTCCAAATTTCAGCTAAATCGGTTCGGTAGTTTTTCCAATAGTGGTTTTTGGCGCCTATTGGCGCCCGCGCCCGGCGCCAATGAGGAGCTATACATCTCATATTTGGCGCGACATGCTAAATTTCGCATTGGAACTCATGTTTCAAATTTCAGCTAAATCGGTTCGATAGTTTTTCCAATAGTCGTTTTTGGCGCCTATTGGCGCCCGCGCCCGGCGCCAGAGATTACATATACATTTCATACTTGGCGCGACGAGCTAACTTTTGCCATAGAATAGATGTATCAAATTTCAGCCAAATTGGTTCAGTAGTTTTTCCACTAGGATGCGGACAGAATTCCGTGAGGGACGAGTGACGAGGGACGAATTACGGCGGAACTTTTCAACAACGACACGAAACCATAACTCAGGCGAAAATAATCCGATTTGGCTGAAATTTTCACACAATGTTCAATTCGTGATTCTCTAACGTTCTCTCCTTTTAGTTTTCAAAAAAAAGAATATGTTTGAAGATTTTTGGTAATTAAAAGGAAAAAACGAGTCCGCAATGGCCAAACCAAAGACAACTCACGCAGAGCGCTTCGCGCTCCGCGCGATATCTTTTAGTTCTTGCACATTAATCTTCAATTTTAGCAACGCCCCCAAGTACCTGGTGACTTTCCCTTACCCGTACATGAACGGAAGACTTCATCTTGGACACACGTTCACCGTCTCTAAATGCGAGGTGGGTAGATGATTCCTGCTTCTGGATTTGGGATCAAAACAACCATAAAGTGCGGATGCTGGGAAGATAGAAAGAGCAACTCGTATTTCATTGAAACAGAATGAGAGATTAGTTTCAACTTTCTTGTGATTCACCCAACCTTTCATATACCTCCATTCCGCTGAAAATTGAAGATAAACGCAAAGAGAGAAAATGACAATAACACCAATAAGAGAGAAACAACATACGAGGAATGATATATTTTTCAAATTGTTGGTTTTGTTCGAGTAGTTAGATTCACCCTTTCAGTTCGCCGTCGGTTACCATCGTCTGAAGGGCGAGAAGTGTCTGTTCCCCTTCGGTCTTCATTGCACTGGAATGCCCATCAAGGCCTGTGCCGACAAGTTGAAGCGAGAAATGGAGGACTTCGGATATCCACCACAGTTAGTTTCAATTTCTAGATTCGCTCGTTCTTTTTCTTCAAGTTTTGCTAGTTAAATTGATACATAACGTACATGAGTGTGCATAATACGTGTCAGATAAGTCATGTGGACGTGAGTAAACTGTGAGATAGTGTTCTGAGGTTCATCAAATTGGAAAAGTAGGTAGACAGCTGAAAACTAATTGTCGAATCAAGAAAATCAAGAACTGATTTGTTTGAGTTACCAATATTTCTGTCCAGATTCCCCGAGTTCGAAGAGGAAAAACCAAAGGAGGAGGTATCTAGTCTGGACGAGCTCATGAAGGACAAGAGCAAGGGCAAGAAGGTTGGATTCCCATTCAATCAGAAGGAAGAATTTCACAACAATTTGTTACATGCATACACCAGTAAAGTTGTCCGAACCGAATAGTCAGAAAAGTTTGGAAAACCGACTACCTTTTCCCCGAAAATAGGAAAATCGGTCCACTTCAGATGAAAAAATCATAAATTTTAACGTGTTCAATGCTAAAACGGACTACTTTTAGTCGCTTAGTCGGCCCTTACTGATCTTTGGTTACATGTTTCAATTTTCAATAGCAGTGGTGACCTTCCTTGTTTCGCAGCACAGGGTTTTTATGATTTTTAGTCTAGCTAACACATGTATCTCTAAACTAAAACGGTTGTTTTCAATAATAATGGACAAATATAAGATGAAGTATGTTGTGATACGTTCATGTTATTAGCTGTACATGTACAACAATATCTTATTTCTCCTGTTGCAGAGCAAGGCTGTGGCCAAGACCGGAAACGCCAAGTACCAATGGCAGATCATGGAGTCGCTCGGCCTCTCAGATGAGGAAATCGCCAGATTCGCCGATCCGAACCATTGGTTGGGCTACTTTCCCCCGCATTGTATTGCCGATATGAAGAAGATGGGCTCGAAGGTGAGGATCTAAAGTCTAAATAGTCATAAAAGGAAAGAGGATGATTTTGTGCCAATCCTGGGAAAATTCGGCCGTTGTTCGAACGTTTTTTCGGAGATATGTCGAATGTAAAAAAAACTGTAAAACATTAACTCAATGCCGTGCGCCATTGAGTTAATGTTTTACAGTTTTACTGGAAATAAATGCGATTTAGAGACGGCAAAATGATTAATTTCATATAAAAAATGATCGAATTCCCAAAACTCGATGAAAAACAATACGTTCTCTCTATACTGATGAATTTGAATTGTAGTTCTCTGTTATTGTGATTATTGAATATCTATCGTATTCATACGTAAAATAGTTCCGAACGAGGACGAGAAAAGTGAGCATGAGCAGCCCCAAAAGTGAGTATGAGCAGCCTCGAAAACACAAATTGATAGTTGTTTTGCCTAGAATCTTCAGCATTTACCCCAAAAAGTGATCATGGCACGATCGGAATCGGGTAAAAGTGAGCATCAACCAATATCATAATGAGGGGGGTGTTTCACCTATGATTCGTCACGTCATTGTAATTGTCTCAGGTGGATTGGCGTCGCTCGTTCATCACCACCGATGTGAATCCGTACTACGATTCGTTCGTGCGCTGGCAGTTTGGAAAACTGAGAGCCGAGAAGAAAATCGACTTTGGAAAGAGGTGGGATGCGTTTGTTCACCTTATGTGCTGTATATTGTTTAGGGGCTTTTGGAAAAAGGCCAGCTAGAGAGTGGGTTGCTTACAGATACAGACGTAAGTTGTTGTTGTGAAGGTTTTTTCCATGTCCGTTTTCGGATGACAGTTGCTTTATTCTGTCACAAAAAAGAGTGTCCCTGTGGCCCTAACAGTGTTGTAGCAATTCAATATAAAAAATATTTTTTTGTTCATTGAAATTTGAATTTTCCATTTGGAAGAGTTTTCCTTTTCTTCCCCCCTTTTCTTGTGTTTCTCTCAGATATAAGCCTTCTGATTAGGTTGAGTTATAGATAGTTCAGAATTTGTGTTCATGTCAGGTTTTGAATGAGGATCGCCATTCAATGTATTGTGATTGTTGCAGATACACGATCTTCTCGCCGAAGGACGGCCAGCCGTGCATGGACCACGATCGTTCGAGTGGCGAGGGAGTCGGACCGCAGGAGTACACTCTCATCAAGCTCAAGGTACCTGGAGGAATACTGTTATTTTTGTCCCCCCCCCCCCCCTTCCTGCTTTGTTTTGGGATTTGCACTTGTGATTTATGAATCGTTGTCCATACACCAAAAATTGACTGACTTTTTTTGCCAATTTCGCTAAATTGCCCATTTTGGACGGAAAATCAACAGCTTCGACGTTTCTATATCGAAAAACGGACCATCTTTTCTGTATAGTCACGCCTGACTAGTGTTTGATCGTTGTGTTTTCGAAACTGTGGTTTCTCTCTTCAAAATTCCTCTTCGGTCCAGGTAGTAGAGCCGAAACCAGCAGCCATCGCCCATATCAAGGAGCCGGTCTTCCTGGTGGCCGCCACCCTGCGACCCGAAACTATGTGAGTTGAGAACTGTGTATTGAAGTAGTGGAGTTTTTTATAGGTTGTGTGTAACTTAATATTCTTTGTAGTCGATCTCCGCATATATCACATGGTATGTTACAACATTTCAAGATTTAAACTGAAAACTAAACTGCAAACACAGCAGATGAGAGCATTTGTATTCACTTGATTCGATGTTGTAATAGTGAATCATGTTTTGTTTTTCAGGTACGGTCAGACGAACTGCTACCTGCACCCGGATATCAAGTACTCCGTGTTCTACGCGGGAGAAAAGGAGGATCAGGTGTTTGTGGCCACTGCCAGGTGGGAACAAAAACAAACTAGATGTTATAATTGCAGGACTGTAATTATGAGAAAGTTCCGATTGGAACTTGCCTCAGGTTGTGTGTAGACATTGTGTACGTGTATCATCTACAAGACTGGGAATTAGAAATCGTACGTTGGACCTGAAAGTGTCGTAGAGAAATGTTTGCAAGTTGTTAGAAAACTAGCCTTCTATCTGAAAATATTGTGAATCTTGTCGCGTTCAACTCTCTTGTTACTTTCAGAGCTGCACGCAACATGTCCTTCCAGGGATTGACGGCCGAAAACGGTGTTGTTCGATACGTGGAGGGCTTGGAGGAGGTGAGCAGTTTGCTTCTTTTTCTCATCGAAACTCCATTCCCGTATGGACTGTGGAGCTATTTTGGATTCATTCACTAGTAGTTGCTAATCTTCGCATGAAACCAAGACTGTCCAGTCGGCAATGAAATTGCGCGAACACTTTTACTCAATAATTTCGCGAGAGTATTGTTTCCTAATTTCTTCTCTGGGCACTTTTTCTCAAATCACTCGCGACCACCTCTCACATTCTTGGTTGCAGATTGTCGGAAAGGACCTAATTGGAGCGGCCTTGTCTGCTCCTCTGGCCAAGTATCCAGTTGTCTACGCTCTTCCCATGCTCACCATCAAGAACGACAAAGGTTGGTCTCATACCTCAGTAAAGGAGTAAAGTGGTCCAGATAATCGGAAAAATTCGAAAAACGGACTAATTCTTTGTCGAAATGACGATAATCGGTTCACTTTTGATGAAAAATTTTAAATTTTTACGGGTTTACATCTGAACACGGACTAAGTCGGACCTTACACTTACTGTTACTGGTCATATTTTGCGATTGCAAAAATAGTGTCCAAATACATGACATTATGTATTATGTATAATGGACATTCATACACACAAGAGTGTTGCGGATCGAAAATTGGGAATAGTACGGTCCCACCTTTCAAATACTCATGAAACTCACAGGTTTTCGTCAAGGTTGGCAGAAGGGTGAGCGTTTTTGCACTATGGGAGAGGGTTGCTGGTTAAAGTTGTGAGAGTAAGCACGGGCAAAACCTGGTGCTAGCAGCTAGGATAACGCTAGTGTAAGTGATCATACGATTTTGTTATCCAAAACGTTCTGACAAGAAGAACACTAGTCTTTAGACGATCTTAATCAGATTCGGATAATGAATCGATGAGTTGTACCCTCGTTAATGTTGCAGGAACTGGTGTGGTGACGTCGGTGCCATCTGATTCTCCGGACGACTACGCGGCTCTCTGTGACCTGAAGAAGAAGAAGCCTTTGAGGGAGAAGTATGGTCTTACCGATGATATGGTACTTCCATTCGAGCCGGTGAGTTAGGGGGAATATTGATTCGATTTTAGTAGTTATATTACTCATGGGAACCACCCTATTAGCTGCCCGCTTCATAACTTCATTCTTTATATCATATGTCACTTTCCTCTTCAAACAAAAATCACTCACCTAATAAATGTTACATATCCCTATAACATTTCTTATTCCATTCCATTTCCCTAATTTTCCGTATAGGAACCTGAACTAGGAAGATGGTTGCTACAGGCCATCTATGATTTATGTTGCAAACATGCAAATATAAAGTATTACAAATTGTAATAATTTTCGTCTGCAGGTGCCGATCATCGAAATCGAGGGTCTCGGCAACCTGGCGGCCGTCGAGATGTGTACTCGGCTAAAGATTGAGTCGCAGAACGAGAAGGACAAGCTGGAGGAGGCCAAGAAGGAGGTCTACCTCAAGGGATTCTACGATGGGGTGAGTTGGCAGTCTGATTTGTAGAAGATTTACCCCGAAATTCAGAAAAGGAGTCCCAATATTGCTGAATTTGTATATTTTCGGCTAGATTTGTAACCAATATTTGGAGAATAGGTGTGATATTTGAAAATTTCTATTTGTGAACGGACAGTTGTTCTCTAGTCTTAAAAAGGGCCAAGATCGAAACTTCTGGAATTTCTAGGCTTCTTGTTTGAGCTTCCGTTCTCATTGTATTTTTGTATTGTTGTTTGCAGGTGATGGTGATAGGAAAGTACAAGGGACAGAAGACAGCTGACGTGAAGAAGGTCATTCAGGTAAGATAACCGGTTACTTTACTTTTTAAAAACTAGATATTCGTTTTTTCACTTGAAACGTGAAACCCAAAAAAGATAACAGCTTGCCAAATTATTAATTCAAGTATCTTCAATAGCACCAGCCGTAATACCCATTACAATTGTCAATAGTATTTTTTGTACTGAACAGTTTCAATGACTACCCCCCTTATGAATATCGATCATACGTAAAAAAGGTTCACATCAGGTCGGTAAAAGTGAGCATGAGCTTTTCCAAAAAGTAAGCATGTGTCATTGGAAACCACGATTTTTTCTTTAATTTTACCGAGAATCTGTAACATTACCCCAAAAAGTGAGCATGCCACGGTCAAAATCGGGTGAAAGTGAGCATCAGTCTCAGTCAACATCAAAATAGAGGGGTATTTTACGTATGATATCGATTTGCGTTTTATGCGTATTGATTGATTGATTTGCAGACAGATCTGATGGAAGATGGTCTGGCCGAGAAGTACGTGGAACCAGAGAAGAAGATCATCAGTCGGTCGGGCGACGAGTGTGTAGTTGCACTCTGCGATCAGTGGTACGTGTACTATCGTACATTTACTTGATTCACTTTTCACTATGTCGAGATTAATTAGGCTGTATGCGATGACGAATGGTAGATATTGTGTAAAAAAAATGAAGCATGCAAAGTTGTAGCGGCCAATTCACTGGAGAACCAGGTCCTTCCCCAACCGAATCGCGAACCGGTCACTGGAGAACCGAACCAACTGAACCGAACCGACTTTTGAACCGACCGGTTCTCCAGTGAATGCTTCGAACCGAACCGGGATAGACTCATTTTACCTTGTCTACGACTTGCTTGTTTAATTCATGATCAATGTCGGTTCAGTTCGAAGCATTCACTGGAGAACCCTTCGGTTCAAAAGTCGGTTCGGTTCAGTTGGTTCGGTTCTCCAGTGACCGGTTCGCGGTTTGGTTCGGGAAGGACCCGGTTCTCCAGTGAATTCGCCAGGGCCAGTTGTAGCATACAAACTACAAACCTATATTCATTTTAGTAATGTTTCACTTTGTTGGGATTAATTGAGTTTAGTGCTATTTGTTAGGTTCACCAAAGTGTCGATTTTCTTCAGTTTCACCGGACTCAAAAATGTTGTTCTAGGGTAGACTGATCACCCTAAATCCTAATACTTTACTCTATATTACTCTGGCGGTTTCTTCTGACCATCTATGTTGGTAGGTACCTGAACTACGGAGATGCCGAGTGGAAGACGGAGACCAAGAAGGCCCTGAAACAGATGGAAACCTACTCGGATGAGGTACGACGGTTCTCACAATGAGACGCATAATCTATGATCTACCGATTGTTGACTCTTGAAATTCGCCGGATACTGTAACTGTAGTTTGCCAGCATTATCGTGAGGCCGTGCCAGCCAGGGGATATAGTGATTGATATTGGCTTCCTGAAGTCGGACTCTATGTTCTACTTCGATTCCACTGTTCACTCTGAAAGAAAACCCATGACAAATTTCGAATCGAGTCCAAGAAATCCAAAACTGTCTTTTGAATTTTTCCAGTTTCGTAGGGTTTACGCTGTTCACTAACGATGAATTTGAAGGAAGGAGTGGTTTATTGTATCTAAATTTCAGTTGCATCACTGTCAAGTAGGAAAAGTGCAATAACCAGGGGTGACCACAAGTTGTACGAGTGCAACATTTTTAAAGGGAGGGGGGTCGTAAAGGCCCCAACAGAAATTTTCAGAAATAATGGTGTTTTTACTGATTTTCGTGAAATTCTCGCAATTTTGAAGAATAATTTCGTATGTTTCGGCGAATTTCTATTTTTTAAAGGGGATGGGTCGTACCGGCGGTAGGGTCGGTCAACATTTCGGTCACCCCTGGCAATAACCAAGCTCTGCACCTTCATTCTTGGTTTCGCTTCATTTACTTTTCTGTTCCAGGTGCGACGCAACTTCGAGCACACGATAGACTGGCTGCACGAGCACGCCTGCTCCAGGAGCTACGGATTGGGTGAGCATTATCATTTTATGCCTTATTTCTCCGTGTAGTTATTGATTGCCGTACTGTTGATAAACGTTGTGATAATTTCGGTTTTCGTAGGTATTCGGTCGAAATCTCGAAATTGAGAGCACGCTCTTGAAACCTGGCGTGTTCACGTTTGTCAATGTCATGTATTCATTTTTTAGTTGATATTGAGATTGTGGTCATGGTTCACCGGAACTATTAGGGTTTGAGATAGTTAAAATTTAAAATGATCAACTTTGTCGTATGGTTTAGAATAATCGCATGATAATTACAAAATAAAATAATTTGAATATCTTCATATTTTCAGGAACCAAACTTCCCTGGGATCCTCAGTACCTGATTGAGTCTCTATCCGATTCCACCATCTACAATGCGTATTATGCCGTGGCACATATGCTTCAGGAGGGATCTCTGGACGGTTCCGTGGTGGGACCAGCCGGCATACGGTAGGTGCAGTTGGAAGGGGGGTAGGGGTACGGTAGCGATCTCTCTCTGTGTTCACCTCGTTATCTTTTTCTCTCTCTCTCTCGCCACTAGAATCGGACTAGATTTTATGAAGAAGCACTTCGAGTGCGAGGTGAAATTGTGAAAGTTTCTCAGTTCACACCAATAATAGACGGTGAATTTCGTGGAATTGCAGGAGTAGATCTAGTCCATACACCGCCGAGGTCTCTTATAAGATGGAGGGTTGCGAACTAATTTTTATGAAAAGTAGTGGTCGCGAGTTAAAAAACAGCGAAATTCATACAAAATCAGTGAAAATTAAACAAAAAGTTGATGGAAATCGAAGTTTTGGACAATTTTGGAGGGGTCGCTACTCAAAAAAGAAGGGGGTATCGCGAGACTTCAGGAAAAATGAAAGACCCTTGGCGGTGTATGATCTAGTCCTCGGTAGAGTCCGTGTGTCTAGTACAGCTGTAAGTGAAAAAGTTGTTTTCAGTGCCGACCAACTGACAGAAGCCGTGTGGGAGTACATCTTCATGGGCGCCGCCTACGACGCGAAGACGATGCCAGTTGAGCAGAAGAAGTTGGACGCACTGAGAAAGGAGTTCCTCTACTGGTTGGTACAGTATTGATTATCAAGTTCAGAGAAATGTTGCATTTCCAGCTTGCATTTCGTGCTCGTCTCTAATAGCACACACTTCAGAAGGTGTGACTGTTTATCAAGGACTGAACCCGCTTCACTATTAAAACTGTTCACATTTAACGACATTTTTTGGTCTTTTCTGGTCGTGATCATGGTGAACTTCTTCCTGAACCGACTCTTCCCGAACCAAAATCGAACCGATCCTTCCCGAACCAGATGGTTTGTTCAGAACCGAACCAAATTAAGGCTGCCAAAGATGGAACCGGACCAATTCAACTGATAAATGCTGAATTTGGTCGGCTTCGTAACGTTTCTTAGGTTTTGGTTCGGTTTCCTGTCGGTTTGTACCCAAGTGGTTCGGTTTTTTAACCGAACCAACTGGTTCGGGAAGAAATTTGCCTCAGATCATATGTGCAGTGTGTTCGTAGCTACAGGGCATTGAATACGTCTTGATGGATGGGTTGATTATAGGTACCCGATAGATATGCGTGTCTCCGGAAAGGATCTGGTGCAGAATCATTTGACCTACCTTCTGTTCAACCACGTGGCCATCTGGAAGGATCAGCCAGAGATGTGGCCAAAGAGTATCAGAGCCAACGGACATCTGCTCATCAACAATGAAAAGGCGAGTTCCGAAATCTATTGAAAAGTATGACTATTCTCCAATGGGGAATTCGTTTCTCATGCGAAAGTCTCAAATTAACTTTGATCTTGAAAATGTCAATTTTGGTCAGGTCACTCATTTTATGAGAAAAAGAGTGGTTCGTGCAAACTGCAGTACCTATTTTTTGTTAAATAATGTGGTCTCTTTTCAGATGTCGAAGAGTACGGGTAACTTCATGACGTTGACGGAGGGAATCGAGACATTCTCCGCAGACGGAATGAGATTGTCGTTGGCGGTCAGTTGCAAACACGAAACACATAAACTCACCTGATTCTAGAGGGTGACCAAATCTATAGTTTGGTTGTAGTTTGCTTTGGAAACACCGCACCAATCTCTGGTCAGGTGCCGAGTATAGATAAATTCTGGGGCCAATTCTACAACTAACCGGGTTTTTAGGTAACCTAACCCTTTTTTGGTAACCTCTTTTTCAGGTTACCTTGTAGGTAACCTGGAAGTAACCTGAAACTAAAATCCGGTTACCGTTCAAACTAACGGTGAAAACCAAGTTTTGCGTTAGAAAAACAGGTAACCGGTTTTTTATTTTAGGTTACCAACCGGTTACCTACTGAGGTAACCTGAAAAATGGGTTACCAAAAAAGGGTTAGGTTACCTAAAAACCCGGTTAGATATAGAATTCACCAAATTCTGGTCCTGTTTTTTCAAATCTGTTCATTTCAAAGAGTACATGAGATCAGCTAACCAAAAAAATACTTCCGTATAAAGGTTTTTCATGTTATTTTTTCGCGCTCTGAAAGCTACAAATAATATATTCAGGACGCTGGTGACGGTTGTGAGGATGCGAACTTTGTGTTCAGCATGGCTGACGCGGCTATCCTTCGATTGTACAATCTCATCGAGTGGATCAAGGAAATGGTACGTTGTGGAGATTTAGCGAATGTTTTCTAATGTAATACTAATAAATATCCAATGACAAAGTATGCGGAATAATAATAATGAATAAGTAGACGAAGTGTAGAGTAGACATGTGAAAGATGTAGGGAATATGAAGTGATTGGTTCTGATCGATAATGATAATGCTGCTAGGTCTCGTCTACTTTTAAGCAACTAATACAGGTTATAAAATGTTGTAATACAGGTTGTAAAAAGTAAGCACGACTAATTTCTGTATTTCTCAACTCGGCTAAATGTTGAACCTCGGACTCTTTCTGTTTCAGATTGAGCGTAGAGATCGCGTGAATGGCTTCCGCGCGGCAGCCGCGACGCGTTGCTTCGCGGACCGCGTCTTCGCCAACGAGATGAACAAACTGATCCAAGCGACGGCGGAACACTATGAGAGAACCAACTTCAAGGAGGCCTTGAAGACTGGCTTCTTCGAGTATCAGGTATGAGGGGGATTTGATAAAAATTTATAAATTAAATCATTTAACTATCTCGAATCTTTTTTCCCGTTTGAAAAAAGCCACCGTTCACTGCTGGTGTATCGTCAGACATTTGCTTTTCACCTACAACTTCGATGGTTAGTTGAAGTTGAATTCGACACTTGAAGTTGTGAACTCGATTAACAACTGGTGAAAACTCGAATTACCTCCGCTCCTTCCTGGGTCAAAACTTTTCCAGCTACCAATCAATAAATACCTTCTTCCGTCTTGCAGGCCCTTCGTGACACGTATCGCGAGTTGTGTGGCGGTCGTGATTCAGGAATGAACGGCGACCTGGTGTTCCGTTTCATCGAGACACAGGCCCTGATTCTGTCCCCCATCTGTCCCCATATTGGAGAACACATCTGGCAGCTGCTCGGAAAGGTTGGTTTCGTTCTTGGACAGTTTTTATGTGCAGCCACATAGGTTTAACAGTTTTTCCTCATTTCCCGTGTGAATCCGGAACTTTTACTGACTACGATTATTTGTAATTCACAGTCCGAGCTCAGAGTACTAAAGCTAAGACATGTAAACGTCTTAGATAAACTTTTAGAACTTAGAGTGTCGCGAGGATGGTTCAGTGGTAGTTAGCCTTGTATGTAACACAGTGTGGTATTATATGTTTATTAGGATCATATTATCTTCTACATCACACTGAGAGAGAAGAATGTTAGTGAGCTGCCAAGTGACCGAGATGCCCCTTATATACTAAGTGGGCGGAGCTAACCTAGATCAAACGACCATGGCTGGCCGACCTGACCAGACTTCAAGCGAGAGACAGAGAGGTCGCGTCCCGCGACATAGAGAAACTTTTTGAAAGTGAGTGTCAGTAACGGTTGGTAGTGTAGGGTATAGGAATGTGGTGAAAATCCTTAGTTTCGGTTTTGTTTTAAACTTGTGGGTTATTTCTCATTCCAGGACGGTTTGATTGTGAACGCGCGCTGGCCTGTGACTGAGCCTGTGGATGATACACTCTGCGAGGTGGGGGAGATATCCTGGCAACTTGCCCACTAATTTCATGAAAATTAGGACACAATCTGTTCCAAATTTGGTTTCACTTTTTTTAAACTTGTCTTTACAGTATTGGTCAAGTTGTCTTCGGTTAACAAAACATATCCCATTTATCCAAACGTTCATCCCATTTTAGGAAACCCTTTATCGATTTTTTTCCGTTTGCAGGCGGCTGATTTCATGCGCGACTCGATAGTCGACTTCCGTGCTCGTCTCAAGAACTTCACCAACCCCAAGAAGAAGACTGTCCCTGTCAGTTTTGTAGTTTGTAGTTTAGACTTGTGTAGTTGTAACCTCAAACCAGACTATTCACGATTTTGTGTGCTATTGAACATTGAAAAAGTATTTGTAATTAGAAGAAAATGTCTCACGTGACAATGCTATCTACCATACGTGAAATAGTTCAGAATCGGTGCGAAAAAAGTGAACATGAGCAGCCCAAAAGTGAGCATGAGCAGCCCCGAAAAAAACAAATAATAGTAATTTTGCCTAGAATCTCCAACATTTACCCCAATTCCCAAAAAGTGATTATGGCACAATTGGAATCTGGCAAAAATAAGCATCAACCAATATCAGAAAAAGGGGGTATTTTAAGTATGCTATCTACGTTACTTGTTCCAGATTGAGGCTCCCACGGAAGCGGTTGTCTGGGTTGCAAAGCAGTATCCTCTGTGGCAGAGAACCATCCTGCAACTGCTCCAGAAACAGGCTGAGGTATATTATAAACTATATGGCGTTTTCTTCTTAAAACAAATAATTATAGTGTACACATACACAGTGTATAATAACGAGCTTTCACTTTTACGTGATGATTGGTAAAAAGTAGGGTGGAAAGTTTGATGAACATCATTGAAATGATGAAATCTATACTGGAAGAATGTTGATGTATAGATTGAATACTGATATCCTTTACACAAATAGCCAAAAATCAAAAACGGCTTCTATTCTAGAGTTGAACAAAATCAGTTTGAATCGATTTTCCTCTCCAGGATAATGCCGGAGTTTTGCCCGACAACAAGGTAATCGCCGGTCTGATTGGAAAGGACGCTTCTCTGAAGAAGTTTGCCAAGAAGAGCATGCCCTTCGTGCAAATGGTGGGTCAATTCTCAGTAGTTTTGATCTATTTGGGTGGAATCAGGGGGGGGGGGGGGATAGACAATAGACTATCCCGGGTTCCCGCATAGTCGATATCATCTTTGCAGTGACTATTGAGATATTCACTGCATATTTAAAAATTGCTTCTAGAGGCTTCCATTTCATATTTTCTTCAATTCATATTTGTGTTACAGGTCAAAGAGCAGTATGCCACCAAGGGAAAGGCCGCATTGGCTAGTGCAAGTGCATTCGACCAGGTTAGCACGTGGTCTCTTCGTTTTATAATATCAGAAACTGCATTTGAGAGTAATAACGGTATTTCAGGGGTATGTTTTGTCGACTTTCCCATTTTCGATGTTACTCAAATCTGTATCTTCTCAATAAGATTTACAGTGCAGCTTTATATAACCCTATTTAAATGTATATAAGTAACTATATGTCATTGAAAACCTCAGTAACAAACACAAACGCAATGCATTGTGCAGGCTTCTCTGAACCTTAGCCCTTCCTCGTTCAAAAAGCACATGAAGCAAAAGCGAGAAGTTGTGAGATCATCATGTGATACGCAGGAATGTAGGAACTATGTGCAGGAATGTAGGAACTATGTGTCGAGTACATGAATGTGTTGAATAATAACTATTGAAAACAATGCAGGCTGCAATTCTGGTGGAGAGTTTATGCAGGAATGTAGGAACTATGTGTCGAGTACATGAATGTGTTGAATAATAACTATTGAAAACAATGCAGGCTGCAATTCTGGTGGAGAATCGTGAGTACATCATCTCTAACCTGGACCTCGATCGTCTCTCCATCCGCCACACTGACGAGGCCGATTGTGAGGCGGTGGTGGCGGAATCTGTCTGTCCCGGGGCACCGCTCATCAACTTCCTGCCACCCGCGGTATGCTTTTTGCTTTTTCATACAGTTTTTGACGGTTTTCAATGAGGTTGGGTTAGGTAGTAAGGTTTGGGGTTTGGTTTGGTTTGGGAATGAGAGTTGAGGCAAAATATGTTCGTCCCGGGGCATCGATAATCAACTTCCTGCCACCAGCGGTACGATTTTTCTCTTTTAGTAAGGAGCACTAGGTTTGTTTGGATACTTGTTCTCTACTTTGTTTTCGTACCTCGTACCGTTTTGGCTTGTTCACCTAGTTTTCGGTAGTTTCTTGAGCGCTTCATGTTCTTACATACAACTGTTCATCTGACTCTGATTTCAATGAGACAGGTTTCGCTTGATAGTTAGGACAGAATCAGGGGTGACCAAAAAGTTGACCGACCCCAACCCCGGTACGATCCCTCCCCCTTAAAAAATAGAAATTCACCAAAAAATACCAAGTTATTCTTTAAAATTGCGTGAATTTCACGAAAATCGGCAAAAATCACCATTATTTCAAAAAATTTCTGCCCTCTCGGGGCCTTTACGACCCCCCTCCCCTCAAAAATGTTGCACGCGTGCAACTTGTGGTCACCCCTGGACAGAATAAGTTTGTCGCGGCGCCTCTAATAAATATCCTACCACCCGCGGTACGGTTTTGTAGATAGATTTTAGTACTTTTTTGAGCTAATAATTCAATTTGGCACCTTTTTGACTTTTGTATATCAGGGGGGAACCGGTATGGTTTTGGCTGAATCATTTTCAGTTTTTGGCCGTTGCTTGAGCTGTTTGTTTTCATAAAACGTGTTGGTACGTCAAGGAGACCTGGTTGGGTTAGGTTTGGCAAGATGGCAAGAAGACAGTGTTACATTTTTGAGGTGTTTTTCAATGATGGGATCGTTTCATATTGGAATTGGTCTAAAACGAGAGTGATACTATTTATATTCTTATATGAAGTTTATTAAGTGTTGTTTTCTTCTAGGAGAAGGTAGAGTTGATCGCCCGCAACGTGGAGGTGTGCAACGGACTGTTCGACATTTCCGTCCCGGTTCAGGACGGGGACTCGGTGACCGGACTGTGCCGGAAGCTAAGAAGGATCAACAGATCTATCAAACGTAAGTTCAGAAATGACTAAAGTTGGTACGCGGACAAAGGGGGGGGGGGTGTTTTCGGTCCCCAAGGGGTCCGAAATTTGAAAAAGAATAGAAATTCGGGATGATTTTGTTCAATTAAAACTTTAAATTCAAATTCTCCTTGGTCAGAAAGCTTGTTTTTGACAGTTTACGCCTTTTCTTGAGTTAAAAATTTAAAATGTTGATCAACCCGTGAGTTTTTGGAACCAAGGAAAGTATTCCCTAGAATCCTGTGCCGGTTCAAAAGTTGGATTCAGAGAGAGAGAACTGATTAAATGACTGACATATGAAATGAATTTCAAAGTGATGATCTATGATTTTCTCAAGTTTTGTGTTCGGGAGAAACAATCCTGATGGACTTTTTATAGTTACCATTTTCAAGTGTTTGAATATGTGTTCTTTTATGGATTTGATGGTTTGCATTCATTCATAAACGTTGTTCCTGTATTGATTGATTGTTTAGCCCGCCTCGAGTTGTCGCTGTGGCGTTTCGTTGACGCCGTTGGCGGAGACCGAAAAATGGCCAACATCGCCTGTCCGTTTGAGGGAAAGGAACAGCTGACGCAAGAAGGTTGGTTACTTTTAGATGAAAAGGTTCTGAAGGGTTTTGATAGTGTTGTTTGATAGTACATACATACAGCAGCAAGGTTGTCCGGATAGTCAGAAAAGTTCGAAACTAGTTTTTAGCCGAAAAAATGAAAATCGGTCTACTTCTTGGTCAAAATCCTAAATTTTCACGTGTTTTTATCGAAAAACGGATTACTTTTTGTCGCTCAGTCAGACCTTACTGGTGTATGAGTACATAAAAACGTTCAACGTAGTTGAAAAGGCTTGGCTGAGATAGTTGTCGTAAAATATGTGGTGCAAGTTGTTAGGGTGTTTGTATCTATCTGAGATTCTGAGTTGCATAATTTTGTTTTCGATGAAAAGTTTGAATAAATGAAGATAAGAATGGTTTTTTTCAAGTTTTTTCTGCACTGAACGTGCAAAAAGATGTGCGATTTAGTCTAGAGCTGTATGCTAGATGGTTTTCGTGGCTCATATGAATGTTTCAGCCGTCTTCATGGTCGATGTGGCGGCAAAGAAGATTTCGGTGCAAGTGGGCGGAGCCAACTTTGACATTGGATCCACCATCGTCTACACAGCCCAATAAGAAGCATACTGTATCTTTGATTTGTGCTGTGTTAGGTACTTTGTTCATTGATCATATCACCAAATATGTTGCAATTGAAAACTGTTAATTTTTGATATATTTGATTGGTTTGGAATCCCTTCGGTTTATAGTTTGTTTTGAGTGACCCGGGATTTGTGTAGCTTTTAGTTCTCTAAGTAGTATCTTTTATATAACATCCACATAATTATATTTGTTTCGATCGTTTTCTTTGCAGTCTGGTTTTTCTGTTCGGACACTGTTCTGTTGGCATGTTTCGTTATGAAAGTTTTGAAATATGCTTTTTTTGGTTCAAATGTGATTCGTTTCAACGAAACGTATAATATCTATTGTAGTAGATTGAACTCTGGTCTCATCGCGTAAAACGTGAATTACGTCGGAATTTGGGTGTGAACGTAGAATGAAAAGTGCATAGTACACTACACTATGACTCGTGTTTGTTCACGTTTCGCGTGACTACCACGTGACTCATTTACTAGTGTAACTACAGGCAGTTGATGTCGAGCAGTCCGTCCACCAGCTATGAGAGGTGTCGCGGAGTCTCGTGTATGAATGGTGGGTGAACTACTTCTTCAGAACTATGACGCCAAAGAAATTAAGGATTTATCAACATTGATATAATTTGTATACAGTCAAGGCTTGTATGGAATTCGTAGTTGTATACAGATGAGGACCGCAAAGAAATTTTCTGCGCTTTCTAACCGCCAACAACCAGTCATAAAACCGAACCGCTAGGTTTCTCCCCTTCCAGTTTTTTTGACTTTGTCGTGTTGCATTTTCACTCTCTCTCTCTCTACTGTGTAGAATATATGTTTCATGTCTCCGTCTTGAGCAAAAACTGGACTGCCACTATGTTAACTGCATAATCTGTCCTTCTTCATCTTATCGATTGAATCCGCTTTATTTATCGATTGATTCCAGATCCCCGCCGCGAGTGTTGCAACAGTCCGAGTTCCTCCGTGTCGATCAGCCAACAATTGGTTGCCGCCTGCACCGGAGCCACTGTGACGTCATTTCTCAGTTAGTTATTGATTTTTATTAATGATTCAGTCATGATTTTTGATAATTTCTCAGTTAGTTTTCGATTATTTCCAGTCCATTCTCTTTATTATTGAGTTACACCGTTTTCCAGATATTGAAAATGGCTTTATGGGTAATGAAAACTGCTGTGTTGGTTTCGATTGATAATTAAATCCTGTCGATCAGGCATGAAAATGAAAACAAAACCAACTTTTCTCGTCAGCTTTTACCTGAAATGAGATTGTAAAATTTTACGTGGCTGAAATGAGATCGTAACGCAAATTAGCTATTTTCCGAAGACTAGTGTGTAATAGAATGCAACTTGCGTTTCCAGTAGATTTACCAGTGAATCTACCAGTAACTGCTTTCAGTGACTCCGATGGACGTGGTGAAGATTCGTCTGCAGCGTCAGGCGCATTCTGTGCCCTCAGGGCAATGTTTCTTCTACCACAACGGCCTCATGGATCACGTGTGCGTCCCGTGTGAACAGAAACAGCCGTGCGAATGGTATCAGAGGCCGGGCAATTTCTCCGGAACCACGGTAGGTCAAATAGAGTCATAGGAGAAGTGTGCAAAAACTCTTTCTCGATCATGAGGTGTTCCTTACTACATTAACGTTGTCCGAATAGCTAGAAAAATGCGGAAAAAACCGATGTTCTTTTCGCTTAGTTTTGATACAAAACTTTAAAAAAAGACCTGGCTTCTTTTTGTAGAGTCACACCTTACTGGTGTATGATAGTGTTAAATGGGAAGTTTGCCGCCAATTTTATGCTTCGATTTCCTCTATTCTACAGTAATGTTGTGCGAATATTATAGATTTGTCTATTAAACTGACACGTATAGCATATTTTTCCAGGACGCCTTTGTGAAAATCGCCCGAAATGAGGGAATTCGTTCGCTGTGGAGCGGCCTCTCACCCACGCTGTCAGTTGGTTTTTCACTTGTTCTTGTTTCTTCTCTTCTTTTCTATTTGGTTCAAGCAAAGAACAGTGCAATATTTGAGTTCCTGTTTTTCCTCAACGTTTTCTATTCAGAATGGAAAAGAATAGTTTAGTCGCTATTTAACGCGTCATTTTAAATAGCGACTAAACTATTCTGCAAGGAAATTTTTAACACATGTCATTATAAACAATAGAGTAACAGAAAAATAGAAGAAAACGTTTTTTTCTGTTAATTTGAACATTTTGGTTAAATTTGATTGCATCGTTTTGCCGTATCCAACTATCATTGCAGTGTGATGGCGGTGCCGGCAACTGTGCTCTATTTCTCCATCTACGACAATCTGGCTGCCTATCTGAGACGACAGTCAGTTTTCAAGTGTTTCTTGTACATTGAATTTTGATTTATCACATTTCGCTTAGTCAGAATAAAATAGTTTATGGAAATCATAAGTGAGTTCAAAAGTGTGAATACAAAATAATTTGCAAAATGATTTTTCATGATTGAATATATCTCATTTTTATCAATCAATTGTTCTTATAGTTTTTCAAGTAGTCGTCGCTCGTTGTTGTTGAAGAAGCTTATTGTTGTTGTGTTGAAAATAAGTTCTCTGATAATCGTTTATTCTCGTTTTTTTGCAGAATCTGCCGTCGCCGCACGGTCTCCCCCTCTGCGTGGTGTCCCCCGGAATGGTCGGCTGCCGCTGTCGCAGGGGCCAGTGGGCGGACCATCGCGGTCACCATCGTCAGTCCGATTGAGATGATACGCACCAAGATGCAGAGCGAGCAGATGGCCTATAGAGGTAGGTGGAGAAGGGCCTATAGAGGTAGGTGGAGAAGATACGCCTGTTTACATCTTTGTTGCCCTAAATTTGGTTCGGTTCTAGAACGAACCATCTGGTTCGGGAAGAAGTTCACCCCAGTGAGGTCCGACCATTCGCCAGAGAAAGTAACCCAGTGTTCAAATCAAAAACGTGAAACTCCTTGATTTTGATGGAGAAGTAGGCCATTTATCTCCATATTTCCTTTTGTGAATTCCGTGGCTATTCGGACAACTTTACTCTAGTATGGTGATAGAGAGAAATGGGGAGAGAGAGAAAATGAGAATGAGGGAGAGAGAGAAACTCCATTCTGCCCTGCCTTGTCAAAATGACAGAATATCATACTGTGAAGTTATAGAATAGAATAGAATAGATTTATTCGTGATTTAACACGTGACTTCCACATATTATGTGGCACTCCAAATGAGTAAATGGAGAGGAAAAGTGAAAAGAAAAAGGGTATGGTTACCCTGTTACGCGCACATAATATTACATGCAATTTAACAGTGCTGGACGACGGCGATTGAACCAAATGATTTGTGGGACAATAGTTATGTAGTTTGCTCGTCACCAATCCAATCGATAATGTATAATTTGCAGATGTGGGCAAGGCGATTCGTTCTTCGTTGGCCGCTCACGGCTTCTCATCCTTCTACCTCGGGTGGGCCCCGTCTCTCATGAGAGATATACCGTTCTCGGGTGAGCAGTGTTTTTGAGAATATTGATTATTCGTTTTTTTTGCTTATTCTGCTTACAGCAGATTCTTCACGAGCTGTAGTGGCCCGTAGGCCGTAGCTTTTGATTTCCAACGTTTCGAGTTTCGGTACTTCCGAATTATCCTTTGTGAAGTATCGTTAAGTATGAACGAACGATGAATATCATGTGACCTCTACCTACCATCTTAACTATATTACTCATTAACAATTTCATATAAAGTTAATACAAAACTATATAATATAGCATAGTTTTCAGCTCTGTACTGGGGCGGCTACGAGTGGTTAAAGGGCCGCGTCCTCCGTTGGCAGGACCGCCAAGAGACCTCGTTTGCCATTTCGTTCGGCTGCGGCGCCAGTGCCGGCATGGTGGCTAGTGCGGTGACCACACCATTTGATGTGGTCAGTCATTTTATATTCATATTCCAGTAGTTGTAATAATTAGAAAAAGTCGAAAAACGGTATAATTTTTTGCCGAAAAGGAGATGATTTGTCATCTTTGTAGCCGCCAAATCATTAATTTCTACGTTACTACGTTTCCCAATCTATAAACGGACTCCGTTTTGTCGAATAGTCGGACCTTACTGGTGTATGTGTTCAACTTTGTTAGTCGTTCGAAAAATTTGTCAACTGATCACTTTCTTTTCCATGTTAAGGCCTTGACGTTGCATGAAAACTTTAGCGTGTGCTATGAGTATTTTATCTAGTTTGTAAAGTCAAATTTACCAGTGCGAAGGCAACCTCACGAAACGTTGCTGATCTGTGACATAGGCAGTGGTTATTTTGTTTGTTCTATTTCAGGTGAAAACTCACCGTCAGATAACCCTGGGCAGTACGGACGCCGGGCGAAGAGTCGGCACGTGGCAGGCATTCAGGGAACTAGTGGCCACCCGGGGACCGAGGGCCCTTTTCGCCGGTTGGTTATCGATTATTTTATGGATCGGATTACCGTGAACACGAACGAGAAAACACAAGTTTCGGAGTGATCTTGAATTGAAGCCGTTACACTAGGCTACATCAAAATCCGCAGGCTTGCTTGTAAAGAACTATTGAGTTTTGAGCCCTTTGACGAGGACTAGGTTGAGGTATCCTAGTTGAGGTGTTCAAAGTCTAATGATGGGTAGTTTGTGTTGTAGTTTGCTCCGGAATCAGAGCTCGAATATTGGGTAATATTAAGTGGATCTTACTACAAACAGAATTCAAAAAAAAATTAAACATTGTCAACCTTTCTACCTCCCTCTTCATTTCGATCTAGAACTAACCCTAACCCTATATGAGTACTTTTTAGGTCTGCTGCCGCGAGTGATAAAAGTGGCCCCCGCGTGCGCCATAATGATTGGATCCTATGAATTCTTCAAATTGTATTTCAAGAAGCGAAACCAATCACACCAAGAATAGACGGTCATTTCTAACTGTTTATACGCTTAGAAATATCTTCTGCTAGGGATTTTAGTTGTTTTATGTAGTTTGTTAAAGATAGAGTCAATAAAGTAGGTAGAAGATGTTATCTCAGATAATAAAGATATATTAACATTCAAGCTACTCATTAAAATGAGTTTCATCCATTCTCTTTACTTGTTATTCTATAGTCTATTCGATTTTTGTTCCTTTTCCACAGGTAGCCTGATTGCCGGTTAAACATCGAGTTTTGCCTTGTTTAGCATGTTCTAGAATCGTTTTGTTATTTGAGATTTGTCTCAATGTTAAATCAAGTAAACTAGTCCGGTTTTGTTTTAAGCATTCACGCTTGTTATCACGATAGGAGTTATGCAATATAAAGTTTGATTTTTATACTTTTATCAACCGTCTGTTAATTGGTTCTCAACCAGTTGCATATTTTTGTTCGAATGATATTATTGCTGTGTTTTGTGATTTTCTCGGTTTTTTTGTGGTTCAAACGATATTTCCAGATGTCTACATTGTCGAGTATCAGTAAGAAGATGGTCGGTCAGCGAACCCATCGGGAGCGAGCACAGGTATTTGATACGTATCGATTGATTCGTCTATACAGTTCAATTGATACATATCGATTGATTTTTTGTTCTGAATACGGTTTTCCCTATGAGTATCGATTGTGTGTTATGTATGTTCGCACGGTTGATTACAAAAAGGGGCAAAGAAAGTGATACGAGAACCTACTGTTGGTGACATACATTTACGAATCCTCCAGGAGAACAGACAGACAGACATGGGCATGTTATTTCAATCTGCCGTGTTTGTAGTATAATCCCGGGAGATGACATATAACCTTTTTATATCTAAACTGTCATAATATGAAACCATAGGTTGGATGTCTCGTATCTGCAGTTTGATTCCTGTCCCTTGAGAAACTTGGTGTTTGAAACCTAAAATGACACAACGACAACCATATGTTCGGTGTTTTGTGTTTGTAGTTTGATCAACACATAATTATGTTAATTTTGCTGGTTTTGTAGTTTGATCTCATACCATTATCTGCAGCCGTCCGGTCGCGCTCACATGGGATTGTTGGAGAAGAAGAAGGACTACCAGAAAAGAGCGAAGGACTACAATGAGAAAAGAGACACATTGAAGAAACTGAGGAAACAGGCGATGGACCGAAATCCCGACGAATACCATCATCACATGATCAACAGCGAGATCAAGGTGGGTTACTGTATCGAGAAGTGGTATGGTATGCGAAGATTACTGTAGGAAATTCCTCTATCCCGTGAGAAACAGCGAGATCAAGGTGGGTTACTGTAAGGCGGTGGTTACGGTAGTGGGAAGAAGGTTACCGTAGCCAGGGAGGATTACGGTGAGTTCAGGGGGAGTCATTTAAAGAATTGTGTTGACCTACTCCGTAATTTGGGTGTGATAATACTCAGAAGGAGCGCACGGCTGTTCGTTTGGAGGCATTGCTAATAGAATGGGATTTCAATGTACTTTCGCTCAAGCTTGAAACTTTCGTTGGTACTTTGAGAGCATACGTGAAATAGTTCAGAATCGCGGCGAAAAAAGTGAGCATGAGCAGCCCCAAAAGTGAGCATGAGCAGCCCCGAAAACACCGAATAATAGTAATTTTGCCTAGAATCTTTAAGATTTACCCCAAAAAGTGATCATGGCACAATATGAATCGGGCAAAAGTGAGCATCAGCCAATATCAGAATAAGGGGGTAAATTACGTATGTTTGAGAGATGCAAGCGCTCCGAACAGGGTGTTTACAAAATGAGATGCAATATTGTCGAAAATGAGGTTTTTTTTTCAAAAAAATGCACAACTCCACAATTAGTTACAAATTCTTATCGTTTTCAGTTGGATGGTCGTCATTTTGACAAGAAAACGAAGACGGAGGAAGAAATGACCGCCGTTCAACGCGAATTGAGCGACGTCAAGGATCTCGATTTCGTGAAGAACAAATTGTATCAGGAGAAGAAGGTCGGTTTAAAACGGGGACTTACACAGAATGTCTGTGATTCAGCACGTTTCATTACATTTTCTGGTGCCAGTTGTGGATTTGTCTACATAATTGGTAGCGAAATCCAAGTTTCTCGCGTTGAAAACAGCCATCTAAGCTGATGATTGTTCGAACTGCCAACCTCAAGTAATCTCTCCAGCTGTTTGCCACCTTGTCACCAGCCGTAAAAACAAAAACCGCCATATCTTCATCAGTGCAGTTATATTCTATCCTCGTTCCACGGATTTTCAACCTCACCATTCTTGTGATCTAACACGTATATGTAGCAAGGGGGCTAGAGCGGTGATTGAATAAGTTTTTGTGGGTAATGTCCTGTACCGTAATAAGCCGAACAATATGTGTTTTCAGAAGATCGAGGCTCTCAAGTCGGAATTGCATTTCGCAGATCCGAGCAGCGGGGTTCCGACCAACAGTCATACTGTATTTGTGGACAGCAAGGAAGAAGGTAAGATTAGTGGGAGTTAATGACAAACGTGGCTGAAAATCTAGAAAAATACACATGATAAACGTTTTCAGTTCTCATTGTGATTAAAAATCGAGTTGGATTAGGAATATGCTTAGCTATTGCCTCAATCATTATGGAATGTAATTTTATCGAAATTCTGAAATGTTGAGACTGTGATATGTTGAGATTTCGGGTCCACACTGTTTACAATTATAATAACAATATCCACAGCTATCTGTGCAGCTTGTTATTGATTAATTGATTGCTAGCCTATTTCCAGCCAAATCCTTCGACCCAGTGGAGTATTTCGACACAGACGAAAGTCTGTTATCTCGTCGTTTCAATCGATTAAAGAAGGATGATTTGGCCAACAAAACTGTGGTTGGAGCCTGGAGCAAAGACGCCGTCAAGGTACAGTTATAGTTATGGTCAAACGAGCGGGCTGGGGTGTACTGTATGTTTCAATTAATGATGTGTACGTATTGGATTGTCCTTTTCAAAACGTCTCTAACTAGAATATTGGTTGTACTGTGTGGATAGCTAACATTTGTTATTATTAGTAATTCAAAGTAGTTTGAAGCTTCGTAGGAAAAAAAACATAACCAATGCGTAACCAATTCGAGTAACCAATGCGAGTAAGAGAATACATAACCAATGCCAGTTCCTATGAGTTTCATTTAAAAAGTTGTGATTAGAGTCGAACTTGAACAACTTTAGAACTCTGCATTCTAAACATTCTGAACTGAGATTAACCACCCTATTTCCGATAGGTCATACGTCGAATTCGAAACGAATTCGGTCGTCTCCCATAATCGCGCGGAGCGCGAAGCGCTCTGCGTGAGTTGTCTTTGGTTTGGCCATTGCGGACTCGTTTTTTCCTTTTATTTAACAAAAATCTTCAATCATATTCTTTTTTTGAAAACTAAAGGCAGAGAACGTTAGAGAATCACGAATTGAACATTGTGTGAAAATTTCAGCCAAATCGGATTATTTTCGCCTGAGTTATGGTTTCGTGTCGTTGTTGAAAAGTTCCGCCGTAATTCGTCCCTCGTCCCTCGTCCCTCCTCCCTCGTCCCTCCTCCCTCACGGAATTCAGTCCGCATCGTAGTGGAAAAACTACTGACCCAATTTGGCTGAAATTTTGAACATCTATTCTATGGCAAAAGTTAGCTCGTCGCGCCAAGTATGACATGTATATGTAATCTCTGGCGCCGGGCGCGGGCGCCAATAGGCGCCAAAAACGACTATTGGAAAAACTATCGTACCGATTCAGCTGTAATTTGGAACATGAGTTCTAATGCAAAATTTAGCCCGTCGCGCCAAATATGAGATGTATAGCTCCTTATTGGCGCCGGGCGCCAATAGGCGCCAAAAAAGACTATTGGAAAAACTACCGAACCGATTTAGCTGAAATTTGAAACATGAGTTATAATGCAAAAGTTAGCCCGTGGCGCCAAATATGAGATGAACACATCATCTTTGGCGCCCGGCGCTGGCGCCAATAGGCGCCAAAAACGGCAAAACACTATTTATCGTCAACTAAAATGTTGAACACTAATAGAAATTGAATTATTTGGTGGAAAGTGTGAAAGTCTTTTTCCAAAACTGAAATTTTTCTTCTGGCGCTCGAACCAGGCGCCAGATGGCGCCAAAACCCAAACTCACGACAGCGTCAATGGAATCGTCTGAAATTCGGTACTCTAAATAACTATCACATGGCAAGTAAGATGGTCAATCTGAAAATCAAAAAAGCTCTGTTGGCACTGTGCGCTGGCGCCAATTGGCGCCAAAGTTGGAAAAATATCAGTTATCGTCAATCAAACGTTTTCAAGTTAACAGATATTGAATATTCCAATGTGAAATATAGATCCACAAATTCAAAATCGAATTTTATCTTCTGGCTCGGAACAGACGCCAAATGGCGCCAAAACAAAAATACACGAAACTGACAATTGAATAGTTTGAATATTGCTCCAATCAGTAATTGACACATGTAGTGTGTACTGGTAGCTCGAAAACCTAGAAAATTTCGTTTCGTTCTGGCGCCAGACGCGTGTGTCAATTGAAGCAAGAATGAAAAAAAGTTTCAACGAAGGTTTTTGATGTGGTATTGGAAATAATGGCAATATTGTAAGTGAGTTGGTGTCTCTAATTGTAGATTTGTCAATGGCGCCAATCCCCATCGCTTATCGCCGCTAAAAGCGGTGTACATGTCAATCGGAACGTTTAGCGTTTTTGTTCAGTTGTTGATAGTCACAGAGCCAGTAACCTGCGTTATATTACAACATCAGCAATTTTATGGTCTGCATTCGGCTTCGTGCACACACAAAACTGAGATTTCCATAATAATATAATGAGTTCACAAGATCCACTCTGTGAATAGGCAACATATGAAGTTGTAGGAGTACAACTAGCAAAAAAAGGACAATTAGTAAAAAGTGGGGGAACCAACAAATGTGTGAGTTGTGTTTGTTTCGACCTCGATATCAGCAAAAAGTGAACTATACGAATTGCTGTGATACTGTAGCAGAAGTATTCTGCAAAAATAGAACAATACAAATGTTGCACAATGGTTCACAACGCACGCATGTCGTCAAAGTACACATGAAATACCCTTCGGCAATTTCTGAAATATCATGCGGGCTTCGTGAACCATTGTGCAACATTTGTATTGTTCTATTTTTGCAGAATACTTCTGCTACAGTATCACAGCAATTCGTATAGTTCACTTTCTGCTGATATCGAGGTCGAACCAAACACAACTCACACATTTGTTGGTTCCCCCCCTTTTTACTAATTTTCATTCGTTTAGAAAGCGGATCGTCAGCGTCGTATTCGATACAACGAATTGTTGAAAAGAATGGAGAGAGCCAGCGAGTTGGATGTGGTTGTCAACAAACTACAATTGAAGAAGGTAGTGTTCTGTTTTTGAGATAGTCCTTTATAAAAAAACAAACAAACATATTCATTTTGCTATTCTATGTGTATTTGTAGTTTGGTCTTGCTTTGTTTTCGTTCGTTTATACTAAGTATATCAGTCAAAATAGATGAAAACACACTTATTGGTTTGTTTTATTCGCTAGTAGAAGCGCACATGAAATCTGAGCATACGTTTTTTTTTTTCATTTGAACAATGTACTTGAAAAAAGTATGAATAATACCTGTATAATCTAATTTTAAAATAATCTTTTCCAGGATCTGGCAAAGACTGTGAATACGGAGTTGAAGCCGAAAAAAGTGAAAAAGGGTAATGCCAAGAAGGCTGGTGTCTACAAATGGACCTACGAGAGAAAACGGTAAATACTGTCAGAGTACGGTAACCATAATTTGTTGATGTGTCAGTTGCCAGCCGTTTTGACACTGTTTTGTTTACGCTCCTGTCAATTCATTGTTTTCTCCTACAATTTGTATTTGTTACTTGTTACTTGCACTTCGTTTTGTTTTTTGGATTGTTCATATATATGTTAATCTCCAATTTGATGTTTAGAAAATATTTTAAGGATTGTTTTGAAAGTACTTTGTTCTTATGAGTTTGATTGTTGTTGAGAATAAATGTGGGAAATTGAACTTTATTTTCGTATTAGCTTCTTGTTTGTATGTAGTTTTATAGGTAGAAAAAAGTTGAACTTTTGGTACCAAACTACGGAAATCTCTGACAAGTGATTTTCTCGTAACTCCCCGCTACGTTACGTAATATCTGACTAGCTGTTGTTCCAAGCTGAAACCCGTTGCGCACCCCGGTTTTCAGCCAATTTTCTCATTTGAAATGCTATTCCCTTTCTATCTTCTTCTCCTATTTTCGTCGGTTTATGGCGAAATTCGCCAGAAAAGACAATCGTCCATAGCTACTGAGGAGGGTATTGAAGTGCCCATCGCACTCAGGTATTATAATTACAGTTGTTAACTGAATCGAGTAAAAAAGTTTATTTATTTATTACGAGAAAAAAAAACTAAACCCAGAATTATTCGGATACAATTGATCAAAGAAAAAGAACATAGTAAAATACAGGGGCAATATCCAACAATAGTCAAGTCTTGGGTTTTTTTTGTACTGAAAATATAGTTTTGAGAACACTAGAAATTAAGTTTTTGAGTGAAATTCAATCAGTAAACTTTATTCATAACTTGGTGCTGTAGCTTAGTCGTTATATGATAGTTATATAACAGCAACTGTCGTGTATTATGGCGCTTCTCTGCGCTGAAAGGGTCACGTGCCAATTGGTATAGTGGAAGTGTGCGCGCTGCCGCCTAGAGCCCACGGGTTCGAGTCCGCCATGCACCGATATATTTGCGAATTCTGCACAGTGCAGGAAACGTCAACTATAGGTGCTATAACGAATCGAAGTCTTACCGGCCGGTTGCTCTTATATGAGAACTGTGTTAAAGTAAACCGTACATTGTTCTTCTCAAAATTCTATTTTTGTTACACAAAACCTAGTTTTAGCTAGTACGTTGTTAGTGTATTAAAAAAGTCCCATGGAACAAAGAACTCGGGTGTTTGATAAAATGAACGCATTTTTACTAACCTTTAAACCGTTGGTCAAAAAAGAGAGTGAGAAGGAAGGTGTACAGTTTGTCTTCACTAGACACTAGGATGATAAGTGTATTATACTATTGTATAATATTGGAGGTCACTGGTTTGATTCGTTTGATTCACTTGTAACCATTTTTTGTGTGGTTACAAGTGAATCAAACGTAACCACTTTGTTCGAGTTTGATGCTGCTGCAGCTAGATTCCAAGGCGTTTTAGACGAACTTCGAGAACGAAACATTCAACTACAATATTTGTATAAATGTAGTATTTAAAGGTCTGCGATCACCTGCTTGACTCCGGGAATAAAGGAGAATATCTGTCTGGGACCCCGAATTGAAGCCCTGAAAAGGGAACGAATCGGTCTTTCGGAGAGGAGAGGCGCCGCCTATGGATACAAGAATGGAGTCGATATACGGTAGAGATACTGTATCATATACTTTAATCCTAGGTCAAATCATTACCATATACAAGTAAGCATAGGAGATTATTATAGTTTGTAGTTAGTCAGTGATAAGTTTCTAAGGGTAGTACAATAATGAAGTCCAGCTACGGTGGGTATCGTACCGTATCTCGTACGGTAGATGCCGGATACTGTAATTTTGGGTCGCGGTGGGGTGATGTACTTAGTACTGTCACTGGGTGGAATATTGCTGTATTCGGCTGGTAACCTCGAAACTATCGTGTCAGGAGAGCTTTGTATAGTGGATGCCAAATTTATAAGTTTCTGTCTCTCGCCGGAATCGAACTTGCGAGCAAAAGTTTCGTAGTAGGGCGTTAACCACAGCGCTATTAGAATGCATAATCGGCAATCTGCTGAATCGAGGACATTTGTACACAGGGGAAAGTGAGATATACAGTACCCTCCCACCTTTCCGTTGGCGACGACTATATCGCAGACTGTAAATCACCGTGATCTACCACATCATTCCTATGAATATTTATTTTTCTGTAGATGTCATCTAAACACACCAGAAAATGGAATTGCTCTCGAGAATATTTTACATTTCAGGCTTCTGCGAGCGCACAACCTGCCTTTGATAAGAGATCAAACGGAGGTATATAATTTTGGCATTATGCTGCGCATTTAGCGTTTTATGTTGTAAAAAGCCTACAACCTCGTATACATCAAAAGTTACGCCAAAAGAATAGATATAGAAGACAAATTCTCAGAAATTCACGTATCTGCCTTTTCTCGTTCATTTACACGAACTTGACGTGATCTCCCTAGCACAGTTCCGGATGTCTCCTTCAGTGTGTGTAGTTTGATCCCTCACCCTGTTAGTTTTCGGCCAAGATCAAACTACAATGATTTGGCAAACAAACCTAAACCAGTGTTTCCAGATAGGCCACAGTGTGGGTGCCGTGGTAGACCATTCTCCCTCAGACGGAGTAGTCGAGTTCGGCAACAGGTTCAAGGCGTTCAATGCATGGAGACACAACACGTGGGTATAGTCGTTTCAAGATATACGTGGAGTGCTACAGTATGTGGGTATACTATAGTCTATTCCGTGCATATATGCAGGTCCCTACAGTATACACTAGCTCTTTTTGCGTTTTTGGGTCTTTTAGGTTTCTTTTTCATTGTTTTTATTATTCTTTGAGCAGATTTTTAATTCTTAAACGCATTGAAACACAACACGTGGGTAGTATAGTCTTATCCATCTCAAGATGGACGTCTTTTTAGTTGTTCTATTGTTTGTCTTCTTTTTGAGCAAAGTGGCTCTATGCCATGTTATTCAAAAACAAAAACATGTTGCGATTTGGAAACCACACATAGTTTCTAGATTTTCGCAAAGAAAAAACACTACCTAGATCTGCACGCTGAGATTGGTCAAACAGTACTTCACATATTGTATGTTTACACAATATATACAGTGGGTGCCAAATTCATAAATTTCTGTCTCTCGCCGGAATAGAACCTGCGAGCAAAATATTCGAAGCAGAGCGCTAACCACTGCGCTATTAGAGAACAAAACCGTCACGCTTTGGAATCGAAGACTTGCGTGCGTACACAGCGGAAAGTGATATATACAGTACCCTCTCGCATTTTCGTTGGCGACGACTATAGTTGGCCTATGTTGAACTCTTTATGTAGTTTGTAGTTTTGTTCTTTCAGTGGTGGTTTGGTCGAGTGGGACCCTGAGGGGGCGGGAGTTGACGTCGGACACAGGGCTTCTGCGGCTGATGACGTCATCAAGTAAGAGGTCAAAGGTCAAAGTACATTAGGAATGGAGATTCGCTGTTCGACATGACTGTTCCCATCATTTTTAAGCTAGTCAGTTTTAGCTCTCAACGAGAAATTTAAAACAGATCAAGCGTAAGCTAGAGAAAAACTGCAAGGCGGAAGCAGTTATACGGTAAGGTTTTTTAGAGAAAAACGTCAAATACACATCAATATTATCTGTTCAGGTTGAAATGGACCCAGTTTGGGATAAACGTGGGTCCGCGCGCCAGTCGCACTCTCGTTGGCCCCAACACGGTGGGAAGGACTAGAGGAGAACGTGAGTTAAAGAAACCGTTCCGCTATAATCTGAGTTACACGAAATATTTAAAAATCTCAAAAAAGTTTCTCAATGTCTTCCCATAGACCATCAAAAAACTTTCTGTTTGAAAATTTGAAAAATTTGCATAACACCAAGCAATAAAAAAGAGGACATGGACATTTTCACTGTGACGCAACTTGACTTGGTTCATTTACGTCCAGATTTATTTTCATTTTTAGTCTCTAATTGTGTTGTCGTATATGATAGAAAGTTTTA
This sequence comes from Litoditis marina, assembly GCA_964036275.1. Lineage (NCBI taxonomy): Eukaryota > Metazoa > Nematoda > Chromadorea > Rhabditida > Rhabditidae > Litoditis > Litoditis marina. Next base: position 17,415,396 of record OZ038435.1, on the reverse strand, counting down.
AAAATGTTTTTGTACTTCTATAGGCTATTTTAAGCATACCCTGTACGCAACTCCCCTATCGGTGTCATTACGTGCGTCGCTTTTTTGAGAAAACGAAGCAAGATAGAGAAAAGTATATATTTTTTTTACAAAAGTATATATTTTTGATAATGGTTTCTCATTCGCCAAAAGGTCAGATTGTTAACTCATTTGTCAAAATTAGAGAGGGACGGATTCTTCAATGGTTTGCTTTCTCCAGAACCTACGGTGTATCCTACCCCATCTCGCGTTCGAAGTTTGACCCCGTTACTTTTTGGTCGAAATTCGTGAATCCAGCGTTATTCGAAATCACACTACAACGCTGATTGATCACACCCTAAACGAACATTTTGTGCTAGAGTTTTATTTCATTTTCACGTCCAGGATTACTCTTACGTTTTTACTATGAAAACAAGATTATCGATTTACATAGGCTTAATATGGCAACTAAATCGATGTACATGACATACATTGTTTCACGTCGATGAATGAAAACGCCAGCGTAATTACGTGACCCAGGGCCCAATCTGAAATTACATATCTATAATGTTATTCTGCTGGTAAACTATATATACTCCGTTTCATCAATCGATGACTTTCTACAGTAATCTTTCGAATATTCAAGGCTGTTTATCTATTAGACAGACGAACTTTTAGATTCACTGTTTTCTAGGCTTGTGTTAACCAATGTGGAGAACAAAATCACAAAGTTTACACTATTTTCAATACCTAGAAGATATCAAAAATTTGCTCGAAAGATTCGCGAGCTTACTGCAGAGGGCTATTGTTGCGTGAAACAGACTATAGTAACGTGAAAATGAGCCCATCTGAGTTCAGAGAAGGTTATTGAGAATTTTTCATGTACAACAAGCGTTATTTTACAGTTTCGCTTTTAACTTCACTCAAATGTTTCAGGTCTGCGTCCTGCCTCCAACCCAGTTCCGTCCATCTACCGCGGTTACCATAGTACCCGAGGAGACTGGTACAGTAACCAATTTGTCAGACCCGGTAAGTAATTACTCTCATTCAGAGCTTGGCCAAAGGTTCACTCTGAAATATTACTTGAATTTTTGAACACCGCTACATGCTTTGCGGAATTGAACAAAAAAACTTGATCTTGTTCATCAATTCTCCTAAGAACATCCGTTGGAACACCGTGAGATGAAAATTCCTATACAAACTTTATTTCCGTTCCGCTCAATAGTCGAGATTCCACGTATTTTTGGCAAATGCATGGAATTAATCAGAAGTTTTAATGGAGAAAATAGAAAAAAATGTGCACATTCATTTGTATTCCGTACGACCATACAAAAGGGGTTCGGAAATGCCACGAAATCATTGTTTTATCAGTACCATACCGTCTCCTTTCTTTCACACTTTGTGCATTAAAAAAGGAAGAAAAAATAAGGATATATAAAATATAATGAGTCAAATATAGTAAGTGTGAATTACAATTATGTTAGGTATAAGCTGTATAGTTGAAATGGGAAATGATATATTTAGTGAGGAATATAAAAACTTTCTAAGACAAATAATTTGTTATGTATAATTGATTACACTTTGTGCATGTTGTTCGGTTGTATTTGTACTTTGAAACCTGCGCATTTCAGTTGTAGTTCACAGTTTCTGCTGTGTAAGTAGATGAAACTACAACTCAAATCTGGCACCGTAGCAAAGTCTCATAAAAAGGTTACCTTTGAGCTGAACTTTCTGGTCACCACCTCGCTCAGTTTCGGGTCAGCTCCACTAGGCTTATACATAGGAAGCTGGCAGCTATGATGATGATGATTTATTACGCAAATGAAAGCGTGAAAAATATGAAAAATAGGAATGAAAAAGTAAGAAGAAACCAGAAGTTGGGATACAACATTGGATAATACAGTCACAGAATGAAATATGAACACAATGCAGTAACGAGTACAGTAACACGATGTATATATAAAAGTTGTCACAAAAGTACAATCAGAAACTGAACAAGGTGTAACACAATGCATTAGACTACGAATAATGGGAACTAACAGATACGTTCAATTCTAAACCTAGTTAACGGTTTCCAGCAAGTACCTTTTCATGCTTTTGACACATAGCGGCATTGTTTTATTCTTGGTTATCTTCAAGTATTTCGAGCCAGCTCTTATAGTGAAAAACTGTGCTCTAGTTTTGAATTTCGGCGCACTGAAACGTAATTTCAAACTCGCACCCCTTGTGCGCGAATTATCGAAGTTGTAGAAGTTTGATGCAGTGAGGCCTGATTGTTCGTTAACAATTTTGTGTACCATGATCAAATCAAAAACTTTGCGTCGTTTTTCAAGTGAATGAAGACCTAACTTTCGGTTTCTAAACTCAGCGGACGGTATTTTGCAGTAGCTATAACCTCCTTGTCGCATGAACAACTTTCTAGTAAAGTCATTCTGCACCGATTCAATCGCTCTAACATACATTCTTTCGGAGTTGAAGACAGTACAACCACTTTTAACAAGCGGACGGATATATGTTTTGTAAACCTTAATCCATGTTAAGTTATTTTTCAATTTCAAACACTTGAACATATTAAATGTTCTTCTCTTTGCAGCAGCTACTATTCGCTTGCAATGATCGGCAAAGGTTAGACTACTTGTAATAGTGAAACCTAAGTGGCCTGAATGTGACCAAGTGCTCGATGAGGTTGAGCTCACCTTTTGTATGACTTTGCTACGGTGCCTGACCAACCCCTATCTATTTGGGTTCATTTACAAAGCTCAAAAATGTTTCTAAATGTCTTGTTGTTGATTGCTCTGAATGCATCTCAGTGAATGTCGTGAATTATGGCGCATTTCGAGATAAAACTTCAAATCAGCTATGTTCCACCCCCAACACATCAAATTAACCAACAACTTTTTAAATGCAATGTAGGAAAAGATTTTTAAAAGTTTCATTATAACAAGTTTTCGAAATTCCAACCTACTACCTCATTCTAGTAGTTCATAACTTTAAAGTAGGTTGATTATGTGGACCAATCCCGTGTCAACGGTCCTTTGAACTGCAATTGAAAAATGTATTGCTGTTTGAAGGACTGAAGCGTTAGAGTTGGACCACATAATCGTCCTCTTTTAAAGGAGACCAGAACAATGAATTTGATCAGTCCACGTGACATTCACATGACAATGTCGCGCGACACACAACGCGTTCAATCAAAAGTAGATACAGCAGCTCTACAAGTTACCATGTTGCTCTTCGGTCTCATTTAACATACTTTGTCTTCATTCAGGTGACGAGTACCGTACTCCCTCCCAACAAGCGTGTCCGTGGTGTTTCGCGGTGGAACCAAATTATCCAGTTGAAAAACTGTTTCCTTAGAAATTTTGTAATCTCGAAACGTTAAATGTATATAAATCATATATTGTCTTCATTGTATAATTTCTTAGTTTTGATAAATTTTCCTTCTTAGGCGCGTTTGCCTCTAGTGTTTTTAGGCCTACTGAGACTCACACAGTTTTCACAGTTTCATAGTTTTAATTTCAAACACTTGTCTTACGAGTCCTCTCAAGAAAGTAAATTATATCCTGTTTTAGTTAACTGTTCTCAAATTGAGAAATATATTCAAGTATAACTAATAAATTGCCTCCTTCTTTTCAGTAACTTGTTTCAACCGTTTCTCAACTGATAATGATCAAAGCTGTGCTGGTAAGAAATTACATGATTATTCAATGTTATATGTGACAAAACATCAACATAATGTGTGTCAATTGAAGTTTGGTTGGTCGAATCGCGATGCTATTTGTACTGAACAGAACTGAAATCAAAACGTCGAAGCTGTCAACTTTCTATGCTTTGAAAATTCGAAACAACTACTCGTTCGAAACAAGACTCGTTAACGCAGAGCAACATGACCTACAATTTCTTGTTGAAAGGCGAAAAAGAGAGCATCGAACTTCAAGAGTTTCTCATTGTTTTCTTGCAGGTTCTACTTTTGTTCTGTGGCTTGGCTTCGCAGAGTTATGGTAGGATACAATTTCTATTTCATTCACAAAGACAGCAAGAGGATGAATCGATTGAGCAGAGCGAAGCGAGCGGTCGTTGATGAATGAGCGTACGAGAGAGCGTGTGGATCAAAGATACGCAGATAAGCTGGCCGCATGCCAAACCCCGCTCTTTACCAAATTGACCGTACGCTTTCGACAACGGTTCGGTGAACTCTAAACCATACTGTGTTGAGTTAAAGTTAAGTGAAAGTTACCCCTGTTCTTCAAAGTTCCATGCGGAACTTCGCAGAGGATTTATTCTAAAACAGAACGGGTCAGATCAGTTAAAAAACTAACAAACCAGTGTATAGTCGTTGTCAACGAAAAGGCGGAGGGTACTGTATATCTCCCTTTCCGCTGTGTACGCTCACAAGTCTTCTATTCCGAAGCTTGCGGGTCATATTGCTTTCAAAGCGCAGTGGTTTGCGCCTTGCTACGAATCTTCTGCTCGCTGGTTCGATTCCGGCGAGCGACAGAAATTGATATATTTGGCACTTACCAGAGAACGTATGCTGGAAGATCCCGGCACCTTCCTCCCATCCTGCGTCTCTAGCTTTGCCACACTCATTCGTGTCTCAGGATGTAAGAGCAGAGAAATAGCGTGTGTTTGAGGAGATCTTCTAGCATACGTATACTCTGTTTCACCAATCCATGTCCTTCTACAGTAATCCGTAAAATATTCAGCAGGCTTCTTCCAATTAATAATACATTAGTTTAATTTCAAACTTTCAGAGTTTGTAGTAGTAAAGGTGCTGAAAACACTTCGAAAATTTGGAGAAAATCCGAAAACGCCCACGTACCAAACTTTGACCTGGAAGTTTGAGCATATTACGGTAGAGGGTTATAAGGGGGTGGAACGAACTATACTCAGGGTTGGCCCAAGAAAGAGCGGGTGGCTCTGAATCGCTGTCTGTATACATTGACCTCGTCATGATCCAACTGAAGCTCGCAAACTGGGCTGAACATGCCGATCAAAGTTTATTGGATTGGTTCCAAGATGTTGAAACCCTAGTGGACAGCACTATTCGTTTCAGGCAAACTCGAAAATTTTCGAAATCGAACTTGTCGAATCGTCGAAACAAGTCGAATCGAACTCGAAACTCGAGAATTCCAAGAAATCAAAAACTCGAAATTTTGAACTCGCTTAACAACCCCACTCTCCTACATTCCTGAAAATCTCGAAGAAATGTATTCTGTCGAACAAATTGCAAACTTTTCCCAAATTTTTTCACCCAGAAATGCGTTCAGCTTTGTTATTTTGTCTGGAATTTCCCCGAAGTTGACACTTTTTTCCACTTTTTTCAAACAACTTTTCAGCAAGAAGAAAAAGTACATGTGCTCGGAAAACGTGTAAAGAAGGCTACAAGTGCATTGAAACAAAGCCTAAATGCTTCCAATTTCCATGTCTTGTACGACCCAAATGTGTACCCACAGGTAAGAATCGAGAATTTATCCATGGCCAAATGGTAGTGTGAACGCGATACACCCATAATTGTTTCGAATTTTGACCTGAAAACAACAGGACCAAACTAGTACTACAGTATACTCTAGAGTTTGGCGACGACTCGCCGGCGACATGGAGTGGTCGGCAGAGTGTCGCCGGCGGGTCGCCTGCGATTATTTTGAGATCGATAATTCTGGATAACATATATGTTAATCAGATACGTATACTTGTAACTTTCAGGTGGGTTACATGTTTATACATGAAAAATGAGGCTGTAAAACTCATAGTCTTTATTTCTGGTGACGATCAGTATATAAAACATTATCGTTCCCTGTAAAACTACCAGTTCCGGTATCTGATTACTCCCCTCGTTTAGTGTAAAGGCCTTCATAATGATTGCTGGCGAGCCGCCGGCGAAACTCTGCCGACCCCTCCACGTCGCCGGCGAGTCGCCGCAAAATTCTAGAGTACATCAACATACACGAAAACATACAGGTTTGAACTGTAGTTTTGCACCATTTCTTCAAAAACTGTTTTTAAGAGAAACAGAAAGATACGTGTGCTACCAGGAAGTGTGAAAAAGGCTACAAGTGTACTGAACTAATTTCTCTCTGCAATAGACCTCCATGTCCCGATTATGGAATTCACACCGCGTGTCTACCGACAGGTACGCGCGACTCTTTATCTAACCGGGTTCTTAGGTAACCTATAGGGCGTGCCAAATTTATAGAATGTTGTCTCTCGCCGGAACCTGCGAGCAAAAGATCTGTAGCCCGATGGTCCCCACTGCGCTACGAGAGTGGTTAACTTCCAATCGTTGGTGGTTGAATAATTAAATTTCTATTGTGCTATTTATTTGAACAAAATATAATTGTGTCACTAGGACTTTTGGATGGTGGTATGATTAAGTTAATGTGCTCAGTAAGACATGAACTCAAAACCGTTTCGACCCTGATTCAAGACGGTTTTGGGTTTTCTCAGAGGGTTGGGTCAGTTGAACCCCTCTGAGAAAATGAAAACAGGACGAAAAGACTTACTGACCGCCTTTAAATTTCTGATTTGAAATTGGAATTCAAAATAATTGAACCGGAATGGTTTTTGTGTAAAACCAGATCCAAGAATTGAATTGAGTCCTTTTTTGTGTAGCGAAGAATTGGAACTGAATGAAATTGGTTTTGTGACAACCAGGAAAATAATGAAATTCCATATTTTTCGAACTGGAATAGGGCAAATGGAGTAGAATTGAAAATCGGGATGGAGAGACAAACACAGAAATGAACGAGAACAAAAAGTATTCAGCTCTGTTATTTCTTTATGCTCTTTTTACTATTTTCATCCCTCTTCAATATGTAATTTTCAGAGAAACCGAAAGATTCGTGTGCAACGAGGAAGTGTGAAAGAGGCTACAAGTGTACGGAAATAACTATTCTCTGCAATAGACCTCCATGTCCCGAATCCGCGACTCATACCGAATGTGAGCCGACAGGTACGGGCCAGTTCTTGATCTACCCGGGTTTTTAGGTAACCTAACCCTTCTTCGGTAACTTTTTCTTTAGATTACTTGACTGGGTAACCTATATGTTACACCTAAAATGTGTACCGAATGTGAACCAACCGGTATAGTTCCTAGAACGGTTAGCGCAAATTTTCTGCAGTTGACCAGCTACAAAAGCGAGTGAGCAGGCGGGTCAATGAGGCCGCAGATCATCTGTCTGAGACAGTCTGCGTCTCTCTGACCTGCACACTCTCTCGTCGAAGCCGCCACAAATTTGGCTGGCTGGCCAATTGGCTGGAAATCGTCTAATTTTCATACCTACTGGACCCTTGGCAACTTGCCAATGAAACTTTGAAGAAATGTTTTTCATGGAAATATTGCGTTTTTTGAAAATCTTCTCGTTCGCAGGTGTTACCAAGAGTTATCAACCACTAACAGTACGTTTTTCTCGAAAACTCCAACTTGGTGAAAATACACTGAAATTGATTCGCACGCTGTCAATTTTTTAGTTGGAATGCTCAGAACGATTAGCGCCAGTTTGCTGCAATTGACCAGCTACAAAAGCGAGAGAGCGTGCAGGTCAATGAGGCCGCAGATCAGCTGAGATAGTCTGCGTCTCTCTGACCTGCACACTCTCTCGTCGATAACGCTTTAAAGGTGGCTTGCTAATTGGCAAGGAATTGTTGCAGTTCATTTCCAATGGGACCTTGGCAGCTTGCCAATAAAACTTTGAAGGAATGTTTTTCGTACGAACAAAAAACGATTTGTTGTTTTATTGGGAAAATCGATAATTCAGGAGACACGTGTGCTGAAATAAAGTGCGGCAGACATAAAACTTGTGTTCAACCGGCATACGAATGTACTGATTCGTCCTGTTTAGTGAAGAAGCCGGCTTGTATTGATAACGGTAGGTATTCATTTATTTATTGATACATATAATGTGCAACGGGACACGTGAACAATATTGGGAACATATTGACTGAAGATAAACATAGAATGAATAAAAAGATGGTACAAATTATGTAAAAAACATTTTAGTACACATGTATCACCATTACTTGTAACATAACTTCGGACGATAGAAAACCCTATGTCGGCAAACGGAATCGCTCACAGTGAGCATTGAAGCAGTTCAACTTAGATGGGAAAAGTTTAAAATTACTTACTGAAGAAAAAATAATATCTTGTTCCTCTATCAAATTTTTGATTAGTCTAATTTGACAGCGTAGCGGAATGTATTGATAACGGAAGGTACTTGGATAGAAGTCTATTAGGGACTATTAGGCCCTAAGAGGGAGACTTTGGGTGATCGAGTGAGCGCGACCCCAAAAAGCCCAAGAGCCGCGGATCTCATATCGACCACGTTTTTCATGGTGTCTGATTTTGAATGATACTGTGGTGCATTAGTTTACGTTTTCTTTCATTCTTCTAATAGGTACGTTAGAGTGAGCAAGAAGTAGAAACTAGATTAGAATAAAGTAGTTTTTGAGATTAAAGAAGGATCATAATGTGGACCATAATACATTTTTCAATTGCCGTTTAAAGGACCGATTCATCGGGATTCGTCCACATAATCGTTCTACTTTAATGCTAAATGTTCGATCTTTGCAGGTCTCCTCTATTCAATCGAGCAAATGAGATACAAGTCGTGTGTGGACCTAAAATGTCCCGAAAACCATACCTGTGTCCAAGCGGCCTATCAGTGCAAGGGACCCCTCTGCTACCCTCCCAATGCCGAATGTGTTCGTAATCGTCAGTTTTAGCCTTATATAGTTTCTTTCAAGTTTCGGTAGTGTCTCCTGCATTTTTACTACTACAAACTCGAGTAGTTTGAGAACAATCATGAACTATTCTTTAGAAAAAAAGCCTTCTATATATTTGACGGATCATTGTGCAAATACATCGATGGGTGAACCATAGTATATTTATTAGAGAGAGAATGTGAGAAAAACATGAAAAATATTAAAATTACAAGCTGTTCTTATTGTAACCTTAGTCACCTAGTTTCAAACATTCATCGATCACGTACACAGTGTGAAAAAAGCAGAACAAGTGCTAAGGACAAAGTTTATATGTTTTTATTAGTTTCTCGATCTCTATCAGGTCAAAGTGCTTACTCGAAATTCAAATTTACAGAGAAATTTTCGTTTTGCAGAGTATTGAACATAACTTCAAGTAACAATGTGAAAAGTCACGTGTTAAAGATAGCATTTTTCTCTAATTCTGACTTGACGAGCTGGCAGCTGCATAACACAGAGCTTGAAAACCAATTACAAACATGTTTAACTCCTGTCTTGCTCTGTTTTGACATAAAATCGCAAATAAATCTATTCTATTTATGATCTTCAATGTTTCTAGGTGACGTGGACCCATGCATCGGACATTCGTGCCCTGAGGGCAAAGTTTGTCGAGCGGAGCAGAAAACCATTTGCGGTTTGAGGCCCCCGTGGACCGCATGGTAACTGACTTTTGCATTTTAAAGAAGGACGATTATGTGGAGTGTGGAGTGTGGACCAATCCCGTGTCAACGGTCCTTTAAACTGCAATTGAAAAATGTATTGCACTTTAAAGGACTGAAGCTATGCGATTGGACCACACAATCGTCCTTCTTTAAGAACTTTTGAATGGAGTTGGAAGTGAAATTGCAAAATAACGGTTTTTGTATATAATGTGTCCATGAACGTTTCTGAATTCAAGTGTGTCGATCATGTGCTGTCAACTATAAGTTTAAGTAGGAGAATGCGATCATTAAAAAGACCTAATTTGCGATGTGAGTAATGTGCATTATGCATTTTTGAAATTTTGTACGTAGGTGAACTCGGTGTATCATGTACGTGCGCGAGACCACGCCGCATTTTCGAGAATACGGCGCATGAACAGAAGTTGACACCTAGATGAACGATTGTGGTTTTTTGATGTCAACAATATCAACTAAACAGCGTAAACCTTTAAATTAAAGATGAACGGTCCCTTTAACTATAAGTTCAAGTAGCAGTATGCTATCATTAAATGTACCAGTGCTTTAACCTCTGAGATACATGCCCTAAAAAAAGAATGGGTTCGTCAAACCGTTGAAGACAGCGTACGATCAGTTTTCTAAGGGGTCGCGGTCGGGTTTCACGAGTGCCCAGTCCTTCTGCGTATCTTTGATCTACATACTCTATCATCTCCAGAAAAATGCTTCATCGATTTGACTTTCTGCTTATCGATGAAAACTATAGTTTAACATATATGAGCTGGCGCTTCGAAAAGTTGGGGAATTTATTATCATCCTTTCGCTGTTTTCGATCAAAATGTCGACAGTATCACTCGTTTTGTCGTGTAGCAAATCGATACTTTTTCGAGAGCGAAAACAGTACATCATTTTCAGAAATATTTCGATTGGCCAGTTTTCATGCCAGCGCTAGAACTTAAATGAACAAAACATTTGATTCTATCAAAATTTTGTCGAAAACGGCAGAATTCAATTGTTTCCTAACAGAATTCGTTCAAGTAAATTTGGCTTGAGTTGGAGTGTAAAAACAACAAGAAGTCTATTTAGTGGTTGTAATGTCATTCATCTCTTAACCAGTTTAGTTTCGGATCTGATTTTTATTGTTCTGCAGCCACAAACTTGGCCCCAAAGTAGCCAAATGTGTTGAACCCAGCGAGACGGAAAATGAACATCAAGAAGCTCTTCTCAACTGAACCTAGTGACATTATGTTCAAGATAAATAAACCTTATGATGCACACTTTATTCACTCTGTTTCGATCACCTTATATCATGCACACGATAGAGTAGAATAGAATAGAATGTTTATTCGCGATTGAACACGTGTCTTTCCACATTGGTATATGTGGCACTACAAACTATGATTGTAGATGAACAAAGGGACGCGAGAAACGCGGAAAACACACAGCATCATCCGAACCTCAGTCCGTGTTACTGGAAGTTTCAACTTAGTGAAAACCTCAAACAAAATTATGTCAAATCCGGAAGTGCCAATCCTGGAAAATGCGGTAGTGTATTGCGCGCAGCCACCCCATTGGGGGGTCAACCGCGGTCGTGTTGCTTAGACTTTTTTGCGTCCTCTTATGTCACCCCTGTGAGTAAATATTTTTGGCAACCTGCCTATATGGCCTCTTTCATAACCCCTGGTGCTTTTCGCAATCTGGACCTGCGCTAATGACCTAGACTCGGAAAAGTATACATATATGCATGTAGTTCTGGAATCGTTTTCCTTCACAAAGAATCATATAGCACCATCTTCAGGGGTTTCGAAAAATGAGCGAAAACAAGAAAATGAAATGTGTTTCTGTTCACATGAGTCCGTATGCACGTGCTTTCTGACCACTTTATTCAAACCTGCGTCTCATTGAACCCACGCTATTTCTCTGCTCATACATTCCATCGGAAACCTTCGTGAAATGATGCACAAAATGAGAGACGCAGACTGAAATACAAATGTGGGGGGGTGGGGCTGAGACTACGATGGTAATGTCTGATGAAGATTTGGTAATGATAACAATATAGGTACCTGATAAACATTATGAAACCGTGATTTATTATTCAGATAAAAATGACATTGTCGTTCCGTTTCCATCTACAATGTGATTCCACAGAAACTGATGACAGAATCAGAAATGTTCTCAAAAACTCTCGAGACTTAGAGAAGATTAAAGGAGAACGACGACAGAAAACAAGAAAAGTGCACTTCCATTCAAATTATTATTCGATAGTTGCAGATTTTTTTTAAAAAGTACAGTTATTTCTCTGTCCTATCTTTTCTAAATTTTCCAGAGCAACATTTGAACTTTATATTTGAGTTAGTGGCTTCTCTACTCTAGAATTTGGCGGCGAGTCGCCGGCGACAAGGAGGGGTCGGTAGTGAGTCGCCGGTGGGTCATCTGCGATTATTCATTGGTTGTGGATAATATATATGTTAATCAGATACTCTTACTTGTCGTTTTTAGTTAGGTTACAAGTTCATACATCAATAATGAAGCCATAAATCTCATCTTCTATATTCCTGGCAACGATAAGTATATACAAGGTTTTCATTTTAAGTAAAATTACAAGTTCAGGTATCTGATTACTATACAGAACGTTGAGTGTAAAGGCCTTCATAGTGATGGCAGGCGACCCGCCGGCGACACTCTGCCGACCCCTCCGACTCGCCGCCAAATTCTAGAGTAATTTTGACCAACATGAACACATTCTATGACAAAGCGTATTGTTACAATTTCCTTTAAAACGCTCAGTATTGTCGCAAATTCTATGCATTGTTTGCCGTATTTTGCGCATAAATTAAAAGTTTTAAAGGGACCGTACCTCTATAATGTGCAATGTAGGTAATTTTTGAGAAAAGAAAAAAGTCATTTATTCTGTTTTGAGATAAAAGTTCATACCGTACGAACAAAAAGTTCAAAAAACTACATTATTACGGAGCAAATAAGAAGCCAACAGGATTTGGGTTACTGTAATGCAGCAATCCTTAATCTATCACTGCTTTGTAGTTTTCATGATATTCAGAAATCGTTTTTCCCAGATTTCAAATTGGTCATTTTGGCCATGTTTTGACTATGGTTTCGTATTTTTATGGACATTTTGAAAATTTTGTACCTAGGTGAACTCGGCGGTGTATGTACGTGCGCGTGGTAGCGCCACATTTTTGAGAACACGGAGCAAGACAGGCAGTCGACACCTATATGAATGATTTCTGTTTTTTAATGTGAACAATATCGACTAATCAGCTCGAACCTCCAAATTGAAGAGGAACGGTCCCTTTAATGGAGGAAAGAGAAAAGAAGAATGTGCACATTCATTTGTATTTCACACAAGTGGGGTTCGAAATATACATCTGAGAGCTAGCTTCCCAGTTTCGGCAGGCACGGGAGGCGGACAGGCGGGGAGGGTAGAGGGTAGGTAAGGTTGTTGAAGTACTCGACTCGAAATTTCGCCAAACTCAAAAACGGCGAAACTTCGAAATTTTGAACGCGAAAACTCGAAAATCAAAATTTCGGAAAAAAATGGACCTTTTGGGTCCAAAAACACTCAAAACTCGAAATTTTGAACTCTGGTAATAACCCTAGTAGAGGGTATAGAAATACTACTAAAAATACCATAAGTGTATTGTACTAGTTCATAATATCTTGTTTTCTGAATTGTGGTTCCAATAGAGACAGCAAATGAGAGGCAAGTGGTGATACTGTGAGCAGACGAGAGAGTAAGTAGATCAGAGATACGCAGACGTGAAGATCTCCGCTCCTAACAAATTGATCGTGCAATTCAAACAATTGGGAACAATTCTTGAACATCTTCATTCTAGAGCACAGAATTGTATTGGTTACCACGATAAAATTGAATCTGATATCTTCTTTTCTTATGAATTCGGACCATCAGAAAAGCTGGAAAAAACATCATGAGATAGGTATTCACCTTTCAAGATGATTCGGGAAAACAAAGCCATTGTTGCACTTTTATATACAAAAACTAATAAAAACCATTAAAAGTTCGGTCGAATTAAAATGTGCACGTGCGAAATGAACAGTTGGTTCACCAGCTGGCTGTCAGTGTGTCAATATGTAAAGTTGGAACGTTGTTTCGATTAAATTAATCTCGAAATGTTTCCTGACAGTTCCCCAAAAACACGCGGAAAAGGTTCACGTGCTAAAGGCTCATTTGAAAGGTTTCTAGTTTGAAACGCAAAAGGTTTGGTGATAATAATATCCCGATGATAATCTCAAATGCAAACGCGTATACTGGGTGCCCAGTTTATAAAGTTCTGTCTCTGGCCGGCATCGAACCTGCTATCAAAATATTCGTAGCATGGCGCCAACTACTGCGCTATTTGAGCACATAACCGGCAACCTTTGGAATAGGAGACATGTGGGCGTACACAGCGGAAAGTGAGATATACAGTACCCTCCCGCCTTCCCGTTGGCGACGACTATAACTATTCGTCCTAGGGTATTCGTACACACGGCCTCTGGTCACATATGACTACATTTTTGTTTAAATTGTTTTATTATAACATACAAATTATTTTAAATATATGATTCTAACTCACATTGAGTACCTCGACGATTCTCGCAATTCCTCTGCGGAAGGAATTGAAAATGTTGTACTTGGGAAGATTCGATACTTCCACTTTGTCTTCCGTCAGGAATTTTTCGCGTGCCAACTTGTTTTTCATCAAAAACTGAAAAAAAACATATTTAACATGAATGAACTCGGAAAATAACCTTTAGTAAAAAAAGAAGTTACCAAACCGAAGAGTTGGTCCAGAAGCCCTTCAATAGCTTTAATTATACTGTTTCCGAATGTTGTTACACTTCAGAGAAAAACAGTGTATCATTTTTTACAGCAGATAGGATCAGTTTCAACCGATTTCTGATTTAATTGTTACCCAAATATAAAATAATCCATTTTACTAACCTTTTCCATTCTGAATTTGTTCAATTGGCGAATATTCGGTGGATTCGGTTCAGATCTGGGGACCAGTTGAATGTTCAGACGAGGAAGACCGTTTGACTGAAGATAAACTATATTTATACAAATTATGGAATCTGTTACTTCAGCCCCCCCCCCCCCCCTCAATATAAAATGTATGGGGAGGATAGTATAGATTTACTAGATCCTACTTTTGAATGTATGTTACAGTTAACGTACTAGATTGTAAGAATTTCAACATGTTCAACGAACATTTTTTCCAGCGTTTCTTTTTAAATCTAATAAAATAAAAATTATTTCCAACCAACCTCCTTTCCACACGAGAACTGCAGTTCCAGATCACTGCGTCCGCATTCGTCCACCATCGATTGAATTTCGCTCATCAACTGAAAAATCGATAATGACTACAAACTAACTAAGCATATCACTCGTATCTTGATTTACGTTTGGCACGATGCCGAAAACTTCAATACGCATGGATTGCATTTCGTTGCATAAACATGAAAAATGTCTCTGTGGACACCGTACGAGTCATTGGCAAATTCTACAACTAACCGGGTTTTTTGGTAACCTAACCCTTTTTTGGTAACCAATTTTTGAGGTTACCTTGGTAGGTAAATTGAAAGTAACCTGAAACTAAAATGCTGTTACCGTTCAAACTAACGGTAAAAACCACATTTGGCGTTACAAAAACAGGTAACCGGTTTTTCATTTTAGGTTACCAACCGGTTACCTACTAAGGTAACCTGAAAAATAGGTTACCAAAAAAAGGTTAGGTTACCAAAAAACCCGGTTAGATATAGAATTCACCCGAATCATTCCGTTAGAGTGAAGCTCGAGAGTGCGTATCACTCTCTAATCTGTTGATAGACCATTAGCTACCGCTCGCTCCGCATTGCGTGATGAATTAAATGGTTTTCTGTCTTAGTTGATGATTTGAAGACAAACCAACCTTTCGAATGAAGTTCTGTTCGGCCACTCCGTGTCCCCAATGGACTTCTGTCATCGGAAACGCGGTTCGGGGATCTTGGGTAATTCGGACAAAGTGAGGGTGGGAAATGCGCTGGAAATGAACCAATTAGGTACAAAAGTTGTTCTAGATTACTACTTTAGTTACTAGTTTTACTTTTTTCATCAGGTTTAACTGTTTTTGAAACTTTTAAGATTAGTTTTAATCGTTTACTATCAAGATACTAGTTAGATTTCTTGAAGATAGAGAAAGAGAGTGATATGGAAAGTTAGGGTATTTTTTGGGCAATTCGGACAAAGTAAGGGTGAGAAATACGCTGAAAAAAGAAACAGAAAACCTGAATAACAACGAAAAATAATGAGAAAGGATGCGAAATCGCTGAGAAAGTGTTATTCATTTTCAGGTTACTTTTTTGACTTGTTCTCAAGTTGCAGGACTCCATTTTCGCTAAAGATAGGATCAATCGAGAAGAATTAGGCTGCGTTTTCTATAAAAGTTGATTGAGCCTTCGAAGTATGATTTCAATACTGGAAAAAAAACTTCATAGTTTTGATTTTCACGTAATCCTAACATTGTTTCTTCGCGCTCTGAACCTTGGCTCTCCCTCGTCCAAAAAGCACATGAAGTAAGAAGTTGAGAGAGCACCATGTGATACATTAGTTCATGTTTGTACTATGTGTCGAGTACATTAATGTGTTGAATAAATATTGAAATATTGAAGTTGTTGATTTTGATACTTTTTAAAGTGGCTACCTTTGAGGTTCGAATGAGATTGCCGGGGATGGTGGGATACTCGACTAACTCCATCGTCTCATCTTCAACCGGTTTCAGTTTCTGGAAAAAAGTTGTAAAATTTACGTTTTTCAAAAACTTGTCAAAACAAGATTGTATATTGTAACAGAGTAACTTGTAAAACACATTAAAACATGTAAAACTGTCACTCGTAACACGTAAAACTGGAAACATTCAACGTCTAGAAGCACAGTAACTGCTGACTTGATACCGCCAAAAACAGTTTTAGCACCACATTCATAGGATTCACCACGCATTTATAATTTGACTAACGTTCCAATTAGCTGGATCGAACTAGAAAGACAGCAAAAAGGAGAATGATTTGATATTGTGGGTGCCGAATTTATGAATTTCTGTCTCACGCCGGAATCGAACCGGTGAGCAAAAGATTCGTAGCAGGCCGCTAAATACTGCGTTATTAGACGACACAACGGGCATGTTGAAGACATGTGTGCGTACACAGCGGAAAGTGAGATACACAGTACGCTCCCATTTTCCCGTTGGCGACGACTATACCTCGATTTCGGTCTTGAGTAAATCATGAACGGTGATGGTGGGGATAGAATCCATCGATTGGGTGCCACCAGTCTGAAAATGAGAACAGGATAAGATGTAGTTTGATCTCTGTACTTTGTAATCTGATCTCTGTACACATCGGGAATTTTCAGAAGAGACCGGAATGGTTTCGCCTTCAAAGAGAAAAATCTGCAATATTTTATAACCATATTAGTTAACTTACCACTTCTGTCATATTCGTATTGGGGAACTGCAAGATTTTCAGACTAAACTAGGGACCTACATTTCCCCTACTTAGGATGAAGTATAAACTTGAAAAAAGTTTCTTAGGTGGAACATTTTCTCATGTACCTATATCCTATACCATCAGGCGGCGTAGCAACCCCGTCGAAAATCTCATATAGTCGTGGACCACGGATAATCGGGTGAAAAGACGGTGTTATGAGTTGACCGGGTGTTAGCATGGGCGCGCAGATGGCATCAATCAATACAATTTTTTGGAAATTCTGCCATTGCATTGTGCTTTCACATTTTTTTTCAATGTAGTGTGGGTTTATTCTTTTTAAACAAGCTCAATTATTCAACACTATTCTTGTCATACCATAGCAAAGATATTAGAAAAAAGAAATATGTAAATGGGAGGTTTTTTTTCATAAAGCATTTTCAAAAAGTTGAAAATCTACTCTACAATTTTTATTTACTATCCTGAAACGTTTTAAATCTAGCGTATATATTAACTGACTATGAATGCTTTCTTTAATTCAATATCTAGAGTTGTTCACATATCCAACTTGCCCGGGCATTGCAAAGGTTGGCCCACTTAGCGCAGTGACAGTGGCGGTACTACAATCCTACTCGCCACGGGTTCGATTCCCGTGAAAATAATTTTCTGTTCAAAATTTACGCGCTGTGTACTCCTCTCATTTGAATCGGTCTACCACTATAAGATACATCATAAACTGTTCGCATGAGCTTCTCATGATATTCTATTGATTTCTCTGCTACGACATTGAGAGTTCACGAAAAGCTTATGAGATATCTCATGAGGAACTCATATGAACTTCTCGTGAGATAGAAGGGATGGCTACGCCGCCAGCTCCTACATATACATCAAATACACGTTTCAAGGTGAACTTACGTTCTCATAAATCGATAGCAGTTCATTTTCGTAGTCAATTACGTCGACTTCGGGCATGACAATCAGATCTGGTTCCTGCAAAAATAGGTGTCTCAGGCGGGACTCGAACCAGCATGGGCTTGACCAGAGTTGCTATCCGGTAGGTCGAAATAAGATGAGTTTTGACAAGTCAGACTGTTTAGAACACGGCACAACTATGGTTTTCTTGTTTCCACGAAAAAGCAAGATTTTGTGAAAAAAGAAGCAACGCTACTCCATTCTTAAAATTTTACAGAGAATGTAAATATCTGCTAAAATTTAAAATCAGCATAAAACATATACAACTTTCTATAAACCACAAAACAACAACATTACCTCAACGGCAGTTTTTGTGAGCGTTTCACTTGTATTCGAAGAAGAATCGGTGGAGTTAGAAGATTCCTGAAATTAAATAACGCCAGGGTTTCATACAGGCAACGGGGCAATCCTTCCAAGCTCATGAGAACCTCATGAGAGTTCCTCATGAGAATCTCATGAACACCTCATGAACTCCTCGTGAACTTCTAGTGTTGAAACATATAAACCAATGGAATCTCATGAGAAGTTCGTGAGATGTTTCTCATGAGGTATTAGTATTTGTACCACGCAAATTCCACGAGTTCGACATAATAGCAAAGAGATCAAACTACCAACATGGTTGAGTAGAGCACATAGCAGACCCTATAAAATGAGCATTTAAACTGCAACTCAACTCAAACAACAAACTAACTTTCGATGCAGATTTTGGAATTGGCGGATGGATAGATTCGTCTTTCACTGGCTCAGCAGATTTGATTTCCGCTGTCTGGAATGTATAAATGAAAACTCAGGTAGATTGGTGTGGTGTATCATTGTAAACGTGTGAGAAACATGAGAATACAAAATTTTACGAACATAATTGAACAAGATAACATGAAAAAGTCTACTTTTGGATGAACGAATCAAAATAATGTTTCGGGAGACTATTTGATGAAAGTATTAAATAATTTTGTTAATTAGGGAACTATCTATATGTTTAGGTGAATATTCTTGGTCACTGTTTCGAAACAGGTTGCTGTGCCCGAGTCAGACTATCTAAACGTGCCTATTCAAAGTATAAGTTTTTCAAGCTAAAATTTTACTTGAAAAAGAGAACCAATGCTACAACTAACCGGGTTTTTAGGTAACCTAACCCTTTTTTGGTAACCTTTTTTCAGGTTACCTGGTAGGTAACCTGGAAGTAACCTGAAACTAAAATCCGGTTACCGTTCAAACTGACGGTAAAAACCAAGTTTCGCGTTAGAAAAACAGGTAACCGGTTTCTTATTTTAGGTTACCAACCGGTTACCTACTGAGGTAACCTGAAAAATAGGTTACCAAAAAGGGGTAGGTTACCTAAAAACCCGGTTAGATATAGAATTCTTCGAAAAGAGAATGTCGATAGTATCAACTCACGAACTTTTATTACCACCCATTTATTCAACTAACACCAAGTTACTGAACCCAATTTCTCTCCAATGTAAAGCACCTTTGATGTCTCGTCTTTCGCAGGTTCCTGTGTCGATTTAGACGCTTCCGTTTGCTTTACCGAACTTTCCTTAACTGGCTCGACGGTTTTTGTTTCTGATGCCTAAAATGGTTGTTTTTATGCTCTGAAACGTAGTTTGGATTTCAAAATTAACAAGTTAAATGACTTTTGACCTTTGTAGTTTGATCCTTCGGTTCAATCGAGGCGTCTGCCAGTTTCACAGTCGTTGGTACCACTGGAGGCTGGTTGGCCGGATCGATCTGAAAAAAGTTTCTTTATTTCGAACGCTTTCCGGAGAAAAAAATATACTGGTAATCAACCCTGACGAGACGGAAATTCAGAAAATTTTTGTTGAAGATTTTAGTCTTTATCTCAACAACGAAGACAGCAAACGACTCATTCAATCACTTGCTAGTAGCTTACTATATAGCTCAAAACGATGAGCTTTGCTGGAACGAACCCCGCCCCTTACAGAGTTGTTCGTACGGTGTTCATTAGGTTTTGGCTACGCTCCAAAAATTACAACAGTCCAAGTACATATATCCTCTAGCACAGCTTTCATATTCGACGCTTTGTGAGAAATTTTCAACTTTTTAACTTTGTGTTGAGAAGTTGAAAATTCGGATCTTGCTCACCTTGGTGTTCGGTTCGGTCGGTGGTACCACTACGGTTGGTGGCGGTTTGACCTCTTTTCCACCAGTTGGAATGTCAACCTAGAAATAGTTAGAACTGGGGAAATATAAGTTATTTTACGGTCAAAAGGTTGGCGTTCATTTTAGTAATTTTTAACATAAACATACGAATATACCTCAGAAGCTGCAAGCCCCCGTGAAGGAAATTTTCCAAAACTCAATAGTTGACTCAGGTGATTTGTGCAAAAGTCAAAGAACTCCGCTGTTAGTAAAGACCGAACTACAAATCGGGTCTGCTTAAGACATCATGATAAAACTGACCTTTGTACTTTGCTCTTTTCCTGATTGCGGGATTTCCTTCGGTTGGCTCTGTTCATCCTTCTCGCCTGTAGGAGGTTTTGCATCTGCCTGCAAAATTTCCATCTGGAACATCTATTTAATTTGTATTTGATTCACTACCCGTTGATTCTTCCTACTATTATCCTCACTTTACATGCTGTGAAGAGAATACAGAATCTTAACAGTATGAGTTACTTCGACATTTCATAATATGGGTTCTGAAATGTCCGATTCATTCGTACAAACCCACGTCCCCTCAACCTAACGTTAATTCTCTGATCTTACATCGTAGAGAGAAGCGAAGTGAAAAAGGCAGGATGAAAAAGGTGCTGAAATTATCAAGCACACGAATCAGCTTCATTTAAACGCTCTCGGAATACGTCGACTCGGTTCAGATCTGACGAGTTTGTAGTTTGATCCTGCGCTTTAATCTGAATTCATGCTGTGTCTATGAATCAGGCTACAAATGAGCTCCATCTGCTGTATCTTGATGTCGATGCTATCGAGGTGCCGGCGAAGTTCAACACGCGTCATCAACTCAGGTACTAATAAAACGTTACAATTCGCAAGTGTTTCTCGGAGAAGGGTCATCAAAAAGGTACGCCTTCGGTTCCGATATTATGAGTTTGTAGTTTATCTGTGTACAGAGATCAAACGACAACTAATCCCCCATCAAATACCTTGTTGTTCTCGAAAACCTCGGCGGTCATATCTGCCCTGATACTATCCGTGACATTGGCGGTCAATTTCTTCGGAATCAGGAGAGAGGACTTGGTCTGAAACATTCAAATGAATAATATGAAAAACAAAACAAACAACTAGAAAAGCTATATTTTCATAGTTGCCGTCTCAATAACGTATGCTGGGTTACTGTATCTCTGAGTTACCTATGTGGTGTAACACACACATTTGTTTTGTCAGAGCTGCTTGTAAAGTAACAAAATACACTTTTTGAGTGTATTATATAGCCAACAACTCAGCTTTCAATGTAAATTTTCTAATTTGAGATTTTAAGCGAGTTACCAAATTCCCCTGCAGACTGACATTCGGGATTCTAATTCGGAAAAATTACATTAGGAAGATCACACTCATGTTAAACTTGGTAGTTTCCCAGTTTTTCTTCAAGGAAAAAAGTTAAAGCGTTGCGTATTGGTAACACTAGCGATTTCAATTGTGTTTACTCTTCATTTTACCTGAAATAGTTTATTTAAGTAAATCAATGTCGAAAGTGAATTTGGAAACAGTTAGTTACAAAGTTTACAATAAGTTCAGCAAGTAACATACCTTTCTCTTCGACTTTTTCTTTACCGGCCGACCGTCAGACATTGCGGAATGGAAATGAGAAGCACCTCGCGACCATCTCACGTGCATCGAACGTGTGAACATGTTAGGCGTCCTTTTTATCCTGCGTCTCTTATTTCACGCACTATTTCGCAAGACTATCCCGGTGGGAAGTTAGAGCAAAGAAATCTCGTGTGTTTGAGGAGGCGCAGGTTCGAACGAAAATCCAGGATGTTTCTGAACAGCTGGCGGCGATCCGTCCAACCTCTTGAGAAGTTCATATGAGTTTCTCATGAGATTCTCATGAACGTGTCATGAGCTACTCGTGAGCTTCTGATGTTGTAGCATAGTAATCAATAGAATCTCATGAGAAGTTCGTGAGATATTGCTCATGACGTGTCTCATGAGGTTTTCGAGAGATTGCTACCTCGCCTAAACACGGTATCGGCAGCTCACATGGAAAACTCGAACTCATTTAAAAAAATAATGTTTTCTGTAAAATGCACTTTTTGATCTTCCGTCGCCTAAGTTTTGGGCTTCTTGCACAGAGGAATCGGATACTCTGCGCATTTTTTGTCAGACGTCTGCTGATTTTTTTGTTGTTGAGAAAGTGAAGCGAACACCAGTAGAAGCTAAGGTGTCACAGTGGGCGAAACGGAAAAAATATATTAGAAAATAGTAAAATGCTTATACAAACTACACCGTTTTTTCTGCTGTTTAGTTATGCCTAGAATATTTTTTGAATACCACTTTAACTCTCACTAAGGTTCAAAAGAACAAAAACTTCGACATCTAAATGTCGAGCCTTGAGATAGTAGTTAAAACGTTTCCAATAGTTGTAGTTTGATAAACATAGTGGGTGCCAAATTTATAAGTTTCCGTCTCTCCCCGGACTCAAACCTGCGACCAAAAGTTCGTAGCAGGCCACTAATCACTGCGCTATTAGAGTACATAACGGGCCTATTTTGGAATCGAGTACATGTGTGCGTACACAGCGGAAAGTGAGATATACAGTACCCTCCCGCATTTCATTTCCGTTGGCGACGACTATAGCAAACTACAAACACAGCAGAACCTATTAACATTTTACATCGAAAACCAACTTTTTACCCAAGTTGTTGGAGGTTTTTACACCAGACTCATAAATACCAAATCTGACCCCAAATATGGGCCGAATGGTATATATTAGACAGCGAAACGCAATTTATGTGGGAGAATAGGGGAAATGAGGGGCTATGTGCCTAGTTTAAGAAGAAAGGACTTTAAGGACCATACTTCGGTTGTAGTTTTATCTCGCTAAATGCTATACTCTGTTTCACCAATCGATATCCTTCTACAGTAATCCGTCCATGATTTAGGAGGCTTTTTTATGATGAAGAATTCATTATTTTGGTTTCAATTTCCCAGAGTTTGTAGAAGTAAACGTGCAGAAGACACTACCAAAACTTGGAGAAAATCCAAAAAAGTCAATATACCAAACTTTGACCTGGAAGTTTGAGCAGATTACTGTAGAGGGTTATAAGTGGGTGGAATGAACTATACACATTTCGAGTTTTGAGCAAAAGTCAACGGCATCAAACTACAAACACAGCGGATAGAGCAAAATACACTGTATGGGCTCGCTTTGAAAGGAGCAAACCCTAATATTTCATCTATCCGGAACAAGAAATTTACGATTTATCATGTTTTCCCGTATCTTAAATGCTGATTCTTCAATCTATCAGTTTGAAGATGCCTTTCTCTCTCTCTTTTCTATAACTCTTTGTCTCCAAATCTTTCTCTCTCTCTCTCTCTCTCTCTCTCTCTCTCTCTCTCTCTCTCTCTCTCTCTCTCTCTCTCTCCCTCCACCTACCTTCACCTACCTTCCCCTCTTTCTTCTTATCTCTCCTTTTCTTTCATTTTCTGTCCTTTTTCCTCTGCCAATCTTCCTCCCTCCCTCTCTCAATCACTTATTCCGCTCTCTCTCTCTCTCTCTCTCTCTCTCTCTCTCTCTCACTCTCTCTCTCTCTCTCTCTCTTTATATCTCTCCATTTTTCCCTCCCTATCTACCTCCATTGTGTTATCTACTCCCTAATTCATTAGCCGCGAGACAAAGTCATAAATCCGCCGCACTCTCCCGTGTTCCTCTTCTTCTCTTCTTACACTGGTCAGACGGCTGCGAGAGAGCATAGCCCCCGAAGAGACGCAGAGTGGTAGCGCGTCGCTAGTGGGAGGGGCTACTAGCCGGTCAGTCGACATGGGCTTCGGCTCCGACTGGTTGGAGGCGTCTTTCGCGCGCTGGCGACGCGTCGCCGCGCGCCGCGTCACGACGCGCGTCCTCTGCGTCGTCGCAGCCACCGCTTTGGCGCGCGCGCTGGCGCACGCGCCAGACATCGCGGCGGTGCGCGCCGGCGCGGTCGCGCTCGGCGCCATGTGCTTGCACCTTTTCATCATGCTTAGGCCAGGTGGGTGTGAAATTTTGTATTTTAGCTGTACTACAAACTACAAAAATGTCTAATTTATACTAGAAGTAAAGTAAGTAGTGATAAATCAACATTACATGTTTTTGTATTTTGATGTGTTTTACTTTGTGTACGTGAAGATCTATTTTAGTAAACTGTACTTGAACTGTACTACAAACTACAAAACGAAAAAGAGTTTTTGTGTTTGTCTTTCACGTTTAAAGTTTCACGTGACTCGTGTTTCAAACGTGTGACTATTGATTTTTTTTTGGTTCTTCAGTACTTTCTTGCAATCGGAAACTCTTTTAGCAGCTGCTATCATTTCGTTAATTGCGAAACTCGAATGAATCACTTTTGTGTAAAACTGAGGGATCGAAAAAACTGTTGCCGTAGACTTTTTTACTTTTTTTTCTATAAAACACAATATGATTAACATAATGTAAGATATTAAAACTCACGTAAAAACACGTGAAACTACGAAAAGTTCACGTGAAACCGAAAAAAAGATTAAGTTTCCCGTAAAAACGCGTTAAACTACAAACACGTCCCGTAAAACCAAAAAAAGACATAAGGATCAAGTTTCAGGTTAAAAACCAGTTACATTCTGCTTTTAAAAACCTTATTTAAAAACCTAAAAAATCTAAAAAAAAATGCTTAAAAACCAGTTACATTTTTTTTTCCAGAGCACCTGAAGTTATCCCAACTAGCCACGTGTCTTTTACTAGTAGCAGATTGCGTACTTTCCATGCCCTACCAAGATGCCCTTATTCCTGCTGTTATTGCTGTATTCTCTATATATTCCCTGTTATTATTATCGTTTTACGTGGCCTTGGCGGCGAATATTTTCATTTCCGTACTACAAACGTGCATTTTCGTGCTTTTCACCAACCAGCTACGCACCAACGAGGTTAGTTGGTCATTTTTCGATATTTTAAAAATTTTAAAGAAGTTTAGTTTTATTTGGGAAAACTTTATTTTGTTGAAGAATGTTAACTTTGTATATATTACATTATGATGTAATCAAGATGGTTACCGGTTACTATTTGTTCTCTCTCTTTCTCTGTCTCTCTCTCTTTCTCTTTCTCTTTCTCTTTCTCTTTCTCTTTCTCTTTCTCTTTCTCTTTCTCTTTCTCTGTGTCTCTCTCTTTCTCTTTCTTCCTCTTTATTTTCTCCATTCATCAAAGAAAACCCCATGCATCTTACCTGCATAAGCAATCAAATTTCCCATTATTGAATAATAAATTTGATTTATCACTCCCTATTCATAACCTTGTATCTTTTATTAGTAAGTATTAGTCGGTAGTACTCTTTTTTCTCTTGTAGAAGAGAGGGAGAGAAAGAGTGAAGAAAGAGAGAGAAAGAGAGAAAGAGAGAATAGAGAGAGAGAGAATAGAGAGAGAAAGATAGAGACAAAGTGTTTCTGGATTGAGCCATTAGTATAGCTTTTGTAATTAGTAGATGAATCCTCTTTTCTTTTCCCCTCGCCCTGTCGTAATTTCACTTGGCGACCACAAATAATCCCGCTTAGAAACGCCGCAAAATGTGAAAGATGAAAAAAACATGCCGAAACTAATTTTAACCCAAATTTCGTACAAACACGCAATGGTACAATTTCGAGCTCTGAAAAGTTGTTACTAGATTTTCAAGCTTTTTAGTGAAACTTATTACTATATTAAAGGGTTTTGTATATTAGGCTCCAATTTAAGACGAAAATCAGTTTTTATGTGAAAGTAGGTATCTTGGGTGAAACCAAGGAAGATTTTTGTGCTCATTAGGAAAGTTCTTTTCTTGCTAATTCTTGAAGTTTTTATTTGCATCAAAAAGTTTTGTTTATAACACTTTATTATGTGTATAAGTCCTTTTATTCCAAAGTATGTATATTGAGTGAAACCAAGATGCTTGTAATTTGATCCTCAGTCTAGTATCAGATGTATCAGTTCAGAAATCCACGTTCCATCGAAAATAGGCTAAGTGAAGGGGATTATGTTAAATATTATAGAAAAACCAATTTTCGAAGGCTTCAGTAGAATTATTTCCGTTTTGAATTGGTTATGAATATGAATACACAAATATAATTCAGAATCTCATAACTTTGAACATTTTGTTAATTTGCTTACGGCAACAGCTGAAAATAGAGTTTTTAATGCGAGAAATTGTGAAGTTTCAGTTAAACAAAACGAGAAAACTGATACGAACGTATCAGATCTTTGATAATTCGACTTTTCAATTTCTGACATCGAACGTGACCAAAACTTGAACCAGTTTCACGTTGTATTATTTTGAAGCCTCAAAACTTCCAGTATATCGTATTTAGATACTTGCAGTAAGGTTTCGGTTTGTTGTTCCTCTCTAGCACGCTTTTTTTACTTTCCGGTCTGAAAATAAAACCAAACTTCGGTCATTTTTGTCATTTGTACCTATGTTTTGATCAGTTCTTCCAATAGTTCAACTTTACACACGTTTCAAATGATAAAAACGGGACCCAGTTTCGCGTTTTCTCACTTTTTGATCTCAAAACTCCTAGTAGACCGAAGTTATCCCCCTCGCGGCCGTGTGTAACATGAGAGTCTTGAAGCTGTTTAAAGTAGGGACTAAATGTCATAACATGTGGTATCAATCAATATTTACGGATGTTAAAATAGTCATCCGGAGAGGGGATAAAATTAACACCTAGTATTTATTGAGTATAAAAGACTATAGTTATCGAATCGTTTAGGAAAAGCCTAATATGGAACACTTTCCATTCTTATGAAAGTTCAACATCAGCTTCATATTTTCGTGAAATAAAAATTGTGTT
This sequence comes from Litoditis marina, assembly GCA_964036275.1. Classification (NCBI taxonomy): domain Eukaryota; kingdom Metazoa; phylum Nematoda; class Chromadorea; order Rhabditida; family Rhabditidae; genus Litoditis; species Litoditis marina. The sequence goes on along the minus strand of OZ038435.1, from coordinate 17,388,574 downwards.
GTTTTCGAAATTACGAGTTTCGATATCGAGCGGTTTCTGGTTTTTACTATTGGATGCATAGCAAAAACTAATTGCGCTACAATTTGAAAAACTTGTTTTGTTGAAATCTTTGAATCTCTAGAATAAGAACAGGGCAGGTATTTTTCTAACTAATTGTGAATAACAACTTTTTTGTATGAAATCCTTCACTACTTTTTGCTCACTTTTGAAAGAAAAAAAACGCATAATTTACAATTAAATAGCTCAAATCAGATTTAAGTTACCATTGGCACTTTTTTAAGACAGAACTCTTGGTTTTTCAAACTTTCAAATCATTTCCACACATTCTACCTCACTTTATCGATTTTCTATTAACAACCCAATTACCAGCCGATGATGGTTTTTGCCAGCCCGCTCGTTATACTATTCTCTAATGATATAATAATAGGCTGAGTTGGGGGGGGGGGGGGGGGGGGGGATAGAAAGACAAAAAATCGATAATCGCGCAGACTCTCTACGATTTGGACACAAGTTATCACACTATAGGGGGTCATATACTGGAAGTCAAGAAAACAACCAAAGCATTACGGTTGCATAAAGTTTCTGATGTGTAAGTACACTAGTAGTGGTAGTGGATTATAACGTGTACAGGTGACCTATATTATATTTTGATTCCTGAAAGTTCGTGGAAAATTGTTCCGAAGTTTTCGTTTTAGAGTTTTTACGTTTATTGGAGTGTGGTAAGCTTTCTTTGATAGAAAACCATTTATTTCTACTGAGTTTAAATTTTCTAAAGTTCGACCCGAATTGTACTTTCATCACAGAAAACTTTCAAAATACTTTGAAATCATTTTGTTATATTTTCATTGATTAGATGTAACGAAACCATGCTAGCTCTCGATCCGTTCACTTTTTTTTGAAAAGCACCTTTCCCGCGCATTATAGGGGTCATTTCGCGTTTTTATGAGCGCGGCTCCTTTTGATCTTTTTTTATGATCAAAGTACAATAGTAGGTCAAATTCGTCTTCAGTTGTAACCTTCAACATAATAAGATTGGAAGTCGAGTTCAAGAATTCTGAAAGTTTCGGTGTTTCTTGGAAAAATTTGAAATACAGGATTTGAAATTAATTTTCACCAACGATTCTCGAAGAGTCAACAATTCGTAGTTAAAAACCCGCATTTCACTAGAAAATGTTGTTTTGAATGGCTGAGTTTTGGCGCGCATCCAAATGTTTCACTTTCCGCCGCCAACTAATCTATTTACAACGATCGTTTGAAAAGTTGGGGTCAGTTGGAAAAGTGACGCTGGGTAGTGGACGTGGTCCATGATAAAAACTAGTAGTAAAAGTAGTAATTACTGGTAGTAAATGGCTTTGTTAGGTGAAACTGTAACGACTGACTCCGGGGAAACGGCATTCGATCTTAACTTCGGTGGTTGTTCCGAAGAACTTTAAGCATAATTTGATCATAGAAATGTATCTCCACACCAACATTTTGGTTCACATTTAGCGTGTGTACACAGCAGAAATCCATACATACAGTACCCTGTTTTTCGACCTCGTTTATATCAACTCAATATGTCCTTTTCCAGTTCCTAGTCACTGTCGTAGTGCCAATTCGGTTGGTACACAGCAGAAATTAAGACATACAGTATTCCTTTTTCAGCTCCTGGCCACGATTTTGGTACACATTTGGTGTCATTTCATCGGAATCTACCTGTATGTCCAACGGGACAGACTCGCGAGATCCGCTTTTCTTTCCGGACGGAATTCCGTCGAGGCGGAGACGGCGGCGGAACTGCAGAGCAGCCGACTGGTGGGTTCTCTTTCTCTTTCTCTTTCTCCTTTTCTCTCTTTCTTTCTCTTTCTTTCTCTCTTTTTCTAAGTTGTCCCCTTCTATTTTGCTCCTTGTTCTGTAATTCTAGATATATTGAATTGTGAATAAAACCTCTGTTCTATACTATTTCAACTTTCACCTTTTTAACCTTTCTCTCTTCCTATGTTTCTCGAATTTAACTCCTTACTGCCACCCGCATATCTCTGATTGATGTCTCTATCCGTCTCGCTGTCTCTCCCCTCCCTTATCTCTCTTCCCATCTTTCTTCCTATCAAACACATTGCGCGACTCTCGTCTGCGTCCAAACAATTTAGACAACGGCCCAAATCATTTCGAGGTTATTCCGAGGGCAAAAACTATGTGAAAGGGAAAGTGGAATAGTTAAATAACCGAAAAAAAAGAAGAGAAAAGAAAAGAGAAAAAAGCGACTAGAATAAGTCATCAAAATTGAAAGTCTTGTGAAAGTAAAAGTCATTCAATAGAAAGTCGTTCAGTAACAATTGAAAAACAGAAATTAGGTTTCCAATATTTTTCGAACTTTTTCAGATCTTGACTAAAAGTGATCTTTCATTCTTGAATGATTTATTCCTGGTGCCGGTAAAAGCGAAAGTGTAACTATAGAATAACGAAAAAATGAAATTAAAAAAGTCAATCAACACAATAACTCTGATAGTCTGGTTCAAACAAATGTTAGGTTTGCCTTTCTTTTTTCTAATGATTTCACGTTAATTTTTGCCAAAAAAAGCTCACAACCCAGGTTAAAGGCTATGGGGTTTGATTCTAACGCATTCTTAAAGGGGGACAGAAAGGAAAGTTAATATGAAAGATCTGCTCGAGAGAAATTGATTGATACCTTTCTTTGTTCAAACTGACAAACAGTATTTGCATACGGTTCACATGTTTTAGTCAGTTTTGGCGCGCGCAACCTTATGTTTAGGTACCCCGGGGTGCCTAAACTAGCTGCCCATTCTGCCCCCCTTTAAAGTTAGTTTGTTTATCAGATTTTAGTTTACCAGCGGTATAGATAGTACATTTGCGTGTTTATTCCGTTTTCAAGTTCGAAACTTGAAATGTATGTAATATGTCGCCTTATTGTTTGTCCAAGCTTCAGTAGCCCCTGCCGCCTTGTAACCGAGGCGCGTGCAAATAATCCGCTGTTTGAATTGGCGCGCGCGTGTGTGCGCCAAAACACCGCTACTCACGCTAAATTGCGTACACAAAACACATATGATCGGGGGGGGGGGGGATCCGATTTACTAGAAGTGAATTGAATCGTTGAAGAAGGACGATTATGTGGTCCTATAACAACAGTTTAGCTCTTTAAACTGCAATACATTTTTCAATTGCAGTTTAAAGGACCGTTGACACGAGATTGGTCCACATTATCGTCCTTCTTTGAGTAAAGTTAGTATTCTTATAAGGAATCGTACACTTTGTCATCGCATGTTTCTGGGTTCTGCTGTGTTTAACATGTTTCACGTGACTGTGCAATTAACTATCACTATAAGTTGCTTGATTTCAAAGGAACCACTGGGATATAAGTCACTAGGTTCCTATTAAACAAAATAGTGAGCTAAGTTTCTCCTGACCCGTGCGCGCAATCTCATTTCCTAAATTATTTCTTTCTTTCTAATTGGTTAGATAAAACATGGTTCAGATTACAAGTCGATTCATTTGATCTATACATATCGGTTTTACTGTTCATCAATTGCACAGTCACGTGCAACATGGTAAACACAGCAGAACTCAGAAACGTGCAATGACAAAGTGCACGATTCCTCATTAGAATGCTAATTTTACGTGACTATTCAATTTACTCCTAGGAGTCCTAGTACACATGGTCATCACGTGAACACGTTAATTTCACGTTTCACGTGAGTAAAACGTTAGTAGAGCTCCGAGAACATTGCACTTTGATTGTTATGTATCGATCAATCAAGATATCTCAATTCTTTTTCTCCTTTTTCTTTAGCGGTTCAGGGGGTTTTCCGATCACCTTGAGTCACCCTATTGGTCACGCTTATCTGATGGAAAGAGAGAGAGAGAGAGAGAGAGAGAGAGAGGGGGGGGAGAGAGAGAGAGGAAAGAGAGGAAGAGAGAAGAAGAGAGAGAGAATGAGGGGAAGGGGAGAGGCAGATAGGAGACAGTATGTGTGAGACAGAGAGAGCTAGAGCGAGAAGAGAAGGGGGGAGGGGAGTGGAGAGAGGGGGAGAAAGAAAGAAAAAGACAGAGGGATGGAGGGAGAGAGTAAAAACGTTTACGTCCATTTCAATCTTTCTGCTTCCCACTCTACTCCCCTACTCGTTCACTACCTGGTCTATCCACTACTCTCCCTCTCTCTACTTCTTCTCCCCCTCTCTCTCTTTTTGCTCCTTCTCTCTTCCCTCTCTCTCTCTCTCCTCCTTCTCCTCTCTCCCCCCCTCTCTCTCCATCTCTCTCTCTCTCTCTCTCTCTCTCTCTCCCTCTCCCCTCTCCCCCTCTCTCTCTCCTCCTACTCCTCTCTCCCCCCCTCTCTCTCTCTCTTTCTCTTTCTCTCTCTCTCTCTGTTGTTTCCCATTGTTTCAACCATATTCCCACTCTCACTTCGCGCCTGTCAAGTTGAATACAAATATTTACCAAGGAGAACATTAGTTTCGAGCTTATGAAATACAAATACTGTACTGTACACCAAATTTGGCACTAAAATTGTTGAAATGATGATATCTGGATTGTAGTTTGATTTGCATTGACAAGATAATCTGGCATCAACCTACAAACACATTAAAACAACATTATTTTGATATGTTTGCTCACGCCGTTTCACGTCACTTTGTTGTTTACTACTAGTAAACAACTAGATACCCCTCGAAAAGTTACACAGCAAAATTAGCAAACACAGTATGTTGTTGCCCACTCAGTGGTAATTCTACTAAAAGCAGTGTTCGAGAATATTTTCGACTCAGTCATTGAAAAGTTTGAATGTGTATTGTATGAGTCTCAGTTGGAATGAAATTGACTACAGACTGTCATGTCCGAAAAAACAAGATCTATTGACAGCCGCCCAGCTATTAGCATGTAATGTGTACAACTCGTTTATGATATACGTGGATAGAAACATTCGTATGCAATAGGAAAGGGAATGTTGGAAAAATAATAAAGAATCTTGGAATAAAGGATTCCTATCCCATTTTTGATATAAAATAGGGAATGATAGAAAACCATAGAGTAGTGTAGGCAAATAAAGAGCTTGTATCCAAATTGCAGATAGAAAGTTTAAATTGATTTTTTTGTTCTTGTGGTATTTGTATTCCAAGTAGTTCTGTTTCTTGTTTAGCACACCTCATTCGGTGTACATTGAATGATTTGAAATCAAATTTCTCCTAGACTTTGCTTTCTGGAGTGAATTAGAGGGGATTTGAATGGAATACCAATTTCGATTGTTCCCTTATTGAATTTAGCTGCGGAAATGAGGTAATTCAGTTTTTGGACGAGAAACAGGAAGATATTCGGCTTGTTTTGAGGGTTTTTGAGGTTTTTGAGGTAGTAAATCGACGAAACATGGTAAATATGAGAAATTGGAAACTGTTCCTTCAGTTAATACTTGGTCTTACAACGAAAAGCTCGGCAAGTTTGGTTTGCTTTGAGGGTTCACTTGGTTTTGTGATAGAAATGTACGAATTATATTAAACGGTTTAAGACAAAACTAAACCCAAAGAAAGCTAGAAAAGTACCATAAACAATCAACAAACATGAAAATATCAACAAAAAACACACGATTATGCTATAGTAGTTTTGTGATTTTATGATTGAAGCACTAGTGATGTATAATCAAATGTTGGTATGAAATGTGGTATAGAACGAGTCACAAATATCGAGAGGGTCAGACGTCCGTTTGCTCATGGCAATGTTGCATTCCCCCATAACTTGCGTACTCTCAACGTTGATTAATTTTCTATTAAAACACTAATTATACTTCAATCGAACAGAAAAATGAAGTGTGTGCCAACGGATCGGGTTCCAAGACGTTTTATCCTCCCGTTAGTCGTAGAAACTACCCGGTGAAGTTTCCAAAGCAAGCACATACTTCCGTGAAACGTTAAAATTCAATTTAATACTCATATGTGAAATTATCTTCTATGTCTCCTCCTCCTTTTTTCCCTATTCCAAGGAATGCCTTAATCCAAAGAATGTTTCATTCTCATGATTTGTTGTTGAACCTTTAAATGGTTTTTTGTTCAACTCAAAGTCGCTAGAGTGTTGGGTTGAGTTACTTGTTAATTACTTGTAGCTAAGATTTGTCTCCTTATTAATTCTTATTCTCAATTATCGATTTTTCCAGAATCGTCTTCTGTCCAGATAAACATTGTTGTTGAGAACACTCATCAATTTATTGATTCATCGATGTTCTCTAGAATCAGAAATAGCAACACATGTCATTTTATTGATTTTTCATTCTTCAACTATCGATTTTCCAGAATCGTCTTCTGTCCACGTTCTTACCCCCTCATCTGATCACCGCGGCGCGCCATCAAATAACTCTCTACAATCCCCACATCTACGCCGAACACTACCAGCAGGTCAGTGCTAAACATGTATATCGATTGATTTTCAACATTAGTTTTTCTTTTTATAGCAGGCATCAAACCTATACAGTTAACCGAGGATACTTGGAAGTGTATCAGTGCAAAACATGGATATCGATTAGTTTTTCATGGTAGTTCTATCTTTATATCAGGCATACAGTTGACCGAGGAAACGTGTGAGTATACTCTGTTTCACCAATCGATGTCCCTCTACAGTAATCCGTCAAATATTCAGGAAGCTCTTTCCAACTAACAATTCATTATTTTGGATACACACTTTCAGAGTTTGAAGTACTAATAGTGTAGAAGACCCGACCAAAATTTGGGGAAAACATAAAACGCCAATATAGCAAACATTGACCTGGAAGTTTGAGCGTATTACTGTAGAGGGTTATAAGTGGGTGGAACAAACTATGTACAGATTACCGTGTATTAGTGCAACATGTAGATAATGATTGAGTTTCCTTATTTAGTATTTTTAAATATCAGGGATAAAGATTCATACAGTTAACAAAGGAAACATGGTAGTATACAGTATACTGTGTATCAGTGCAATACATAGATACCAATTTGTTTTCATTCATTCTATCATTTACTTTGTCAGATATTGCTTGGTTGAAGAAATATGGAGAGTACTGTTGATTGAGTTTGTGCTGTTTAAACTTATGGCAAAGCCCCATGCAAAATATGGATATTGATTGATTCAACAAAGTTTTCTCGTAGAAATCATCAAAACAAGATGGTTGCCCCGACAAATGTAGGAGTCTCCCATTGCATTTGGACAGGCGTATAGTATAACGGTAAACTGCACAAAAACAACCAAAACTCAGAAACCAAAGGTTTGCAGATAAAATTATGTTTGTGTATCATTTTATGCTATATAAACATCCGGTATCAGACATAAATTCCAGGTTACTGTAGCCTACGGGCGGTTGATTGGTCTGGAGGCGATTCTGTCTCAATGCTCTTCTTTGGATGCAGCCCGGGTGGTCAAGGTGGGTTACTGTAGCGACTGGTGGTAGAAGTGCGGTGACTACACTATAAGGTTAACTAAATAGTCGCGTGATATGATAATGAGCATAGGAAAACCTGTATTTGTGGCATGTTTCGACCACGTAGACTAGCAGTAGAGTATCATGCGTCAGCGGCGGCAAAAGCAACAATGTGCAGAACATATGTATTGATTGAGCTTAGATTGATGCTGATTAAAATGTCATTATGTGAACATGTTGTTTCACTGAGAAGTTTATCTCGACCATACTATCCAAAAGCACGAAAGTACTCGGGTCGTGAATAAACGTTTAAAGGAGACCGGAACACAACTTGAGCAGAGGTTTTGTTTCGGGCTGCTTTCAACTGTATTGAGATTAGAGAGCACAAATAACTCGTATATCCGTTTGATCCACGTGAGATTCACATGACAATGCCGCGCGACACGCAACGCGTCCAATCAAAAGTAGGATACAGCAGCTTTACGAGAAACCATGTTGCTCTCCGGTCTCCTTTAAAGGAACAAACCTTGATAGGTGTTGATTGTTTTTCTATTAACTGGAGAGTTTTCAACATTAGCCCTTTTAGACTTTTCTGATTCGCCTATTTTCATTCGAAAGTCCAAAAAATTATTTAATAAATAATAATTTTTCAGGAATTCGATGAGCGCATCGAGCGTCTGGCCGAATGTTACGCGTGTACGCGGATCATGTCAGAAGGTGGGACATTTTCTCAATGTTCTAGAAAAATTTCATAGGTTGAACAATCTTCTGCGCTCACCTATTTCTGCCTTTCTGAGGGTTTGTTCTCTCATTTGGTTGTGTCGGTGTTTAATTGCTTTTCCTATACTTGGAGCCTCAGGGTTCAATAAATACCAGTTTTTTCAATCGTTTGATGAATAATGGTCATTACAAATAGTTTTCTAATTTTTAATGTGCTCCACTACTTATTTGTGTCACACAATGTACATTAGAAACCGTATTTGAAAAGTCTGTTGGAACTATCCAACCCATTCAATTTTTAATCTCTATCATGCCCTTAATTTTTAATCTGTTTGTTTCAATGATCGGACATATAGGATTTGCCCGATAGAAAAAACCGAAAACTGAGAGAACTTTATACGACTAAACGGATAGTTTTCTGTAAAGAAAATATGATGTTGGAATTTTTTTCAGGAATTACAGTAGTCTCTCTTTTCTTACAAGTTTACCGTCAGAAATTGTAGGTAAAGTATCTGCGTTGTAGTTTGAGCTTCGTGCATAGCAGTGCAGGCGATTTATAACTGAAATCCACAAAAAAAACGTATAGTCTAATGGGCTGGAGAATGTATTTTTCCAGGAATTACTGTGGTCTCTTCGATTCCCGCAATCGACGCACAACATGCATTAAAAGTCTGTCGATTCGCTCTCGATCTGGAGAATCTTGTCAAGTAAGTCACGATTCACGGTTCATTCTATAATTGATGGACAATCCCTCTCGACTATGTTTCTTTCCTGAATTCTCACGCTAAAACGCATATTTTACTGTTTGACAAGTTCTTCCCGAACGACTTTTTGGATTTATTTTGTTCAGATTCTGAAAGTGCGTGGCTTTGATGCCAAATGTTCCAACAACAGCAAAAATGTCACCGCACAGTTAGATTGAAAACGCCTTCCTCCAGCGCGCTCAAAATATTTTTCTTTTCCCATTCTCCATCTCTGAAAGCCGTGATGTACTATATGTCACCACAGACGTGGATGTGTTTACAAACTACTCGATATAAAAATAAACTAGTTTCCTATAAATGATTCCTACAAGTTGTTCTATAGTAGATCTCTGATTTCACTCTCTGACCCAAGGTATAACTGCAAACCAAACCATAGGCTTAGTTAAACTTGTTTCACTCATTCAATTTGTAGGTTGTTCTCTGATTTTAACTGCTTACACCTAGGGTGTAACTGAAAACCAAGCTGGGTCCTCTACTCTGATCTATACTTTGTACTCTGTACTTTCCAGCTCCTTCCGCGACGCCACCACCGCCGACATCGCCGTGTGTGTCGGCATCGACAGTGGCCCCGTCAGTTGTGGCATCGTGGGCGCATCCAAATGGCATTATGACGTCATCGGAGCCAGTGTCGACAACGCAATTCTGTTGGAGAGCAACGCACCCAAACAGTAAGTGAGGGCCGTATGTAGGTGTATCCGAAATCTTCGTTGAAAATATGCGTCTCTCACATTGCACACTATTTTGTAAGACTTGTAGCAGTATGTAAGACGAGATACATGTTTGATCGGACATTCATTACGCTCTTCAACTCTTCAACAGTGTGGACAACGCTGTTATGTTGAGAAGCAACGCATCCAAACAGGACGTTGAAGATTTTCGTTCCAACCTTTTAGGTCTGGAGGGTATGCGTCCATTATTGGACCTCAAAGACATTGCATTGAAACTCACTTTTCAAATGAATGAGTGGGTGAAATCACCACGTGCAAAAAGATGTGATACTGTAAGACGCATGACAAAGACACACAAAGACACATTCAAACGCGAATTAACAACAAGATCGAGCACGGTGTTGGGAGGTAATGTTCCACGAATATGCAACTAACAAGAGAGAACGTGGGCAATACTAAACATTTGTCAGGCACAATACAATGTAACTTTAATCGAATGTATTTTTCTCTCTTAAAAGTTAATATTTTCAGTGGAGTTTTCATCACAGACGAGACGCGTCGTTTAGTTGGAGATGAGTTTGAAATGGAGAAAATCGGCGAAGTTTGGCGCCTCATCTCAAACCAAAACGGAGTCGAAACTTTCCCGGTCAACAAAAGGTGGGCGGAGCTTGAATTGAGGAGATTTTTAGTGATGTTTAATCTATAACTGCAATAGTTTCCACATTCAGAACAACTTTTCAGAACAACTAAGAACATTTTCGCGTTAAAACCATTCGAAATGTTGGAGACATTTTCCGCGAAATCTCCGCGTTCAATTAGATTTTGATGTATTTGATCACTATTGTTGTTTTCACATTTTTTCGGTTACGGTCTTTTTCGATCTTACTTCAACGGTAAAAGTGTCAAATACATTAAAGTGAACTTTATCACGTTTCAGTTCACGTGAACATCTTTACGTGAAACTTTCTCGTCACCTCATAAACCCGTGCCATTTCAGATATTCTCTGGTCACAGTCCCGCAGGCTATCAATAGACTCCTTCAAACAGTCGCCACGCCATCCCTCAAAACGACTACCAAGAAGAGGTAAGAAAAAAGTTTTTTAGAACAAAATAAATTCATTGAGGATTAGGATTAAAATGATTAAAATGATATAAAATGCGAATGGAATACTGTGAAATTTTTATGATCCATGACTGAGTGTTTCAATTTATCCGAATACCGAATTTCGACGTATTTCGTTTTTAAATTTCGTCGAATTTGTATGAAAAATCTGAAAGTGACGTGAAAAAGTCATCAAGATCACATACAATTCATTTCAGTAATACTCAGAAAAAATGTGTAGGAGCAAACTTCGTATTTCCAGAAAAACCGCCAAATCGGATGTTGGTGAAGACTCGAAAACGACGGGAAGTTTCATGAAAACAACGAATCTTCAGTTCAAAAACGAGCAGCTTGAGGGAGAGGTTCGCGTTTTCGCTTACTATTGAAACTTGCATTTGTCACAACACACAAACCTGTAAAACTAGCGACTATCAAACTAGAGAACTTGGTTCATTTTCACGGATATTTGGGTTATTTTTCGATCTAAAAACACTTCATATCTCTAAAAGTAACTGCGACCAAACTACAAACACAGTAACGGTGTTTAGAGTTTCCACTTTTAAAAAAACTTTTTCAAATCACAAACTCCAGAACTGGAGAAATACAATATGTTTTTCACATTCGAACCATTTTTGCTCTTTCCGTACAACGAAAAACTGGTTCATCCCCGCATCGGGCGCAGCGCGGAGCGCTGCGCAGATTAGTTTTTGTTCAAAGCTCTGCAGACAATACAAAACAGTTTATTACAATTTTCTTCAAAGTACGTCGACCATTTCCCTAGATAATTGCATGAATTACTGAAGGGCAACACGTCTACAAGAAATTAAATTCACGTTCCAAGAAAAAATTCGTTGAGAGGAGTTAGAGGACCCAACGTCTCGCAGAAATGGCTTCCGTGCGGGGCGGCGGCGGCGGCGGCGACGACAAAAGTGTCCGCCTCCTCAAATCTGGGCATAGTTTTGCTCAAAATCAACTTATTCCGAAATTTCTTACACTGTTAAAAAGCCATGAAAAAGTTGAGGTACACGTATTTTTCAGGTGTGTCGTAAATTTGAATATTACGTGTGAGACGACCGAAAATGGTCTCGCAAAAATTATGGATAGACCGGTTTTGTGAAAATTAAAATGAAAGAAGAGTTAAACGTGTAGTAGGAATCATTTTTCCAATGGAGATCTCATGACAGGCGGGTACAGCTTGGTTTTGATTCCTATTCACATGTCTGAATGGCGGATTGGATAAAAGCTCTATTTACGCACGGCGAACGGAGGTTCGATTTCTGCCTGGAGCACAAAATTTGCTATCACTTCAACGAGGTTACAACTACACAAACGTTCTGAACTACGGCGCGGTTTGAAACTCCAATAGAAAAAAACATAAAATTCTTTGTTTAGATTATTGTTCAAAAAAATCATTTTTATCAAAAATGACCGTTACTTCGTAACCATAGAAAAAGAGTTCAATTAGTATAAAAAACGAGTGTAAAGAAAGTAAAGATTAGTTCTGGATAAACATGTACAAGAAATATAAAAGAAGTCCAATAAAAATATTTTGAGGAAAATGCTAATCTCGCTTCTCTTGAAAACAACGGAGTATAAGCTCGCAGTCAGAAGTTTTCTTCCGGTAGCAAAAAACTCGGTACCCTTTTTTTTGAATTTTTAAACCGAGCGAGATTAGACTTTTCCTCAAAATATTTTTATTGGACTTCTTTTATATTTCTTGTACATGTTTATCCAAAACTAATCTTTACTTTCTTTACACTCGTTTTTTATACTAATAAAAGTATTTTTCGATAACTGTTTTGAAATACACCGCATAAAATTATAACCAAAAGATTGAGCTTAATAGTCCTCCTGCATACGGATAAATAAAAACTAAACAGTTTTAATCTGGGACAAAAAATGATAGTAAAACCATATTATTTCCAGTACCACAAAGAGATGGACCACTGGTTCATTCCGGCAATCACCATCAGCATCTTCTTTTTGGTCATCTACGGTGTCTATCACATGCTCGTCATGCCGCGGTGGGTTTCATGCTGAACAAGTTCGGAAGTTGTTTCAAATTGAATTTTAATTAAAAAAATTCATTTATTTTATCACAACTCAGGTGAAAAGTCAAGGGACTATTAGCCTCTAAAAGGGGAATTTCGGGTGATTTTGCAAACGCGGGCCCAAAAGGCCCTAAAAGGGCCGCGATTTCGATATCGACGTAGTTTTTTCATTGTTTTTGATTTTGATTGGAACTATGTTGCACTAATCTATGTTTTTTCACATTTTTGAGTATATACACAAGGATGAGCAAGACAAATATATTTAATCCAGTGTTTGAGACGAACAATGTTACCCTGAGCGCCCCCAGTCGGCCTTAATAGGGTGATTTCGGCAACTGAAATGACTTTTCACCTATGTAGGTTAACGTTTAAACAAATCAACTATGAATAATTAATAAATTATTTCTGTCCCAACCAATAAATCCGCAACGCGCTATATTTCATGCGCCTACATAAACTCGCTATGGAATTCGACTCCCAGCCCGCAAAAATTCCTTGACTTTTCCATTTTCTCAATGATCACCATTACCAATATGAAAAACGAAAAGTACTGAATTCATGAAAAACCTTGGTTTGGATTTTAAAAACTCTCAAGAAATATTGTGTACATGTCATGGAGGATGTCCGCAACGCATTCCATACGTATTGATTTCCAGGCAGATCGTGAGTGTCGTGTTGATTTTGATTGCGTTGACAGTCATGTTTAGTCTGCTGCTAGTGCTCTACATCAACTATTTCCAGGTGAGGAATTTTGTTTTCTGTTTTTTCTAAATAAAAAAACCGATGAGTATACGGCATTCATACAAATAACATTGACTTTTTTGTCGTAAGTTTTGTCTCCTTTTTAGCATTATTTAGCATTAAAACTGGTAACCGTTCGTTCAGTGTTTGGGCAAAATTCGATAGTAAGTTTCTATCAACAAATTCAATCGATTCCAGAATTTCTCGCATTTTATTCACTCATATGTTATACCTAATACTCAATTAAAACTGATATTGTTAATTCATTTGTGTTTGAGACTATATCTATAGTAAAAAAAACACTGAAACGTTACTGTATGCATATCCAATCTAATCAACAAAATCAATAATCATATCCAATCAATAAAATCAATCGATTCCAGAACTTCTCGCAATTCATCACCCGCACTTTCGCGGGCTACTCGATCACGGTATTGATTGTTCTGTTGACCATCTTCATATGCGGAATTGTGAATACGGTGAGTTAATTGATAAGATGGGTATTGAAATAGTTTGGAAAAAATATTTTTTTATCTTTCACCTTACTTTCTACGGAACGTTCCAATTTTCTGAACTTTTTCTTGTGATAGCGCATCATGGCCTTGCGCGGGTATAAAAGTTTGAAATGAGGAATTAACCTCGTTAGAAAAGCGAACAATAGCGTCTGGAAAACTGCCAAACGGTTCTTATTCTAACTTCGATTCTGATTATCGATTGATTATTGATTGATATTCCAGTTTTCGTGTCCGGAATCGATTGATTCTGCCGTGTGCGGCTCCATCCACTACTCGGCCTTCTCTTTTGTACTTTGGATGTTGACCTGCGCCGTTTTTCTCAGATTCTCCTCGTTCTACATGCTGTTTCTCCTGTCTCTGTCTATTTTGGTCTACTCCACACAGATCATATTCAACCACCCGCCGATAGGACCGAAACAGTAGGTTTCATCTTTCTTATTCTCTCTCTATCTCTTACTCAATCTCTCTCTCTTCTTCTCTCTCTTTTTCTCTCTCACTCCCTTTCTCCCTCCTTCCCCCTCTCTTTCTCTTTCTCTTTTTTCTCTCTCCCTGTCTTCCATCTCTCTCTTCCCATCTTTCTCTCATTTGTCTCTCCCCTTTTCTACTCTCTTTCTCTTCTCTCTCTCTCATTCTCTCTCTCTCTCTCTCTCTCTCTCTCTCTCTCTCTCTCTCTCTCTCTCTCTCTCTCTCTATCTCTCTCTATCTCTATCTCTCTCTCTATCTCTATCTCTAATAGTACGTTTCGATTCTCCCTTCTTTTTCATCCTAATTTATCACCCAACAAGCGAACAGCACTCTTTTTACACCTTTCTTTCCCTCAGCAGTTGTCAGTGGAATATCATCAAACATCCCTCCCCAAGGGGGTCAAACTATTTAATTGGAAACGGAAATACACTATAAAAAGAATGAAAAAAAATTATTTGCTTTATTATGGATTGTTTGATGGAAAGTTTAAATATAATGTGACTTGACGAGTCATTATTGAAAAATTAGTTTTTTTTTCAATTATTTAATTGGAAACAGAAATTACTAAAAAGTATGAAGTATAATAGAAAAAAGTGTTAGGTTATTGGTCATTTATAGAACGAATAGTTCACTCCTGCTAGAAAACAATTCTTTCCATATTTCAAAAACTTTTTCAAATGTGTTCATTTTGTAGAAAGTTTTGTGTTTGATGCCACCATAGTGTTTTCCTTGAAATATGAAATTCAGTTCAAATAGAAAGTGTAAATCCTACAAATACAAATAGAAAACGGAAATTAGAAAATTCTGTACCTCTACCAGAATTAATAAAAAACTTATTTCTGTTCTTTTTCAGATTCGGAGTAGAAATCGATATTTTCTGTTTTCTCGTCTCGCTGGCCGTGCTGGTCTACCTGCATAGCAGATCCTGCGAAAAACTGATGCGACTCGATTTTCTCTCCGTCGTCAAGGTACGTTCGAGTTGCACGTGAAAGAACGTGAAGAACGTTGTGCTGGTCACGCATTTAGTAATGAGAGTAAAAAATGGTTTGTAAAGTGAATGTTATTGATAGAGTGAGCCATTGTTGATGTCAATTTTGACCACCCATAAGAGTGTGTCATGGACATTTTCGAAAACTGGCAATTTTCATAAGAAAAAAATGAAAAATGATTTCCTACGAAAACTGAAGGAATCATACTACGAAGATGTAGGTTATGGTTGTCAACAATGTCAACCGATCGAGCTCAATTTTTTTATTCTTTCGAGTTTTACATTCGCGAAAACTCGTAAAAAAAGTGATATTCACATTATTTATTCAACACATTCTTGTACTCGACACATAGTACAAACATGAACTAATGTATCGCATGGTGTTCTCTCAACTTCTTGCTTCTTGTGCTTTTCGAACGAGGGAGAGCCAAGGTTCAGAGCGCAAAGTAACAATGTTAGAATTTACGTGAAGTTGAGGATATGACAATACGATCCGCGCCAGCCACCATCACATATTTGCGAATGTTTCAGGGTGTCGAAGAAACATCTACCAAGGACAATTTGTTGTTGCTCAATAGCCAGGTTCTGCTCAATTTGGTTCCGCCGCACGTGGCGCCAATTGTGGCAAACAGGACGCCAGATCTGTGGCACCACGCACATCATTCGGGTAGGTTACCAAACTACAAACTACAAAGGAGAGAGAGCGTGCAGATCTAGGAGACGCAGACAGTCAGAAGAAGATGGACTAAAAATAAGAATCTCGTCTGAGACTGTCTGCGTATCATCGATCTCTGTGCTCTCTCGTTTTTGTCGCCAACAGGACGCCAGATATAGGCATCACGCGCATCATTTGGGTGAGTTTTAGAAGTACAAACTACAAGAACGAGATAGAGTATAGATCGATGAGTCGCAGACAGACAGAGAGCAGATGAAATAAGAATACGCATCCTTTGAAAGAATCTCTGCGTCTCATCGGCCTTGTTGCTCTCTCGCCGTTGTATCTACCAAATAGCATTGACTTTTCGTTCCAAAAAGGTTGAGTCAATTGCACAACAAAAATGAGATAGTATGTAGATCGATGAGACGCAGACTTTGTGCTCCACACTCAAAACATATTGGAAACCATTTGATGTCGACTTTATTCTGGTAATAAATAAATATTTCAGTGGGCGTGGCCTATCTGGCCGTCTCCGGATTTGATCTACAGGGAGAGCAGGGAATGAACGGACTCAACTACGTTTTCTCGTACTTTGATCAGGTAATTTGCTTCGTGATTTTTCTTTAATACTATCGAAAATTAGTGATTTCACCTAGTTAGTTTTTCATTTTTCTCGATTTGATATAAATGAACATATTTAGTAGAAAGTTCTGATGCTGTATGTATTATTGAACTGTGAACGAAATTTTGTGTTTATTTCTTTCCAATATTATTGATTATTTCTTCTAGGCGTTGGCAAATTTCCGAGGAATCGAGAAAATCCAGAACGCGAGTCGTTTCTACATTGTGGCTGTTGGAATGCTGCCGGACACCACTCATAATGTAGGTTACAACTTTACAATTTATTGTAAACACTCGATTTTTGAATATATATATATTGTTCAATTCATGTGTCTTAGGCTTTCTTTTTCACAAGGCAAACCACTACGGTGTAAGTTTCCTAATTCGTTGTTTTTGTAGTTTGATCCCAGGCGGCGTAGCAATCACTCAAAAATCTCATGAGATATCTCATGAGCTTTTCGCATGAGATTCTATTGATTGCTATGCTACAACATTGAGAGTTCACGAGTAGCTCATGAGGTATCTCATGAGAAACTCATGTGAACTTCTCATGAGGTTAGACGATTCGCTACGCCGCCAGTAGTAGTCGAAAGTCAAAATCACGGCTTCGAGATCGAACTGCAATGGAGATGTGCTAACACCCTTTATGAGAATTTTCATCCAATAATCATTTTTTAAAGGTGGATGAAACGCCCTGGACAATCGGTGAACTGCTGAACACTCTCACCAATTTCCTGATCCACGTCACTCAATTCGCCACCGACAAGGAATTCCAGGTTCAGATAGGTACGTTTAACAGCAGTTCGGCCGTTTCGCAGCTTTTTGTCCCATTTCATGGTCTGTCTGTTGCTAGTTTTCGAGTTTTCATACTTTCACTTTGTTTTTCGCTATGTATGCGGATGTACCAACAGCATGTCTCCTTCATCTTATTTCTCTGCAATTTGTCTAGCTTGATCAACAGGTTTCCAGATTCTGACATAAAGAGTTGGTTTTACGGTATATAGTGATGTGGCCACTGTAAAACTAAAGTTTGTACATTCTCCAAACTACTAATACATTCATACTAAAACATATCGTGAAGAATATCAATACGTATCTATCTCACAGGCGTCGTCTGCGGCAGTGCAATGACGCTAGTGGCAATACGTTAGGAAAACATGCATGACATGTGTGGAGAAAATCAATATCTATTCTGAAGAAGGGTGGAAAATCAATAACCATCTTTCAGGCGTCGACTGCGGTAGTGCGCTGACGGTAGTGGCTAACACGGAGAGACCGCGGTACGAACTCTGGGGAGATACGGTGGAAAAAGCGAGGATTCTGATGCAGTCCGCAAGTCACGAACGGATTCTGACGTCGGAGGAGATCTATCTGGCGTTGAGGCCGAGACACTTCAGATTTGCACAGCAGGCTATGAAGGTGGGGAAGAAGGTTTTTTTTCTAATTTTGCCCCTTTCCTAGTTCTTCAATTTGTGGTACCACATTTATCATTGTAAAAAGTTACATGAAAACTCTATTGTATTTCCTTGTGAAAGAATAGGGGTATTATAACCTAATACGAAAAGCTTAACAATTATCGGCACTGCCTCCGAAAACGCCTTTCAAAGTAACTACGTGCGGTTCCTGAATGTTACCTAAAAACGTTCCAAACTAGTTAACAGATGGCCGGTTCAATTGTATGTTCACAAACAAGTTCAAAAAGCGATTCTCTTTTTTCTGTTTTTCGGTTCATACATGGATTGTCAGGTAATTCCCAACCTGAATGCCTACGTGCTCTACTGTCGCGACGATGACGTGGAAATTGATGACGTCACAACTCCCCTCCCGCTGACTCTACCGAAAGAAGAACAGGAGAAACACACACAACTCATGTTCGACGCGGCCAAGAAACCGTCCGATGAGGTACATCTATTTTGTTTCCTCACGTTTCCTCACTTAAAATGTAGATGACGTGTTTTCGACGAAACGTAGAACATGTTTTCAACAAATGTATAAAAATTGATCGTTCGAAAGATTTTCAGTCGTTTTAGTCACAAAATGTATTGAGAAAGAATCGAGTCATTTCAATGATGACGTGTGATGTCATTGTGACGTCATGCCATATCGAATACGCAATTACAAATTCTTATGACGTCATCAATTTCTAGTTTCCGTCCTCGATGGCTTCTTCATTTTCATCGGAACTACAGTCGATTGACGATGACGCCGAGACGGACAGCGATATTGGTACGAAATTTCATCGAATGGAAAATCAATAAGTTCAATAGTGAATACTGAAGAAGAAAAAGTTGGTACGGCTTCGACTATCTAATAACAAAGTCAATAGTTTTGCCGAACAATCGAGATTTCCTTTGATGCCGAAAATCGGCATAGTTCCTTTAGTTTTCGAAGAATGAGTGTTTGTTTCTTTAGAGTTCTGCCTGGTATAGGTATGATAAAAACTTCTCTGAAGCTCTCAGAATCGTTTCAACCCGGATTCGGAACGATTTTGAGTTTCTTGGAGGATTACACTTAACTCCTTTTAGAAAAAAAAGAAAAGATATACCGTACTTCATCACTTATCACATACATTTAATTAAAATCGTTTTGGCCGGCAATGTGCTAAATACCAACGTTACAGTATGGTGGAAGTGTGGGAGGGATTCAAGTGTTTTGCATTCTTTCGCAACAACCATTTCGCACGGGACTTTCGAAACATTTGCATTTATTTTGTATTCACACTTTTGAACTCTCTTACTATTTCAATAAATTATTCTATTCTAAGTTGTTTCCAGAGTGGATTACCCCAGACACAGCGCTGATGGACGAACCGCGCACATCGAAACAGAAGTATAGTCTGGGCCGTAGATCAAACTACAGAAACACCGACTACGATCCGTATAGGTGGGAATCAGTTGAGATTAGCAGACCGTTTTTCATTGGAAAAGTTTCATAGTTTTCAATCTCTGTTCGAATCTATAAATGTCATTCATGCTCGAAAAACTGGACTGGGTTCGAATTCTTGAAATACAAACTAATTAAGTGAAACTATAGAGGTATTTGTGAAGTTTCTGTCCATACTAAACTCTTCCATACTGCAAATCCATCTTCTTACGTGCTTCGCGTGATTCACGTGCCCTTCATACGGTCCACGTGACTTCTCGCCTATTCACGTGATCTTCTCCGCTTTTCACGTGACTTCAACTATTTTGAACACGTAGTTTTACAGGGTTCCCTATCGAAAAACGGATGAAAATGGCTACAAGGCGGACCAATCAGTGCAATACTCCGACTGGTCGGAACAGGAAAACAGTCGGGCGGCCAGCCGATCCAGCAACTACAGAGGTGGGTGGTAGTTTGATCTCTTATTCAGTTTACACTCAACCTTCTGTTCATGGTATAAATATCATCGTTCATCTCTGAATTCCCGTACAACAGCAGCATTTTCAAAGTAAGACAGTCAAACTATGAAACAGCACAGAAAGAAAAACAACTTTTTATTATTTTTCAGATGAAAGTGAACAACAACAAAAAAAGGAAGATATATTGTTCTTTCTTCCGTACTTCCACTGTTTTCGCTAATCGAAATCACTGAGACTTTTCCAGGTAAAAGAGGCTGGAAGTATGGCTCGAAGGGTTCTCTGCGAAATCCACTGAAATGGCTCAGGAAGGTGAATTCACGAGACCATTTCGATCTATTTTGATAAAGTTACCACATTTGAACGAAAAACGTGAGTTAGTACTTACATTAAAACCCGAAATTTTATTTTTTTAACATACTTTCCAACAGCATAGTTGGTAATCTATTAGTTCAAGATTGTTCTTGTTTAAGAGTTTATTTATTCAACTATTTGATACTCAATTTCACTTGCCCCTAGTTTATTTGTGTTGCCATACTGTTTTGTTTTATTCAATACTATGATTCAGGGTTCCTCCGTAGAGGTGGACTCTCTCAACGACCCGGGCGAGAGATTGGAGGCGGCGGCGACGAGAGTAGATCAAATGATACAGGAACTCAACGCCTACGGGGACTACTCACAGGTCAAACCACTCGAGTGAGTACGAGAAGCGAAAATAATGTTATCCTGAGCCGTGGGCATCAGTATAGTTGCAATCATTCTCACTGAGACCTCGGCAACGTGCCAACGAAACTTCGAGGAGGTTTTCCAAATGGTTAATGTTTTCTAAAACACTAAATGTTTCGCTGAACGGCAGTTGAACCTCGTTCCAATACGTGGGTGGTAATTGTTCTTGTAAATTCTGTTATTTCTATGAAATATATTCATTCGAAGTTTTGTTGGCACCCTGCCAAAGTCTGGGATTGGCAAGAACAATATCCCGGCGTCTACACCCTAGGCGGTTTCTATCACTTTTGCCACTGCTCAGCACAGCTTCTGTCCTTTCTCGTGAATCAGAAACTGAAATAAACAGTTTTATGAACTTTGGAAGAATATATTGAGCTCTTTCTACGATTCGACCACACTTTGATTGCTTAGTGCAGAAAATATTATCCTGTACAACATAACCAAAATATACTTTACAGTATGATCTCGAATAGTTCAACAAATTAATCAAATCAAATCAAATATTTATAAACTCTTTTTCAGATACTGTGCATTCCCCACGGCCTTCGGTTCTATAAAATCCATCCACCGCGCCATGTCATCTGCCTGCCACACCGAGTACGACAACGCGGATTCAGAAGCCTTTTTGTCCGACGTTGAGAGCGAGGCCGACATCTCCAACTCCAATAGAATCAGGTACCTACTTTTTTTCCTTTCCTCAAGTTTTTTGTATTCACTCTGTTTTTTCACTCTGTTTCCATAATAAGTGGTTGTTGTACAGGTTTCCGAAAAGGGTACCAGAAAAAATGTTATTGTGCCTAAAACGATAGTTCTTCTAGAGAGAAAAATGTCTCCATACTTTAGGAACCGTGAGAAACATGGAATGAATTGTGTGATCGAGCAAATAGTTGTATATAACTCAAATAAAAATAATGTGGTTGGTTTAGAGTGGCAATCAGGAGTGAATACTGCAACTAATTACAATTTCGTTTCAGGAACCGTGAAAAACATGGAGGTCCCTGGAGACGGGAGGGCACGGACGCCGATGCCGAATCTCAGTGCAGTAGTGTGGCCGGAAGTATAGATCTCAACCATCTCAGGTAATTGAAACCAGCACATATTGTTTTGCGAAACATTCAACTTTCATTTGTAAAGATAATAAGGGTTAACTAGTACATTTGCATTCAAAGAGGCAGGGAAATATGGTACAGAGAAAACAGGAAATGAAAAGTTACATCAAACTGATATTCCATACTACAAACATTAGACTACGATTTCAGTTCAAACTACAAACATCAGACTACAATATAACATTTTCAGATGGCATTCGGTGCACTCGGTCGGCTACGAGAATGAGTACGAGATGACGTCAGACGGTGAAGGACTGGCCATAGAGGAGATGAAGGCCTTATCCAGGGATATCCGAAAGAACTTTGGCGAATTCCAACTGGCCACTTTCGATGATATCGATCAGGATTAGGGGGTAGATCACGGGAAACACGTGAAACACGTGTGTTGATTCCGGTGTGTCAATGTACGTGAAGCACGTGATCACGGAGTTTACGTGGTTTGATGTTGATTGTTAACGTTGGTGAGGAATTTTGGCGAACTAGCTACTTTCGATCACGACTAGGCATTCTATCACGTTGAGCTCACCTGATCACGTCAAACACTTGAGTTGACTTCGATGTAACGTGCGTGAAACACGTGATCAGCTCAGATGGTTCTCACGTTAACTCAAAATTGAAACTTAGGTATCAACTTTTCGGTGTTTTTCTGACGTCATCAATTGATCTTTATCAAAGCATAGTGCGTGCCCGCTCAAATAGTCTTGTTACCATGTTTTTCTGTGCCTTGCACAGTTTTCAGACACAGACGTAAATAGTCTACACAATTCCTACCTAAACTCCTACAGTACACTTTTGTAGTCTTTTTCAATATTTAAATCTCAGTGATAGGGAATAGCAATCAATGTTTACTCAATTTATACGGAATAAAAGTTTCCATATTCCTACTGTAGGAGTCTAGGTAGGAATGAATAACACTATATAAGTTACAGTAATAGCCTTGTTGTTGCCTTTAACGTAATTATTTTCTATTTTGTTACCACAGACGGGTGTTTCATCAAAATTTGTCGGATATCCCATTCAACTCATTGTCTCTCGCCTGTTTTGCTCAGAATACGGTGTTCAAAGTGTATTTTTGTGGTTTTCTTTATAAATAAATATTTTTACAAATGTTTGTTATCTAATGAAGAAAAGATTTGGTCAGTATAAGGAAATGACTGGCACAGAGCCAATTTGCACCGTTAAAGCAGGACGATTATGTGGACCAATCCCGTGACATCGGTCCTTTAAATTGCAATTGAAAAATGTATTGCGGTTTAAAGGACCGAAGCGGACCACATAATCGTACTTCTTTAATCGAAATACCCAAACGGTTTTTGTATAACACGATGTTTTGTACTGTGTTAGAGTGTATTCGAGATAAGCCAGATTAGAAAAAAGGAGAATTTAAAAAAAAACTATCTCAGAAGTTAACAGTCTTTGATCCCAGAATGATCATAATTCGTCTATTTCACAAATTTAATGTTTTAGAAAACCACTGTTGAAAACCAATTCTTTTTCTCTAACGGATTGCGTATCTGGTAGCGTGCACGCTCACAGAGAGCTTGACAGGTTTGTGTGCGAGTTTGTTGCGAATAACATAAATGAAGTGTATTCATTGATTTATCGAATATCGATTTTCGTCTACGCAGCGGCGTTGGCCGTGTCTCGGATGATGTCGCGCACCTGGCCTGTTGCGGCTGCGGTGTCGTGCGCGGATTCCACAACCTAAACAAATCAATAAATCAATAATAATAAATGGAATCTTAAAGGGGGGCTGCAATGAATTTTCAAATGAAAGATCGAACTGAGACAATTCGATGTATGTCCTTTTCTTACTAGAATGTCCGATTCGAAGCTCTGTTTTCAAAATTTCATTAATGTTTTGTTCACTGTCAGAGACGCAGAGGACGATTCGGACGGAATGAATATTGATTGCGCGCACTTCTCTGACTCTCGTACCTTTTCGGCTAACGCCGTTAGCCAAGTTCGGCATTCAATGTTGCCCCCCTTTAACTAGAACTTTTATTTGACTAATCGCATTAGTTTGATCTACACACAAATAGCAGTGTCGCGTGCGGACTCCCCACTCTGGAAATATCAGTGTGTCCAAGCCCAAGTTCTACTTTGTAGTGTGATCCACCTACACAGAACTACAAACATTGAACTATAAATAGAGAAGACGGCAGAACCGAACAACACATATCCTGTCAGCCGAAGTGACTGCTTCTATCAACGAACGCCCAAACTCTTCGCTGAATCGGGTAGTTTCGAATCAACTATTTCAGAAAATTTGTCATATTTGCGTGTAAGTTCCAGAAGTACCTTTGAACTGTGTCTGAATATGAAAATGGTTTCGAAACGTGATAAACCTGTACTGTACCTTCTCAGCTGCTGCCTGTAGGCCGGAGACCTCGGACTCTACCTAGAAAATTATCACTCTACACTTTTTCAGATGTATTGAGCCCATCTTTTCGGTTTCATTATTCATATATATTTATCTCCGAGCCAGATTTGAGTGTCACTTGAATCAGTCTTTGGTGACCTGCACGTCAAGTTTGCAGCGCCGCGCTTTGGTTAAAAGCTGTTGAAAACGTTGGGCAATTGAGGTGACTTCCGAATGACATCAAAAAGTTCTACTGATTACTGTAGTTTAAAACGCACTAGAGTGTCACGGTTGGTTTTCGACGTTATTGGAAAATATAGACAGGTTACTGTACTTGGCCACGTGAAAGTGAAATGGAATATATCTACTTGTCCTTGAACCTCCTGAGCGGCCACGGCAGTCTTTTTTACAAACATGTAACTTTCCTATATAAAAATGGTTAGTACGGTCGACTTTACTTTTTTTTCTTGAACTCAAAATGAGCGCTACATTTGCAACTTCTCTAAAAGGTTAAGTCTAAGTTAGTTTACCCTCTCCACTTACTGCGGAACTTGTTGAGCCACAGTGCTATTTAGTTCATTGGACAATCAACGTTTCTCACGTCATTTAAAACTGTGTCTTGATTACTGTGAGTGTCCACGTAGAAGTGAAGTAGACTATACCTGCTCCACTTGCTCCTGAACTTGTTGATCCGCAGTGCTATTATTTAGTTCTTTGGACAATCAAAGTTTCTCACGTCATTTTGAATTTTTATAGGATTACTGTAAGTGACCACGTAAAAGTGAAGTAGACTATACCTGCTCCACTTGCTCCTGAACTGCTTGAGCCGCCACGGCCTTCTGTGCTTCTTCTTCAGCCAATTGGGCCTCGGCGACGGCCAGTTCGGCTTTCAGTTGGTCTACGTACTGGAAACAAGACAAAATATTAAATGTTCAAATAATTTCAATAATATTATATATTCAGTGGTATCATAGATAAAATGTCCATGATGCATAGAATGAAACTACTAACCCAGCGATGGGCAACATACACTGTACATACTAAGGCCAAACTTATAAATTTCTGTCTCTGGCTGGAATTGAACCTGCAAGCAAACTATTCGTAGTAGAGCGCTAACCACTGCGCTATTAGAGCACATAACTGAATATCTTCGGAATCGAAGACATGTGCGCTTACACAGCGGTAAGTGAGATGTACAGTGACCTCCAGCCTTCCGGTTCGAAACGACTATAGTTTTGCCATTTATGCGGCGAACCCCACTCTGTCCTATAAAAGGTATAAATTGGTACGTAACCATTGAAGTACACGAAAACCTTCCTTTTTGGAACATTAGCGAAAACTATCAAAACTATTAAAATGGTGTATTTCGATTTTTCTCACCTCGTTAATTGCGTGCGCGTCTCGCTGTTTTTTGCACTCCATTTTGCACAAGTCGTATTCGGTCAGGGGCTGTAAAAATCAATAAGAATAAGTGCTTTTACTGTATTCTGAATACCGATTTTATTTATCAATTTCGGGATTACATTTAGCCAAGAAAATACGCATTACATTAGCCCAGACTAAGTATGATCGAATCGATAACACAACTGAGAAACATTCCCGACAATTGGCTCTGAGTACAATACCTATTGTGCAGATCAAATAGACGCAGAAGGTCTCAGCTTGTCTTCTGTCTCTTTCATCTCTATGCTCTCTCGCCTTTGTGGCTCGAAAATCGCATGAATTGACGGTCATTTATTGTTGTGAGCAGCCGAGAGAGAGTGTAGATCAAATATACAAAGAACCGATTCTCGCGTTTCACAAATTTGATTATAAAAACTTTGCGCCTCATATGAATAGGGTAAGAAACTACCTTGGGTACCTTGGGTGCCTGCTGAACATTTCTGAACTTGAACTGAGAGACGGGTTCTGGTGCGGGGGCCGCAGCCTCGGCAACAACGTAACGCTTGATCACCCTGAAAAGCATAGAAAACTACGGGAAAAGAACTCTGAAACCGGGAAAAACAGGTGAATTCTATATCTAACCGGGTTTTTAGGTAACCTAACCCTTTTTTGGTAACCTTTTTTTTTCAGGTTACCTCAGTAGGTAACCGGGTGGTAACCTAAAATGAAAAACCGGTTACCTGTTTTTCTAGCGCAAAATGTGGTTTTTACCGTTACTTTGAACGGTAACCGGATTTCAGTTTAGGTTACTTTCAGGTTACCTACTAAGTAACCTGAAAAATAGGTTACCAAAAAAGGGTTCGGTTACCTAAAAACCCGGTTAGTTGTAGAATTGGCCGGAAAAACATGGTTGTTCCGGAGAGCTACCTTCTTCATTCCCACCAAAAAAAACGGACGTCTCACCAACACTTTGTGGATTTTCCTGAAATCGTGTCCGGGAAAACGGGGCTTTTTTCGGAATTGTCTGCTCCCTTGTGAGATTTCATTGTTTTTGGGGTTACTTTATGTGCTACAAAACAATCTCTGTTCACATTCAGTCATTTAATCGAAGTTGAATGGGTACTGTAGGTGTTCATGTGCGAATGAAGGGGACTATCACTGACTTGACCTTCTTTGCCTCGACGGAAGCGTAGAGGACGACAGACAACAGACACAGGGATACGAGGAATGTTCTCATTCTGAAATTGGGAGAAAATACCATGTAATCAATTCATTTACACGTTTCAGAACTAAATAACTGAACAAAATGTTTTGCGCATAACGTTTCGTGGTTCTGGAAACCGAAATTCATATAAATCGGTGGCGTGAAATTATGAACGTGTGAAACTGAGCGGAAAGTCTGAAAAAGTTAAAGTTAAGTATACAGCTCGTCACAAAAACAGTCACGTGAAAAGGGTGAAACACTTATCATTCAAAAATCACGTGAGATCGTTAGCACTGAAAATACACGTGTACGTGAGAAAGCAATCAAAAGTTGCAGTTTGTAGTGGCACGTTTTGACTTGCGTCACATAAATTTGACCACCAGTAAACTGAGCTTAGACAATGGGATATAGATTCTAACACTTCCTTTATACCAATTTCTAGAGAACAGAAGGTAGGCGAATATCACAATAATGTCTTTTTTCCCTTATCTAAGACCTCGTGCACTTACTTCACTGATAAACCACCTTTTTAAAGGGGGTGTTAGACTTTGGTCAGCTGATCTCGGTTTTTCTAATTTATCGAAAGCAATAATAACAATATTCCCGGAACAACGGGACCTTCAAAGTAAATAGTACTGTGGTTCATAAGTGTCAATCATCTTTGTTTCAAACTCAAAAGGACGGATGTCCATAAGAATAACATATACCCCTCATAGAGGTGCGGTACCAGGAAAAAGTCATTCAAAATGAAAAGTCATTAAAGTAAAAGTCATTCAAAAGTAAAAATCAAAAAAAATTGAAGTAATAATTTTGAATGACTTATTCTAATTGCTCAGAGGTGCTCTAAAAGACTGGAACCGTTGTGTGTGTGTGTGTGTGTGTGTGTGTGTGTGTGTGTGTGTGTGTGTGTGTGTGTGTGTGTGTGTGTGTGTGTGTGTGTGTGTGTGTGTGTGTGTGTGTGTGTGTGTGTGTGTGTGTGTGTGTGTGTGTGTGTGTGTGTGTGTGTGTGTGTGTGTGTGTGTGTGTGTGTGTGTGTGTGTGTGTGTGTGTGTGTGTGTGTGTGTGTGTGTGTGTGTGTGTGTGTGTGTGTGTGTGTGTGTGTGTGTGTGTGTGTGTGTGTGTGTGTGTGTGTGTGTGTGTGTGTGTGTGTGTGTGTGTGTGTGTGTGTGTGTGTGTGTGTGTGTGTGTGTGTGTGTGTGTGTGTGTGTGTGTGTGTGTGTGTGTGTGTGTGTGTGTGTGTGTGTGTGTGTGTGTGTGTGTGTGTGTGTGTGTGTGTGTGTGTGTGTGTGTGTGTGTGTGTGTGTGTGTGTGTGTGTGTGTGTGTGTGTGTGTGTGTGTGTGTGTGTGTGTGTGTGTGTGTGTGTGTGTGTGTGTGTGTGTGTGTGTGAGTGTGCGTGTGTGTGTGTGTGTGTGTGTGTGTGTGTGTGTGTGTGTGTGTGTGTGTGTGTGTGTGTGTGTGTGTGTGAAGTCAGATTTAAGTCAGATCAAACTTCCGATCAAGTATGGAAGTATCCCGTTTTCTACCGTGGGTCGAAAGACGGCTCGAAAAAAATGTTTGAGCAAGAATCGAGTAAGATATTTCGGCAAAGATTTCGACTGATTAAAAGGAAAGACTAGAAATATTTATTTCCGGTCGAGTTTCCAGTTTCAATCAACACACCGCGTGGGCGCTCCAGGCGGCGTAGCAATCCCCTCAAAGATCTCATGAGATACCTCATGAGCTATTCGCATGAGCTTTTCGTGAGATTCTATTGATTCATATGCTACAACATTGAGCGTTCACGAGTAGCTCGTGAGGTATCTCACGAGAGACTCATATGAACTTCTGGAGAAATTGGAGAGTTTGCCACGTCGCCAGACAAGGCGGACATCCCCAGTCATATTTGCAGTTTGATCGCGGTGTGTAATTGTACAGTGTTGACAGACAGCAACTTAAGTTTACACCTTCTGTTCATGAAAGGCAGATTGTTGTTGCGTTCTGCTATATAGTCGTCGCCAACAGAAAGGCGGGAGGGTACTGTATATCTCACTTTCCGCTGTGTACGCACACATGTCTTCGATTCCAAAGCTTGCCGGTTATGTGCATTGATAGCGCAGTGGGTAGCGCCCTGCTACGAATATTTTGCTCACGGGTTCGATTCCGGCGAGAGAGAAAAGTTTATAAATTTGGCACCCACTATAATTGTAGTTCGATCCCTCTGATATTTGTACTTTTTGTTGCCCCGCTATTTGTTGAGTTCTTTGAACTCTGAAAAGAGTGACAGTGGTGTGTTTGTATTTTTATCCTGACGAATTTGAGTTACACCAAAATACGATTCAATGTTGATCATTGAATATACTAACGAGACCTTGTAAAGATTCTGCTGTATTTGTACTTTGATCTCGATGTGTTTTTACCAAATCCCTCCATTTCCCTACTATTTTTTGAGTCCTTTAAACTAGGAAGCGGTCTAAAAAGAGTGACAAGTGTTGTGCTCTCTTTTGACCCGCCTGAGGCATCTAGCAGCCTGTCTGCGCCCTCTCCGTCTGCCACACTATTTCTCCGTTCTCTGACAGGTGTAATATGGAAGGCATTTGCCGTTGAAAACTGCACTACACTTTCTTGTAACCAACTTCGTTCCGTCGGGTTTTGTCTACGAACGATCAAAAGTGAAATTCTGAATGTACAGAAAGAACCTCTCTTTTTCTTTCTTTGTAGTTCATTCATGCTCTTTCTTGCTTTCTTTTTTTGCTCTTTCTCTAACAGTTTCTCTCTAATCAACTTTGATATTTGACTCGTAACGCAGTCACGTAAGTGGAAGAAAGTTGATTCGTACGATGTCCAGAGCTGTGCGAGAAGATCAAAGTTGGCTCAGAACTGAGAGTCGTCGAACACTGTTCGTGCATAACGTTTTTTTTCTCTTCTCTATCTCTTTTTTCCCTTCGTCTTTCTTTCATTATCCTCTCCTAGCAAAAATGAACGAAAAAATCGGATAGTTCGTAGCTAGAAATGGAAAACACCTTTCTAATTTTCAGGGCCTCTAGTCTCAGAATAAAATTATTTCCTTCAAACATACTTTCTCTGTTTCTCTAATCCTCTCCCCTCTTCTCTGCCAAAAACTTCTGACGTCTAACCGTTTTCCATTGTTGATTGATACATGATACACAACGAGACCGCACACGACTGAAATGAGCCAAGCTCAGAGATATTTCGATTTTAGAAAAACAAAGTATAAATTATTACTAAAGTTAATATAGGTTAGGATTTCAGAAACATGTTATAGGAATCGAAAATTAACAGTTAAACAAAAAAGAAAACAAAGTTTTCCCATTTTTCCTTCATTTAATCTGAAAAGTTTTTGGTCAATTTCGATCGCATTTATAGTTTAACCAAATTCAATCAGCTTCATCAGGGTTTGTACTGCTCCTACTGTTATGATTTTGATATTCTTGTTTCCAACTTCTTTTCAACTACCCGCTACCAATTCCGTACCATTAAAAATGTTAAAGTATACATTGCTTCTGATGAATGTTGCTAATTCTCGATCTAAATCGATTGATCGACCTGATTTTTCTTCCAAAAGTGTACGAAAAACAGCCGTACATTTTAAAGTAAGACGATAATGTGGACCAATCTCGTGTCAATGGTCCTTTAAACTGCAATTGAAAAATGTATTGCAGTTTAAAGGACTGAACCGTTGCGATTGGACCACATAATCGTCCTTCTTTTACGACCAGAACGAGCACCTTAGTTTTTCTCTAGCGAGCCCTTCATCACACGCGATTTGTTCAGATTTGAATGCTCTCATTTGTAATTGGAGTAGTTTGGTCTGCTTTGAAACTCAACAACTTAGAAACAAAACGCTGTAAGCTTGCATTAGCGAAAACTTTAATCTCCCTTTTTTCCACTCTCACGTTTTTTCATATACCGTCGGAAACAAATCTCGGAAAAATTGAAGTATCGCCCCCCACTTTAGTAGGGTCCCCCCCCCCCCGTAGCACCAACTTCCCACCCAAGCAAAAACCTGAAAATCTAGGAGAGGGGGGGGGGTCAAAATTCAACTTCGACATTTACTATTTACCCCCCACTTGGGTCGGCGGGGGGTAGAACTTCAATGGTGGGGGGTCAAACTTCAACGACTGAACTTCAATATCGGAAATGTTTACTTTTTACCCCCCACCCTCAAACTTTTGTATTACAGGTGATAAATTGAATAATCACCCCCCGGTGGGGGGGGGGTCAAACTACAATTCCTCAAACGCAATATAAATTCAGAAAGGGGGGGGGGGTGAGAAGTCAATGTTCCCCAAATCTCTCAGGCTTAGACGAAGCACATGATTTTTCGAGACCTACTCATTGTGGTTTTTAGAGAACAAACAATTCTTGTATTCGCTAATTGTACAAATTAACTACATCCTCTATATTTCGCTGTGCAAGTGTGTATGCCCAGCTGTCCGGCGCTACTTTTTGACGCCTATTAGGTTTCACGTTTAGACCCGCCCAAGACATAGTTGTCGTTATTCTTCAGTGGACTTTCGCAGTGTATATCTTTCTCTATTTTATCTCCGTTTTGTAGTTTGTGGTGTGTGTCTTTTTCTGTAATAACTATTGCAATGTAAAACTGCTTTATCTTCAATAGGTGTTCTTTTCGCGTGTGAGAATAACACATCGCTCGATATTTCCCAACATTCCAATACGAAACACGGTGTATACTGTTTTTGTAGTTTGATCTTCTCGCTTTGTCGTCGAAGTTCTGAAAGAAGGACGGTCACGTGGTCCAATCCCAACGCTTCAGTCCTTTAAACTGCAATATATTTTTCAATTGCAGTTTAAAGGACCGTTGACACGGGATTGGTCCAGATAATCGTCCTGCTTTAACCCATAACATGTATCGAGTTTTAACTCCAACATGGCTGTGGTCATCCCCTGTAGTAAACCAAGAGTACTCGACTCATAAACTCACAAAAAAACTATTGGCCTATTACTGAGAAATACGTATACCCTTAGTTTTTCTTCGCTTTTCAACAGCGTAAACAGTATTCAGAGATGTCCACTCTGAGCTGAGCATGTGCCCGACAGGCAGACATTTTCTGTAGCCGTCGCCGCCGCCCCGTTAGTCGTTTTTGCGAGACGCTTCTTGGATTATTTTATCTCACTTTAGTTGAATCTCTCGCCCTTCCCTAATTTCAACCCGCTTCTCTACTTTCAGACAACCATTTTTCCCACCATCTAATTTTCTCATGCTCCCTCCCTCCTACTTTCTTTTGACTTTCTGCTTGCCTTGCTCAAACTTGCTTGCTCGAAACTTGCTCGGGTCCATCCACATTTCATTCTTTTCTTTTCTATTTTGGCATTTTCCTGTATTCTTACTTTCCCTCTTTCTTGTTTTCTTTTTTTTTCTCTGTCTCATTCTCTGGTTTTTTTCAATTTCAATTTTCCCCAGTCTCTCACTTTATAATTTTTCTGCTATTCCTACTCTTTCTATTTTTTCTCGACTCATCCGTCAATTTCCAGTAATATGACGGGAGATTTCCAGTAATATGAGTAAATTTTCCAAATTTTTCCACCTTCCATTCTTATACTTTTCTGTTTTCCCTTTTTCAATGGTATTTTAGTAATATGACCGGGGGACCACTTCGTCGCGCGGCGACTTTGAACGAAACGACGCTTCTCGGAAACAACAAGAAATTCTCGTTGAAACACGACTTGAACAACAATAAGGTCGGTAGGTCAAATGCGTTTTTGTGTATTAGTACAATATTAAGATCTCTAACGACGTTGTGGTGTAACCTCAAAAACATGCATATTTTGAGTTACGACTGGAGTTGGAATTCAGGGGGCATCCAACTAAAAACCTCGAAAAAGAAGTGCAGAACTACAAATCATCGGAAATCATCTTACCTGCATTCCAGTTAACCTAATTGAAATCGATGAATATGAGAGATAATCATGACCAAATCGATATCTAATTAGAAATCAGCGAATAAATCGATATCCATCTTTTCAGTTGACGGACGAAGCTGCGATCGATCAAGTGGTGGAAGATCCGAACTTCCAATGGTCGTGGCCGTTTTGCACAGAAGGTAGGACTCTTTTTCGTACTTTGATCTGTTGTACTTTGATCTGCACATCAGAAAGTTCTGTTTCTGACCGGAATTTGCCGGTTAACACTACCAACTCATTAGCTCCGACCAGTGTCATTTTTGCCTAATCCTGCTGGTGTGTGTAGTTTGCTCATCGTTGCTTCCCGGTCGAAATTAAAAAGTTTTGGCGTGCGTCGACATCAAACTATAACGCAGACATTGTCATCAATTTAAATAATGTTTCGCAAAATTAATTTTGAAACCAAAAACAGGATTCAACATTTTCAGGTCTAGCGCACGGAGCGTACACGCGAGACAAGTTCCTCGTCTGCCTCCCCTTCAACAAGGGCGGCACCGGCGACAAGAATGGCACGGTTCGTTCTACGAATTCGTATGAAACACAAAATATTATGAAAACTTTGATATGTACAAAGGAACGATAAGAAACAGAACAAAACATAACATCACTATAGAGTTGCAGCTTGAAAAGCCGGAGTTTTTGAGGCCTATGGCGACAAAATGTAACGATTCGTTTTTTTAATTCTTCTGAAACAAACGTTGTTATGTTCATACGAGCATGTTAGTTTCTGTATACTAATTTGAACTTTTCTGCGCTTTTTCAAATTCAATGGAAACTGTGTGAAGTTTCGGTCTAACAGTCCCGTTTAGGATGCTCTGCACAGATTCCTCAAAACATGTAAAACTAATTTTAAACTAGAGTGAAATTCGAAATCAGTGGTTCTATCCAACTTTTCCATCGTTTAACTGTCGGCTTTCAACACTTCGTATTGAAATTCTGGTAAAAACCAAAAAAGTTAATATTCCATGGGTAAAAAACGGAGAAGTTTCCAATTATGTTCTGTGTTTTTATTACTTCTATGTTTTTGTGATTCACCGTATGTTCTATGACTTGAAACTAGAGAATATTCTTTGTTGCAAGCGAAAATTAGCTCATGTTTCGGAAATGTGATATTTTCGTGGAAAGTTTGAGACAAACAGCTGACGAGTAGTTTTTCTTGTCAGCACTTTAGTTGTAATAGTACATGGATAATAGGCGAGTACTTGACCGGCAAATTACTCTGCACTACCAATAACAAGTGTGAAGAATTGTCAAGTAACAGTGTAAAGTTTGGAAAACATGAGACAAAGTCTAGCGATTTCTGATTTTCACGGAGATTGGAGCACCGACTACTCTCAGTAGTGTTGGTAACGTTTCGAAGGTTTACCACGAGTAGGTAACCGCTTGGTAACATAAACCAGTGAAAAACTACGGTTCTTGCTTGGAGTAGTCCACAAACCATCTGGTTACTGAAACACATAGGCCATACGCAACACGCGCTCATTTCTTGACCAACCTATTTGGTAAAATAATGAAGGTTGACGTTTTTTTTCTAATAAGAAGTATATTTATTTGGCATGTGAACTTTTCCACGTCTTCCTACTGCCAATCTACCAACTTGAACTCTTTGTAATATGGAGCCAGATTAGCCGAAACTGCTAACCATTCCCATAACATTTACTGGGTTAAAACGGACTGAATGTTTTGTAGTCATACTGTAGGAGTCTCCGTAGGAATGAAAACGACCACAATAGTCTACTAGTGATTTTTCACGTAAAACGTGTACTTTCAGACAAAACGCTTCGACCGCATCGCTGACAGTGACATCTCGTGGAGCATGGGACTGTCCCGGGACGCGGCCACCGGGTCAACCTGCGGGTCAACCTGCTTCTGGAGACTGGAGATAGAGATACACAGACATTTGAACTCTATTGTGCTCATTGCCTCCAGGTATCGTCTTTTTCACTTACAAAACAACGTGGGAAACGTGTAAACACATGTAGTGAAAATTATATACACTGACATTTGAACTCTATTGTGCTCATTGCCTCCAGGTATAGTTTTTTGACCTACAAAGACAGCAAACAACCAATTCAGTCACGCTTTACTGGGTAAGGGACTGAAGATAGAAATACACAGACATCTTAATTCGATTGTGCTTATTGCATCGAGGTATAGTTTTTAAAATATGCTAAATACTAAAAGTAAAATGTATATACAATAACCAAATCAGTTACGCTGTGAATGGCAACGGACTGGAGATAGAGATACACAGACATTTGAACTCTAATGTGCTCATTGCCTCAAAGTATAGTTTAATTGACTGTCACTTAAATAGACTTGAGCAGAGTTATTTGCGATTCAAAATGAACTTTCCACCTCGTTAAATGTGGCATTTTATTTGCAAATATCTAAAAGAAAAGAAGAAAAGATTATAACCAATGAAACACAACGTGGTAAATGTTAAACGCAACTAGTGAACTGAATGACATCTCAGCTCTGTTGTGCTCATTGCCCCGAGTTATGAGTACGTATGCCAGAAGATCCCGGCACCTTCATCCCATCCTGCGTCTCCTCAAACATACGCTATTTCTCTGTTCTCACATCCGGCCGCGATACGTTTGGCGCGAAAGAGTAAGGCAGAGCGAGAGACGCAGGATGGGATGAAGGGGCCGGGATCTTCTGTCATACATATTTTACTATTTATTTGACCAACGAAGACACGAAACAGTTTACTCGACTACGGATAATGCGTCTACAGCCGCGGCCCTCATGTAATTGATTGTAATTTCGTCGCCCACGGAAAGGCGGAAGGGTACTGTATATCTCACTTTCCGCTGTGTACGCACACATCTCTTCGATTCCAAAGTTTGCCGGTCATGTGCACGAATCGCGCAGTGGTTTGCCACGAATATTTTGCTCGCAAGTTCGATTCCGGCGAGAGACCGAAATTTATGTATTTGGCACTCACTATAGCTCGATGATCATACATGTACATTGATAACATGTTCCACGTGAAACTTGTCAAACCTAACGTTTCAGCGCTATCATCATTATAGCCTCGAGGTATAATCTTTCACCAGCAACGACATCAAACTGCTACATGGATCCGAGGTTATTTTAGATGGTAGGATTGTGGTAAACTGTGAAAATTTCTTGAATTTATCATTAATTTGCGCTCATTTCAGAGATATCAGCCGTTACTACGAGAATACAAAGCGACTGAAGCGAGTGCGAAAGGTGTACAGGTGGGTTCTCATCCAATAACCATAAAAGTGCCTGGACAGAGAAAAACAGAGAAAGTGAAACATTCAAAGAAACTGAAGAAGACCAAGCTAAGAATAGAGAGAGGGAGATAAAGCGAGAATAAGAGAGAAAGAGGGAAATAAGACAATAAGGCCCGACGAATTTGTCTTCCACACACAAAACATAGGTATCGATTTTCCAGACTGCCCGATGTGTACGACGTGCGTACGACGACGACAACCATGTACGATTGGGCGGTTGTGATCGAGGCGAAACGAAGGGAGACCAACCGACCTCTTTTGAGGAGAACCGAAACACTCTCATAGGGATATATTGTAGTTTGTAGTTTGATCTGTTCTTATGGCAGATTCTATATTTCTCTGTGTTTCGCCTGTCTTTCGGTGAACCGTGAGCCAAGCCGTTGTTTAAAACTCGATCATATCAGAAATGTAGTTTGATCGGCACACAAAGCTGAGATTTGTTGATCTGCCGTTTCCATGATAGAAACAGGTTTATAGGATTCCACCATCTCTGTAGTTAGTACGTTGATCAGTACACTTTGCAACCATTTACTAGCATGAACTACCCTGTGCGAAACGATTCTTAAGGCTTTTATTGTAGTGTGTAGTTTTGGTCTGCATATACAGCAGAGATTGATTGCCCGGCTTCTACAGCAGGAGAACCTTTTTATGTAAAGCCGAACCATATCAAAGTTGTAGTTTGATTAGTCTGGATAATACCAGAGTAGTAGTTTCATCTGCCCACAATGCTGAGATTTGTTGGTCTATCTTTCCATGTCCAAAACTCTTTTATAGTCTCTGACCCAAAAGAGACGAGGGGTTTTCCGGTTTCCAAAATTGGATTCGTGTTAGGGGAATCTGTAACCGTAGATATTGCATTTTCATACACCGTCATTCATTTTTAATCCACTAGGACAGTATACAGTTAACTGGGTATAGTGAACTTTGTATGTTTTTATCCATAAATTGTGTTTCTAAATTGTATTAGTTAAGTTTATTAACTAGGTTTTCTAGCCTTACGTAGGATTGTTAGGTATTTAATGTCAGTTTTTGTACATACAATGTATTCTTCTGTGTTACTTGAAACATTCTTCGAAGTAGCCATTTTTAGGGTTTTCGAGCGATAGTCTAGTTTGTATGATTTTTGCGTGTTTGTTTCAAGTTTCTATAAAGTCTTCTTTAAAAAAAGTTTACATAGAAAGTATAACCAGATCTTCGTTTAGTTTCATTTCGGTATACGGTATAATTTCGGGCGAGAGGCAACGAGCAAGGCCAATTCTTCTAAACTTTTCCATTTTCGTTCAACTTATTTCATTTTTTGACCTATACGTTGTCATCGGACTTTGCTAAAAACTACTTTAATTCTCTATTCTCTTCTTCCAAGAATTTAAAAGCTTTTACCTGGTGAATGAAAATATCTATACCTAAACTATGCTAAATCAAGCCTAGAATAACTAACAAATGTTCATCGCGAAAAAATACACAAAAATACGCATCACAATCTATAAGATCTATAAAAGATTTACCGGCTCTAAACTTGAAAAAAAAATACTCTGGAATGACTAAGTGAATACGCACGAACAAACTATAAACTACAAAGTGCTGATGAACGGAACAATATTTTACATCTCTAAGGGTACAATTAACAAAGTATTTGATCTTACACAAAACAACTTAAAATTTTAAAACGGATTGCAAAATTTAGGATTAAGACTAGTCTTAAGGAACTACGGTATACTTCAACAAATACAATAATCATCAACAACTACAATATTCTTCAATAACTACAGTAATCTTAAGAAAATAGAGCATCTTCACAAACTACCGTAATCTTCACAAAACTACAGAAATCTTGAAAACTGCAGTACCTCTTAACGAACACAGTACTCATTCACAAGCACAGTAATTTTGAGAAACTACAGTACCATCTCATAAAACTACCGTACTCATACACAACTACAGTAACCTTGAAAAACCACCGTAATCTCAAGAAAACTACCGTAATCTATGCGAATCCGGCCTGGATGGCCTTATTGACAGCGTCTCTCATTGTGTCCATCGCCTGTTTCTGGTCAACTGCCTTGATGACACCCGTTCCCGAGACAATTGTATTGGCGCCAGCCTCCGCCGAAATCTGCAATGGGAAAGGGTGGAGATATCTCTCTCTTTCTCTTTCTATCTCTCTCTCTCTCTCTCACTGTCTTCTCTCTATATCTCTCCATTTCTCCCTATCTATCTATCTATATCTCTCCCTATCTCTCTCTCTCTTTCTTTCATTCATCAATTCGCGATTTTGGTGAAAAACTTGAACTAATCCTGAATCTGCTGAATGAAACTCGTGCTCAACAAGAAGATCTGAAGAAGAACATCCCTGCGATGATCACCGAACAACTTCAACGCCACGAAAACCGAAGAAAGCTGGTCGTTTGCGGATTCCCGGAGGATGCCACCAGGGATCAGGTTAGTAAACTTTTTTCCCTGGTTGGTATTCCGTCCGAAGCCGTTACCGTTTTGCATCATTTGGGCAAACCTCGCACAGATGGAAAATTCCGTCCTCTCTGTGTTGAAATCGCCAAAACCACCAAATTTCCCCACCTCAAAACTCTTGCTCAATTGATGAGAACGAATTCTGCCTATTCTTCTTACAGCGTACGGAGACTGGAGACTCCGGAACAACGTCTCCAGGGATTCCTCGCTCGGAAGGCCAGAAGAGAAGCTGCTCCCGAAGTCGCCCAATCAACACCCGAACCACAACCAGAACAAACTGCTCCCGAACTACGTCTCCCCTTGACGCCTGATCCTGCCTTAAAGCTTTCCGTAACCTCAGATAAGGAAATTTCTTACGCTTTCACTCCTATACGTGTTGATGCTAGTGTTCAAGATGTCCAAAAGTGGATATCCAGAGAGCTTCTCAATGAAAACTGTACTTCATGTTGGTTCTGCTCTCTAAGTAAGAATTATCATAAAGACCGTATTGCATTCTTGCGCTCCCATCTTATTCCCAAATGAGCAAATACTTGATTTTTGTTATACCTCTCGATTTGTTCAGTTACTGGTCTCGTTGTTTTATCGATCATCTGACCTTTGTTTGTCTGACCCATGCATCGTCTCGACTTTGCACTTTGTAGTCTGATCAACGCTCCCTTGTAAGTAGATTGTACATTTAACATACAATCCTTTGGGATACGTTTTGCCATAGAAGCTTTCAATAACTCAATTAGTTAATTCTTATTACTTTTTGTTGTTGAATCTATGCGCAATAAACTTTATATTATTATTATTTCTGTCTCTCTCTTTCTCCCAATATATTTCAATCTCTTTTGTTCTGTATCTTTTGTACTTCGTTCCTCTCTGTTAGCTATCTCTCTCATTCATTCTCTCTCCTGCCTCTCTCGCTCCCTATTCCCCTCCCCTCTTTTACTAGCTGTATTGATGATTGTAGTGTGTGTATTGATTTTAATAACAAAAATCAATAAATATCTAACCAACCTTGATATTGTCCGGCGATACTCCCCCATCCACCTGAATATCCAACTGCGGGTGGGCGGAGCGAACGGCGCGCACCTCAAACAAAAAATCTATAAAATCAATCAATACCCAACGTGAAAAACAGATTTTCACCTTTTTACGTTACATTCCTATTTCTCACTTCGTTTTCGATGCTTGCAAGTGAAAAAGTGATAATCAAGCGGAGCCAGTGAGAAAAAGTGCTGTACTCCTTCGACACACAGACTTTTGATATTCGAAATTAGGAACCAAACTACAAAACACGTCAATGAGACGACAATATCGATAACTTCTCACTTTGTCCATCATGTCCACCATAAACTTTTGACCTCCGAATCCGGGTTCAACGGTCATTACGAGAGCCAGGTCAATGGAGGAGGCGAACCTGAAAGAAGAGGGTATTAGAGAGGGAGAGAGAGAGGGGGAGAGAGAGAGAAGAGAGAGAGAGAGAAAAAGAGGCAAAGAGATGAAAAGAGACGGAGAGAGAGAAAGATAAAGAGGAAAGATCAGAGAAGGAGCGGAAAAAAGAAGAGATAGAGAGAATCAAAGTGAGAGAGCGATGGCAGAGGTGGGAAGAGAGAATGCTTGAGAGAGAGAGAGAGAGAGAGAGAGAGAGAGAGAGAGAGAGAGAGAGAGAGAGAGAGAGAGAGAGAGAGAGAGAGAGAATAAAATAATAACCGATTGAACCCACTGCAACAGTTTGTCGACCGGCGTCTTTGGTTTGATGGCCAGTCCCACCTTCATTCCGTGCTCGCGAATCTGCAATGCGTAGGGTAAGCTTCCGGCAAAAATACATTTTACGCATAACAGCTTCATGTCCAGTTTTCCTCTCTATCCACTGAAGGTGGAACCAATGACAGACTTATCAACCTCCGTAGCGTTCATCTGGTAATAACGGATTTTCTTCTCAAATGCTGTAGTTATATTAATGCGCTCAGTAAAACAAACCTTTTTGCAAACTTGGGCTCTGTGGATATATCGGAAAACAACTGCCTTCGAAACTAATGAACTATACCAATTGTGTTATAGTTATATTAATGCGCTCAGTAAAAGATGTACTCAAAAATCGTTTCGACCCCGATTGGAGACAATTTTTCTCAGAGGATTGGGGTCATCCATCAGTTGAACCCCTCTGAGCAAATGAATTAGGGGCGAAACAATTCCTGAGTTCATCATAAATAACCTAATATCTCCCTTTCTATCTCTCCCTTCTTCCCGCCCCCCCCCCCCTCTCTCTCTCCCTGTACCTTTTTGATGACGTCAGCCACGGCCTCATCCCCACCATGTTTATGTGCTGCCTCGTAGTGGAAAGTGAACTGAGAGGAGCCGGCCTTTGCAAACGGCTCCACCCAGAAGGCTGGGTCATCCACCTGCAAATTACGTGACTTAAAGAAGGACGATTATGTGGTCCACTCGCAACGGTTCAGTCCTTTAAACTGCAATACATTTTTCAATTGCAATTCAAAGGACCGTTGACACGAAATTGGTCCACATAATCGTCCATCTTTAACTGGAAAAATGGTAAAATGGAAAAATGATTGTAGTTTGATATCGCTCAGGGTTCTTAAGGCGAACTCGAAACTCGACTCGAATCAAAAAAAACTCGAAAATTTTGGAGTCGAGTCGAACTCAAAAACTCGAAATTTCCCAAAACTCGAAATTTTTCACTCGATTAGCAACCACAATCTTGATGCACGTCAAAATTCATAACTTTCGAGCGAAAGCCACGAGATCCAACTGTAGACACCGATTATTTCTTCCCGAGCCGATTCTTCCCGAACCAGTTGGTTTGGTAAGGAAGCGAACCGTTTGCGTACTCAAACCGACATGAAACCGAACCAAACCCTAATAAACGTTACGCAGTCGACCAATTTCAGCATTAATTACATGAGTTGATTCGGTTCCAACTCTGTTGGCCTAAATTTGGTTCGGTTCCTTACCGAACCAACTGGTTCGGGAAGATTCGGTTCGGTTTTTGTTCGGGAACGAATTCACCGTTGGGCAGGACAACATACACCTTAAAGGTTTGCTAACGTAAAAACAACGATCTCATCAGATAAGATGTAAATGAGCTTCGATTAATGTTTTCATAGAATGTGTGACAACAAAACTGTTAAGAGGTGCCAGATTTCAACTACTGTGCAACTTTTAAAGGAAGAAAACTTAATTATCACCCAACTTTTCGAAATTTCTCTAAGCAACGTCAAAAATTAATAAAATTGGCCGTAGTACACCTACGATGAGATACTATTATGGAAGTGGAAAAATAATAATATAAAAGTTACCATGAGATGCACATCGAGGAATGGGGCTGGTCCCAGCGCTTTTCGCAGACTTTCGACCACCACATTCCCGAACGAGATATTCGGGACGAAGTTGCCGTCCATCACCTTCAAATGATCAATAATAATAATAATAATAATAATATAAACATTCCATGACCTTTCCTTGAACACGGAACTTGAATTCAACAACGGAAATCGAAAAACACGAAATCCTCATTTGCTGAACAACCAACCCCTATTCATTTGCTCGGTACGGCAACAGTGTTGAAATGTCTGTATATTTAGTAATGTTTGCACATTTCGCAAGTAATATAACGAGTTCGGTCATTTGTTCTCTTCGTTGCTCAAATAAGGACTATTTTCCACTGACATCCAGATGTAGCCAGTCGCACCCAGCTGGCTCATCGCATCTAGAGTCTCAGTGAAAAAGAACAACAAATTTACATTCTTCGAATGTCTAGCTTTTATATGGAAAATAACCCAAAAAAAACCGATTATTATTATTATTATAACCCACATCCAAATGTAGCCAGTCGGCTCCTCCGGCCAATAGTTTATTGCACTCGGCCGCCAAATTTGCCAGGTCGGCATTCAGAATGGAAGGACAGATTATGGCACGAAGAGAGGAGCAAGTCATCTGGAAATATAGTTATGTCTATTTGTCGAGATTTTTCACGAATCCAAAATCCATCGTGTTTGCGAAATCGACTTTTTGGGATATAAAAAGGACAATGGTACTGAAAATAGAAACGAAACGCTCAATCTCAAGCTCATTTTAGTTTCTTTCTGGCTAAACTGCTTATGGATTCGTTTAATTTAACAAAAACGTTCCTAAAGTATGTCTAGAATGTTTCAATATACCGCAGAAATCAGAAAATATTTCCATTCCTTTTCTATCAATCAATACCACTCATTCTAGCATCAACAATTCGAGATAACAACAATATTGGCCCCGTTGAACCATTTCATGAAAAACAAACAACATTGTTCATAAATAAACTATTTAATAAACAAACAGACGAGTAAACATCTGAAAACCCAAAACAGACCATATTAATATCACAATCTATATGCACGTATACAGTAGGAGGACACATATTCGCATAACGGTTATTGAACAGGCAATGATTATAGACTACTCACACCCTCAACCAAAGTACAGACGCCAAAGTACAGATCAGGTAGCAATGTAACATAATTCAAGATCATCTCATGACAATATCTCAACAACTTTCGGTGAAATGTTGCTGTTTTATAGTTACATACCATCAAAATATTGCTACCATACCTGGAAAAACAATGATTAACAACACTCAACAGTCCGAAAGTACTGAAACTAGTTTAAAACCATACATTACGAAAATAACCACTCAGAAACCAGTTGCTATCGAAGTTGCATTAACAAAGAGCCCAGCCTTGTTACTTGAATATCTTACAAATACACAGACAAAATAATGCACATGAAAAAGAGAACTGTACATAGCCGACACAGATAGAAACCTTTGTTACAGTAGGAAATAGGAAAATTCATCAACAATACTACTCAGTTTCCATTGGCAAGCACTAAAATAGAGCCTTACTAAGACCCAAACGTTGTTACTTATATGCAGACAATGCCTTACAACCTCGTGGTCTCCATCTGGTAAGTAAGTTACTAAAATACAACCGAAATTCACAAAGTCTTAGTATCCTAGCTAATGAATGAGGAAGTATATGGTAAAGATGAGACATCCAGATATGACTGCCGCCAGGATTACAGTATCCTTGCGTTTCTTCTGTTGAATCTTCTGCATCACACTGTTCAACATGGGATACTTCTCTGGAGTAGGGAACAAAATGTTGTGTGATCAAACTACAATTATCGATCGAGCCACTCAGGTATCGAAGGTAAAATCGATACATATGTTTTTCACTTCCGGGCAGCTGCTTCCAAATCAATGACTTGAGTTTTCTCTAACTATTTCGTTTTTTTTTCAAAAGCTTACCCACCTATCCTTATGATTTGGGCGATGGAGATAAACGGTAACGGAGATCAACACTGAGCAATACATATTTTTCGTAAAGTTTACACTTTTTGTCCTTTTATAAAGTATAAAAACGAAACCTACTTGTTATAGTATTCATCTTGATTCCAATGCCCCGCAATCCCATATTCTGTCGAGCCAGGTTCTCTTTCGTCGCCATCGCAATGCTGAAAAACCAACTTCAACTCAATTTCATATTTACATTACATCTGACAAATGTTACGTAAGTACTGATTGAGTTTATTCCACAGAATGCAATCAAATAGCCACT
Organism: Litoditis marina; assembly: GCA_964036275.1. NCBI lineage: Eukaryota > Metazoa > Nematoda > Chromadorea > Rhabditida > Rhabditidae > Litoditis > Litoditis marina. Next base: position 17,344,535 of record OZ038435.1, on the reverse strand, counting down.
AGCGATTTTAGTTTTGTTAAAAATCGAAAAATCAAAACTTCACTGGACATTTTCAACTCGATTAATCATCTCGCCAGCTACTGTGATTCAGTGATCTATATTATATACCGTAATATATACCATACCGTATATGACGGAGTATAGGAAAGAGGAAGGAATAAGAAGTGGTTTATCTATAAGTCAAAACGAGCGAACCAATGTTAATTGCGACGGCGCTTATAAATTCCCCTTCGCACTAATATTAAACCCCGAAACCATAATAAAAACATTAATGACTGCTTAATTAAAATTATTTACAAAACAATGAGCATGTAATGAATCGTACCGACACCAACTCCCATTGTCACTGTAAACCATACCGTAACCCATACTATTTCGTACCTTAAAGCTACCGTAACCTATAGACCTACAGTATACATGTACATGAACCCTACAACTACATCACCGTAACCCCTCCCAGCCTTCATAACCCATACCATACAGTAATTCATACTATACTATACCCATACCATACCGTAATTTCCCAATATATACCGTAACTCTTGATACAGTAACCCTTTGATACAGTAACCCAAATTCTACCGTAACCCTCCTGCCCACCTCATTTGCTCGTCCAGCAGTCGATCGCAGCTGTTTATATGGTCATTCTCCTTCAGCCAGAGATCGGATCCCTTGACTCGGTTATTCAGACAAGAACCGCTGTCAGAACTGGGGCCGGACAACAGGGATTCTCTGGAAAAAGGAAGATTCAGAGAGAGAGAGAGAGAGAGAGAGAGAGAAAGAGAGAGAGAGAGAGAGAGAGAAGGAGAGAGAAAGAGAGAGAAAGAAAGAGCATAAGAGAGAGATTCAGTGTCCGGTCATTCTCCGTAGATCAAATAAATTTGGTCTTGTTGTATTCATAGTATAACTAAAAGGACACCAGCGGCGCGGCATTTGGCTATCGATTGACGGTACCCAAAAAGAGGACTTACAGGAGAACTCGAACTCGGAGACAATCGATACCTAGACTAGTCAAACAGACACATTGGAGGCCAATTCTCCAACTAACCGGGTTTTTAGGTAACCTAACCCTTTTTTGGTACCTTTTTTTAGGTTACCTTAGTAGGTAACCTGGAAGTAACCTAGAACTAAAATCCGGTTATCGTTCCAACTAACGGTAAAAACCACATTTTGCGTTAGAAAAACAGGTAACCTGTTTTTTTTTAATTTTAGGTTACCAACCGGTTACCTACTGGAGTACCCACCTCTGCAGCTGCATCTGTACATTGTCCCTGGCCCTTCTGAACTCTGTCCCATAGTCCCGGAGAATCTCACGATGTCTCCTGAGGGTGTGCTGGACGGCCGGATTCTGGGCCCAACCGGCCGACGATTGAGCACCGACTACGTCGTTCATCTGATATATATATATATATATATATATATATATATATATATATATATATATCCCTCTCTAAGAGAGAGAGAGAGAGAGAGAGAGAGAGAGAGAGAGAGAGAGAGATAAAAAAGAGACAACCGGTACAGTGATGAACTTGAAGTTACTTACTGTATGTAAAAAAAACTTAATATGGGTCAACAATATCAAAAGTAAGATCCAAATTATCAATTAACTGTCGTCATCGTCAAAAATAGTATGCCTACAGTCTACTGCTGACACTAATCTATGAAACTAGGCTCCGCCCCCTTCTCGCGTACCTCATCGTTCACGTGTGCCAATTTGTTGAGAAGGGCGTCGATTTCCTGTGTCAACGAGTCGAAAACCGCCTGTCGTGACGTCATCGCCGATCGATCGCCGTCGTTTTCCATCTGGATTCGGACTGCAAAACACAGTTTATGAAATGGGTCTGACCGTAATGGAAAAAATCTCAAAACTAATGATTTCGCCTCTGAAAAAGATAAAATTTGCCCAGCTGGTGAAGGTTTTAGGCTATTCAGCCGAAGTTTGACATGTTCCCAATAAACATGAAGGGTCATAACTGATTCGCGGTTCGGCTCAGGAACGGCATGGTTCTCCAGTGAATTCAACAACTATTTCTCCCCTCTCTTCCTAATTCTACTTGCTTCTCTCTTTATAAAACACATCATACTGTTCGAAGCGAAGTAGTATAGTATGATAACAAGTCACAATGCCGACCTACCTGTATTAGAGTTCAGCTTGTTCAGAGACACCAACTTCACGTCAATGCTGTTCTCGGCGGCGCGCGCGCGTTTCCGCAAATCTGAAAAGACGTCATTCAGCGACTGGAAACGACATGGACTGAACTATTACAAACATACACAAGTAAGGTTCGACTAAGCGACAAAAAGTAATCCGTTTTCAGATGTGAACGCGTGAAAATTTAGGATTTTTACCACAAAGTAGGCCGATTTTTATCTTTTCGGCTAAAAAGTAGTCTGTTTTTCGAATTTTTCTGACTTTTCGGACAACCTTGCTGGTGTATGATTACAAATAATCTCTATAGGACGAATGACCGAATTATCATGACTAAACTCTGCTGAAGGCATCACTCTTGGCAAAGCAAGCCGCTACCCCATCCCGCTGTGCTTGTAGTTAAATCCCGTTGATTTTCGGTCGAGATCAAACTACGGTAGCTCCCCATCTCAGACCATAGGCTGTTAATTACAAATTCGCGTTTGGTCGAAACTGTATTGCAACAAATCTAGAGATATAGTGCGGCCTGAAGAGACGTCAGACGACGAGAGGGAAAAATCAATATATATATATATATGAGAGCCACGCTGTATAAACAGTAATTAACTGTTTTGCAACGACGCTTGTTCTGAGATACGGCGCCTTTACTAGAATACTGTGAGTTGACGGCGATTCGGAACCGATGATATCGAACTACTACTTGGAGAATTCTCAGCCGAAGCCAATTGGTCAACCACTTTTGTACCGGCCTCTGCGGGCCCCTTGGGTGAATTCTAAATGTAACCGGGTTTTTAGGTAACCTAACCCTTTTTTGGTAACCTATTTTTCAGGTTACCTCGGTAGGTAACCGGTAAGTAACCTAAAATGAAAAACCGGTTACCTGTTTTTCTAACGCAAAATGTGGTTTTCACCGTTAGTTTGAACGGTAACCGGATTTTAGTTTCAGGTTACTTTCAGGTGACCTGAAAAAGGTTAACGAAAAAAGGGTTAGGTTACCTATAAACCCGGTTAGTTGTAGAATTGGCCACCGCCTCGACCTGCGTGCTCGCTCACTTTGTAGTTTGTAGTTTGCTAATCGCAGAAAACTGGCGCCAATCGCTCTGGCGGCGTAGCAACCCCTCGAACAGCTCACGAGATACCTCATGAGCTATTCGCACGAGCTTCTCATGAGATTTTATTGATTGCTATGCTACAACATTGAGAGTTCACGAAGACCTCATGAGGTGTCTCATGAGAACCTCATATGAACTTCTCATGAGAGTGGAGAGATTGCTACGCCGCCTGAGTTTTACTCCGACTGTCACTAGGCACTAGGTCATATTAACCATAACCACACTACAACACCAAACTACAGAACAGACCCACCTTCCCACATTTCCGACATCCTGGATGCGTATCGAAGTGGATCAGCAACCCGCGCCACTTTGCATGGAGGGACACACGAAAAGGGTCCTGGGGGGATAGAGAGATAGGGTACGGTAACCACAATTATAGACTGTGAACACAAAAAGTATGGTAACCACAAACACGAGTATGGTAACCAGAAAAAGGGTCCTGAGCGGACAGATAGGGTTACGGTGACCACTGATATAGGCTGTGAACACTACAAAATAAAATTAACCGAGTTTTGGGTTAATATGACCGCTTCACAGATTAACGTATACAAAACGTATTTCTGGTGACCGCCAATCTCATGAACCAGTAGATGTAGAATCGGTTTGGTAACAACTAACAAAACGAGCTATAGAAATACAGATACAAAACCAATAAACAGTGAGAGATAGCAAGGCCGCACAAAGTAACGGCAAATCACACAACCTCTATATTATATTGATCTTCATAAACTCGAACAAAAACACAACACATAGAAACACAAAAAATGGTAATAGATCAAATGTTGGCAAATAGTAGCTGAAGTAAGGTACGGTAACAAAGACTCCATCTATTTTGTAGCATGTAGGTTAAAAAATAACCATGAAACATGTAGGAACACTTCTGTAATTGTGACCGCAGCTACACTACAAATTATGAATGCCAGTTCAATAAAAATCGATAAATACTTATTAAACGGAAAAACAAACTAAACTGGCCATGTAAAAGATCATAGCACAAACATATATAATTCACCTGCAAACATTGTCTACCTTAAATCTGTCCATACTCAAATATTCTATACAGAACATAATCTAGATTCAGTCACTCTCTTAATATGACTATCACTAAAAGACAATAAACGCTCAACGAGAACAAAAAAATATTTCTCATGTACCTGACCTTACTTTCTCTGAATACTAATTACGTCGGGCCGATTCATATGATAATTTTCGATGTTTGTTTGAGATTGAGATAAACCGCTTAGTAGACGAAAACTTATATATTAAGTTATATGATGTAGAAATCGCTAAATAACCGTCAAATACCGACAAATTTGGGCCTAAAACGAGAACCAAAATATTCCGAGAAACTAAACGGATTCCACAGTTTCCACTTTTTCTTGGTTCTCTTTCACATCTGGAATCTCCTCAGAATCAGAAATTGTCTGGCTGTCCGGCAACTGCCCGATCTGGTCCGATTCCTTAAAATACACCAGTAAATTTGATCGGATATCCACAAAAATTCCAAAAACAGACTCCTATCTCGCAAAAATCATGAAAAATTCACTATTTTTGATGCGTAATCATTAGGAGTCGACGAATTTCAATGGAAAACCCTGATTCTTTTTTGGAGAGTGGAACAAAGTCTCACCTTACTGTTGTGTGATTCCTGGCCGGAAACGTTCGGTTCAGCCACTTCCGTTTCCACACTTATCATCAGGTCGTTCACGATCTCCAGTAGGGCCTGCAAACGAGAGAACATTTACATGTATTTCTAGTTAACTTTGTTCTACTAATAAAACTCAATTACAAGCTTTCTCTATCAAAAACTTCTTAATTCGTAAGTTTGTGTTCAAAAGTTTAAAAAGACCGAAGTTCACAGTCCTAATCTCGTAATCGAAACAGACATCGAGCTCAAACTACAGCAAAGATTTTGCAAGACAAAGAAGACAAACACAACGTGACCGAGAATACATATAGAATGTCTTTTAGTCTTTCAGAACAGACTGAAATTGTACAATATAATACAGATATTGTAAATATAATAAAAAGACTACCATACCTGATTAGTGGCCGGAGACCATTGAGAATGGGAAGAATCGTCCACCGAGCACGGACTCACATCTTCTGGACCAAGATATTTTTTATTTTTTTAAAAGAGTTTCAAAGATAGAATATCAGAGAACAATCACATTTTTACGTTATCAGACCCAAGAGACAGCTTTTCAATACTGCAGTGTTGGTCAGAAGATCAAAATTTACAATTTTCTGTTGAAACTAGCGCGGGTGGGGGCCAAACTATAACGGGGGGGGGGGGTTTAGCTTCTTAGGTAGAAGTACTTTCACTACTATTACTGAATTCTCAGTTCTCAGACCCAATTTCATTACTGCGTCACAGACCGATCGTATGTCCATGGACGTTTTGTATAAAAATTGATAATGGTGGAATCAATCGATATCGATATTTGATCTACCTCTGTGCTCCCTCGGCTGCCCCTCCATAGTGTCAGAATCCTCGTTATCGCTGATGTCTTCCAGGCCGCTGACTTCTAAACAAAAACACAGTGAAATAAAAGTATACAAAACATACTGTAAAATAACACTGACTTTCTGATGACAATAACGTTTGCACTACCGTTCCGCGTCATACAGAACTGGCGAATTCGAATACGAAGAAAAAACGTGACATTCGGTGAAACTTCAACAAAATATCAGTAAAATGCGAGCGCATCTACGTTTTAAGTTAAAATGTTTTTCAGCAGCACGGCTTGGTATGTTTTCATTATAAAAGTTTGAAAAAAGTACACAATCCGTTACAGCAAAACAATTCAAAGGTGCGATCTAAGGTCAGTTTCACCACACTTCCTCAAAATGGAAATTCATCCAAACGCAATATCATTGAATAATATATTTTGAAGCTGGGATTTCTTAGGGAATCTGAATAGGACCGACCACCCGGACTTTGCTTTTCAGATGAATTATAGTTCAAAGATCAAAAATCGAAGATCAAAGTACAAACTGAGTGAAGTAGTAGCTGGGGCGGTAGACTCCTTCTTCTCCCTCTCATTGTCACTGTCGTCACTAATTGTAATGATGACGGCATTTGCTTCGTGGGAGGTCCGCCTTTTCTTCGTGGGAGGTCGCGGGGAGATTCGATGTTGAGAGCTGTGGCGGTCTTCTCTGTCCCTGAGGTGGGTTTAGGGTGGAATATGGTAGGAAACGGTAACTTCGGAGGGGTAGTTAGGGGTAAATATAGAAGCCTCTGCACAAAACATCATGAGAATCGTTAAACTAGGCTGATCTCAACTGGGTCGGGTACAAATATGTAGAATATTGCGAAATTCTGTTCAGAATCCAGATCAACTTTGGGGGAAATAATCAATTCATTTACAGTAAAATAAATCGATAAACAACAATCAATACCTTCTTCTGGGTGGCGAGATAGCACGTGAGTCACGTGATTTCCACGTGGGAGGTCGAGCAGACTTGTCCCTGGGTTTCGTTGCAATAGGACGACCAGACGGGAATAAGACCTGGGGCCCTGGGTCCCGAGTGACAACCCGTTTGGGTACGGAATTGGGACCGTGGGACTGGGAAATTACGTAGTTGCGGGGTCCGTCACTCCTGTAGTGGTCCGAAATACAACTAGAAGGCCGGTGATGGGCACGTCGCCATCACATTTGAGCAAAATTTGGCACGCTACGCTAAATAGCTACAGTGACTGGAAAACTAGCTAATTTTCTTCCAAATTGCATTTTTTGTGTTACCTCCAAGTACCGAGTAAACAAACACTTGTTCAATTGAATATTAAATATAAATCGCTCAACACAACTCCTCTCCATCTACTAGAGGTAATCTCGAGATTCGAGATTGACTGCTCAACAGAATAACTGCTCCAATAACGGTGAAAATCTCAGTATTCTCGGAAACTATCTCTACAAGTACCCTGTAACCATATACAAAATCACGTACCTAGTCCCAAATCGTCTCTCGTCCAGCTCCCTCGCGCGCTGCTCCAGCTCTCTTTCTCTCCGCTCCAACTCCTGTTAGAATAGAATTTAGATATTTAGAATAGAAAAATAGATGAAATAGAAAACAGTTTGCATGGAGATCATTTGGGTTATCCATACCCCCATGAAGCTGTCTGAACAGCCCGAAAAAGTCGAAAAACGGGCTACTTTTACACCGAAAACGAGAGCATTTGTGTTGTTTCAATCAGAAAACGAACTCCATTTTGTCGACCAGTCGAACCTTACTGGTGTATACTCATAACCAACCTGTTGACGCACGATCAACTCCATCTCTGACCGCTCGCGACGTGCCGCGGCCACCGCATCTGGGGGCGGGCGTAGGTCAAATAGGGAGACGGGCGGTCCCATCATCGGGGCGAAGGGAAGGGCAGTGGGGACCTGAATATACAACGTCAATGTAGCGATACACTGCTGAGGACTCTAAGAACTACAAACTAATTTCTGTCGATTGTACGAGTTGTAAGGATCGCGCGAATAAAGACCCAATGTACGTTCAAAATCTAACCAGTTTTTCTTTCTGTTTCAGCCACAACCCCTTCAAAATTGCTATTTCGACAAAAGTGTCGGTAATTTACAGGAATTTCATCGGAGTTCGTCACAATCACAAGTACGCCAGAATGGAATCGCTACGATAGTCAATAACTATGCCTTTGGGACTCAGGGGACTATATATTCGTAATATCTTCAATATTATATTTATTGTAATCGAGTTGAAGGAATAAACATTATTATTATTAAATTTCAACTAACCAATTCTTCCTCTTCGAGTTTGTCCAATTCTCGTTGAATTTCTGCCATTCTATTCTCCAGCGCCTGAGTTTCGCTAATTATACCTGAAAATGAGTACATTTGTGTTTGTGAAAACCTGAATGTTCAGTTCGTTGAAATCTTACTAAATTCTAACTCGCGCAAGCGCAGACACTTTACTTCAATTTCAACAAAACTGATTTGAACTGATAAAATTCGAGTTGAACCCGAAACTTGGAAACTTCCCGAAAATTCTCTGAGGAAATCTTTGCGAACATTGGGTCTACTTTTGAGCTTTTGACGCGAAATCATGAAATTTGACCAATTTTAACCCACCTTATTGCTGTCTGACTCTACTTTGGACAGCCATGATAAAAAAGCAAAGACTACTCTGACACAGTAGACAAAATATGGACATTTGCGTACCGTTCACGAGTTAATCTATGAATTCACGCACCTGGATCCACATAACCATAACTGGCCATGTCCATTTGAGACGGACCACCCGCACTTCTGCCATAAGCATCGTGGGAGGTCCGAGTAGTCATTTCTCTTCCCCCTCTTGCACCGCCCCTGGAAATCGATATATCACTAAATGTTAAAGAAGGATGATTATGTGGGAAAAATATGGGTTGGTAAACGTGATAACTGATAAACCAGTTAGATCACATTACTTTCCGAAAAGTAACCGGCTCTCACTTTGAAAACGTCAACATTCATAAAGCGATCATCATTTCTCTACCCATTTCAGCAAGATTTCGACAGTATGGTAAATGGTAATTACATTAACTTTACTGACTTCCCAATGAAATGAATGTCTAACTAACCCGCGTCTCTTTCCCCCAGTATCTCTACCATTCCTACCAGAAGCTCCCTGCGTAGCACTAGACCCGCTCTCGCGCATGTCTTTGAACCTGAAAATAACAAGAAATTAGAAATGTGATATATATACTATGATGACCATAAAAAACTGGAACTTTAAAATGTAATACTGTATGACTCTAATTAGTTTTACATACCCAGTTTAGGGCTTCCACTCCATTTTACACAGCCTCCCATGTTGCAGAGCAAACTGTGACAGAAATTGAGACTTTTGGATGTTAGTTGACTTTGAACTTTGAACGCACTTTACAAAAAAACACATTGACACATTGTGGCTTTATACCAATTACCATATCAATGACAACTTCTACAACAACTGTAAAATAACAAAAGGTGAAGGAAACTACGAGAAAAAGAAAAATAAAGTTTTCTGGAAAATTAACGAACTAGTCACTCTGTAGATACCTCATAACGGATTTTATGACAAACCTGCTCTAAAAGATGAAAAGTATCCCTAAAATAAACGTACATCGGTAAGGTTTGAAGACTGTTTGACAAGAATTACTTCCTTTTAGATTGGAACACGTTAAAAATGATCCTTTTGCATTTGTTATCTTGATTCGGACAACTTTAGTGATGTGAGAAAAAGAACGTACCAATCACTCTGCAGATACTGGTATCCGGGGCGAGATCCGTTTGTTGTATTTCCGGATCCGGAATCGGTCGGTCTACCGTTTCCCTCCATCATAGAACGAGCCACCGCGTCCATCAGATTTCCACCCAACTGGAGAAGATAAGTGCTTGGGAAACATATGAAAGCATACCCCAGTAAAGATAAGCCAGAAAAAAAAACGAGAAGAAAGGTTCACTTTTTCGCCGAAAACAAGAATTTTGTCTATTTTCATGCAAAAATTATTAATTTTCTAACACGAAACGCCCAAAAAACGCAAAACGGTCTATTTTTGATATTTCCAATTATCAAATCTACTCTATAACAGCTATCCATAGGATCAATAGGATTATAGTTTCTCAGCAAAAAGAGCTACACAGTCTCATACATGAGCTGAATTTACTATTGACTAACCTTGTGATTACCCGATTAGTATGCTAACGAACGAAATCAACGTTTTCCAAACTACTGAAAATAGGACTACTCGCAATTAAGATAAGTACATTAACATGATTGTTAATGCTAAACTCAAACTACAGAAACATCAAACATGACTTTTATTCAAAAAGTGAGCCATACCTTCTCGCTGTTTCTATCCCTTCCGTTAGTGTTGCGTGGCCTCCTCTCCTCCTCCCTACTATCGGGTCGTCTCCTATCATTTCTACTCGAACTACTTGAGGAGGCGTTTGGGTTGTCCGGGTTTCTTCTTGACGATTCACTGTGTCTATCCGACTAAAATGCATAAAATGAAAAAACAATTATGTGTAAATAAACTATCAATTACGCAATATTTATTATTTATATATTTGTTATTGTTATTTTTGTTGGTTATTATGTACAATCGATCAAATTCAGTCAGAAAATACCAAACTTTCACAAGTTGCCCAGAAAAGACTCGGTCAGACTTGTTAAAGTAAGACTAGAATCGTACCCCAGTAAACTTGTCGGAATAGCTAGAAAAACTTGCAAACCCGCTACTTTTTTGTCGAAAACCAGTGAATGAGGTTATTTTTAATGCAAAAACATCAATTTCACAGTGTTTGATTGACTATAAAAACTGACTACTTTTTGTCGAGTAGTCGGACCGGACCTTACTGTATGATTAGATATTAAAATACTTTTACGGACAACTCGTCCCCGCGTTGCGTGCGACAACTCGTCCCCACCTCAAATATTGCTCAAATTAGGGTAAAACTCAAGAATTAAAGTAGTAACTAGGTTATAGTTTATACTAACGACTGTATACAACCTTAGGGATAGGAAACAATTATAATTACGAACGATAGATCACATTTTGCTATAATTATCACAATTTTCCTGAACTTCTTGCTTTCTCTCCAATAGGTGACGACTAAATTAATTTTTCGAATGTATTTATGGTTAATTTGTATTCAGTAATAGGCAGGAAACTTTACAAAATTTGATTTCGCTTTGAAACCTAGTTTTTAGTTACTTTTGTGATAAAACATTGGGGACGAGTTGTCGCATGAAGGGGGACGAGTTGTCGCACACGCGACGTGCGGGGGCGAGTTGTCGCGGAATCATTAAAATATGGCTTAAGTGTTAACCATAAACCATGATACGCAATACGAACCTTGCTTCTGCTTCTCGATCTCCGTCGCTCATTCTCCAGGGTGTAGACCCTTTTCCCAGACGGAGGTGCCTCCGTTTCCTTCGTGTGTGGTCTTTCCCGATTGCGATCGTGGCGAGAGTAGGAGGCGGAAATTTGTCTCGCGTCCCGTACTGAACGCCCACTCATAGTTACCTGGAAAGGTAAAATTATGTATTAGAATATGGGCAATATGGGCAGTACAACCGTCATTGATTAAAAAGAAGTAAAGTAAAAACAACTCAAGCAAACATAACATCAAGCACACCAAAACGGGGTTCAATCTGAACAAGTCGTGCATAATAGATATAAAAAACACCCCTAAACCAAGATTCCACAAACAAATTTCGGTTTCTGGGGTCATACATTACATTTTCGTAGACAGTTGGGAAAAAACAGCTTGAAAGCGTTTTTACTGAGAACAATCAATGATTTACTGGCCAGTTCAATGATCAAATGACGATCAGTAATAACACTAGAGTGATTGTTAACAAAATGATAAGATTATGAACATTAAAGGAATGAAAATGAAAAACTTGAAATCCACGTTTGCCACGGCGTGTAAACTCGACCAATTTTTCACAACGATGCGCCGCATGTGCGGGCGACTGGTTTTACAATTAATTCAAACGGCTTATGGCGCGAAACGCGTGTAGGATTGACGTTTTTTTCGTGCATTAGCTTAGCTGCACCAAACGCGCTAGCGAATTTTCAGAGAGTTTCAATTCAATTCAAATATTCAACATTTTCTCATTTCGTAATTAATTATTATTTCTCTCATAGTTAATCACTATTGCTTTTCAAAATGGCTGTTTCTCCCATATAGTGAAGATTAAGTGGTGATTTGGTTGTTTTCAGCTTCATTATAGACAAATAGACAAAACATAATTTTAAATATCAAAACCAAAGTGTACACTGCTTTTGTTCTGCATAGAAAATCCGTTTCACATTATATTTTGGCTTACAATAGTGGAATGGCGGTCATGCAATGCAACATAAATCGTGTTTTTTTAACATAATAAAGTTGAACCTGCTTTTTTCTTAATTTTATTTCACCGATATTTGCGAAGTAAGCTTTCAAACTATGTTTATATTCATTCTAATTCAAGTTATTCCTATTTCTCATCGTGTTCTTATTTATTTTTCGTTCTATCAAATTATATATATAAATATTTCATCATTCAGGTATATCGGTCCATTCAAGCTTTTATTGAGTGAGTTCAACAGTTGGCGGATCGATTGTATGTACACGGATCCATATCAGGATAATTGTGAGTTTATTTTTTCGATAGTTTATCATGCGCTGTTGAACCGTCTGGACGCTAGGTACTGCGCGATAAGCATACACCAGCAAGGTTGTCCGAATAGTCAGAGAAGTGCGAAAACCAGACTACTTTTTAGCCGAAAAGATGAAAATCGGTCTACTTTGTTGTAAAAATCCTAAATTTTCACGTGTTTACATCTGAAAACGGATTCCTTTTTGTCGTTTTGTCGGATCTTACTAATGTATGGCGATAAGGGACCCCCTGGCGAGATACTTGTCTGTGTCTGAAGCGTTTTGCTATAAGAACTACCTGTTCGACATGTACACACATTCATTTGTTTGTTTTTTAGATTATTCCGGATGCGAAGCTAATTCTACGAAGCTGCCTCAAGCCGTTGCCCCAAATGCAGCTTATCATGACGTAAGTGTCTTTTTTGTGAATATAATATGAATAAGATTCGAATATAACTTTGTTTTACGGTTTTCCATGAATGACGGTGGAGTCTGAAAAAAGTGGTTGAATATTGCTTTCTTATATATGATATGTAAATATACGTATTTCATATTAATTAGCTTGGAAATAATTGAGTTTTCGTAGAGAACAGCTGATTCAATAATGAATTACAGATCTCGCGTGACACATTCCGCCAATCGTCAAGCAATCTTCGTCACATGACGATTCCGGAAGGTTCTTCTCTTTGGCGTTTTTGTCTGAAAATAGGTATATTATGTTTGTTGTACCATTTTTAAGTACTACTTTTCGTCAATCGCAAATTCAATAATTTTGTATTTTGGCAATCCACAAAACGACGTCGTAATTACACGAAGCCATAGTTTTTAGGCTAAAACCTATCGTTTGATACAAAACTGTGTCTTTTTTCCGACGTCTCAAGAGTCATTTCTTGTTGAGTTGTGCTTGGGTGCCCAAAAGGAAAGTTACTGTCTGTTTGCCTGCGTTTAACAAGTTTCCTAATCAACATTACCCAATACTTATTATATTTTCACAGTCACACGTTATGTTTTACAGTTACACACTATCTGGGCCGCCTCACCTCTTCTCCACTTTCTTCGTTCTCGTCGTATCGCCCACGAAGCTTTGCCTTCTTCTTCGGTTATGCTACAGAATGTTGTTTTGCTCGCTCGTTGTTGTTGATTATACTGTTATTGCCATGTTTCGGGTTTTTGTTGAAATATCGTGTTTTTACAATGTTGAAAGTTGTTATTGATGTTTTTATGCTATATTTTATTTCCGTGATTCGTTGCTATCGAGACCATTAAAATACACTATTTGTTTTGAAACAAATTTTCAATCGTTTGAGAACCTTTTTATATTTATAAACATTTCGAGGAAAGTGTGGCCGAACGCCAATCCTTGTTTATTTGCGACGCGAGCGAGCTGACCGCTCCGCGTCCTGATGGTCCAACGAGCAAGAGTGCTATTGGCTTACACGCCGTGTTGCGCATTTTTGTGACGTCATTGCGAATATACGCAAAATATCGTGAGGGCTGCGGTGCGAGTCATGTTTTCCACAGTATGCGAAATTCAGCCCAATTTTAAACTTTTTTAAATTTTTAAATTTCATGGTTTTTATACTTAGACGTCGCTTGCACCGGTACAGCACCAGTACTCAGAAACATTGGCGCTAATTAGCAAGAGTTGGCGCCAATTGGCAGAGATACCGTAATCTAAAAAAATTCAAAAATTCGATTTTTGTTGAAAAAACTTGTTTAACCATTATAATATGGTGAATATGAGAAGTAAATAACTGTATACCATGAGTAAAAGAGGGTCAGGTGTGCTCAGGGTGATTTTCCAGACAGATTGTGTTTTCAACGCGGAAGGTAAACCAGAAAATTGATTATTCTCGCTTCGAACGTCGCGTTGGAGGAGAGTGAATTGAGAGACACAATTCACATCGATTTCAGCGGAATAAAATTACATTCTGTCACAGCTTGACTTCATGAAAATACAGATGAGAGAGCGAATATCCAGTACATTTCCCACTAGTTTCGATAGAATTCCGATTTTGAATGAAAATATCTTTCATTGTGAAAACTGAACAACATCAAACAATCAATACAAACATAACAAACTGACAATCTTTGCACATGAATAAAAGGTCCTGTGACCATACTCGCAGACTGGGACCGGCAACAATAGGACCGTAACAAAAAAAACCGGTATAACATCTATAACACCTAACCACAATCTATAACAAAAACCACAATCTATAACAAAAACCGGTGGCGCTAATGACCACAATCTATAACAAATTATGCCTATAACAACAAAATAGAATTACAAACAAAAAGTCAAACAACTCGGAGTGCTAGTAATACAAAAAAGTACGATTATAAATGAAATGTGTAAGGTCTATAGCCTATAACGAATTTAGTCAAATATCTGGATGTCAGGAAAGGATTTCTTTGGCGGCGTGCATGCGGAGCTCTGTAATGATATTGATTTGTGACTACAGCCGGATTGCAATAATAGCAGGATGTGAACTTCCACGTTGTTCATAAAAAAAAGCCCCAACCTCACGTGTCTGGCCGCCTCGGTTTTCGGGCTGAGTAACTGGAGTTACTGGGGCGGTCCTGGGTAGAAACACGGGTCGTAGAGTGTAGGACTGGAATACAACATTTTCCGGACACACGAGTATGATAGAAAAAAAACAATGTTATGTAATAACGCTATTGGCACTAGAAAAACGAGTGGAACTCATATCGAAATAAACTCTATAAACAACAATTATAACGAAATTTCCTCATGCCTCACCTTTCGCATTCCAACGAACTGTACATCATCCATATCGCCTTCATCTTGAAAGCTGCCAACTTCCTCATGCGGAAGAGAATCGTCCATCTCGTCGAACATGTTTCCTCGATGCTGAAAACGATTATAAATCTATGCGTGACATCTTGCTTTTAAAATCAGGGGAAAAAAAGAAAAGAAACATCGGCTCCATTAAGCAACAAAGACCAAAACGTAGTAAAGTGACACTGATGATGAATACAGACCTGATGTGGAACTTCGCTTGCGTGAAACAATCTCTTGCGGGCTGACCTATCTGGACAGGTGAGAGACGGTGCAAAAACATGTTAACATGCTACAGGCATGCTACAGGCAGGCGTTAACATGCTACAGGCATACAGGCATGGACAGGCAAAAAACATGCTACTAACAAGACGTATTAGAGCTACCATATATCGCAGTATTAGTACTAGTACTATGGAGTTAATATAGAGTACTAGTAACATAGAGTTTAACTTTAAGTAATACTAATAGAGTAGTATTAGTAGAGTTAGTACATAGACTTACCTAGAGTTAGTATTAGAGCTTATGTTGCTGAGCACTCACCCCATACATCCCGGACTGACACATTTATCTAAATTCGACTCCTTTCTCGCACCACAATGAGAACATAAGAATTCCTCCTCGATTCCCAAATCACCATACACGTCATCATATACAGAACGTAGCTATAAGTAAGCAGTGAAAAACATGCAAATAATGGATGAAAACTATATTTTCACGATGTATCTTTATGTGACTATCTCTGAACTGAGTTGAATGCGAAAATACTAAATATTAATATACTAAAATTTGTTTGAACTAATTTTTTACTGGTTGACGTCGCGAATAAAATGTTTTTTTTTCATTCTGGGTTACGGTAGGAGACAAAATTGGCAGAAGTTGGCAGCCTAACGTAAAAATTGGCATGCTAATTGGCAGGAATCTGTCTGAGTACAGCTGGAAAAGCTCAGACAATGGCGGGCCGGTGACCGCCTAGTCTGAGTGGTCCGCCCACCGACCGCCCATTGTCGGCCCAGTGTCGGCCCACCTGGCGGTCAATGGGCCAGCTTATCCATTCCAAGCATGCGAAGCGGTCGACCGCGACGCACCCGAAATTCGAAAATTTTGAAGTTATTTTGTTATTTTGCAATGTGTTTTCTCCTTTAATATCATTTATTTATCATTCTATCCTTATTTTTGTTTAGTTTTTGTTCAGATATCGCTGTGTTCTGTTATTTTTGAAGATTCATGCTATTTTGGAGGTTTAAACGCCGTTTTTTCGAAAACAGCGAGTTTTACAGGTTTTCTTTTTTATATAATGGATCTATATTATTGGTATCTAAATATTCCATTGCTCTTCTCGGGTAATATAGAGGTATGTTGGTGTTGAATGTGGTAAATTTAGTTTTTATAAAGGTAAAAGTTTAAATTTTTCTAATATCTATTAGTTCCGAAATGAACGTGGAACTAAAGAGTCAGTCACTCTGAAGAATCCATTCATGTGGTTGATTCCTGTTTACAATGTTGATTACTTCTGAAATCTGCTCATTCCTTTAAATCAGACTGACATCTGCTAAACCCATGGTATTTTATTTGACATTTCATTTTAACTCCTGATGCTGGGAAAGAGCTAGCTTACAGCCAGCTATTTCGTAGGTCATTTCGTCGGCCAAAGTCCGGTAACATTCCTATTCTGTACCGTTTTTGCTAGCCTGTGTTCAATGTTCAACAACGAGTAGCGTATTAGTTTGAGTTGTATGTTCATTGTCTTGAACACCCCGAATTCTTGAAATTTAAAACCGAATCCGGGTCTCGCTCCGCAAATTTGGAGAAAGTAGACACATACCTGAAACCACGGTGTTGTTACTCGCTAGGTTAAACAGAGGCTAGGAGAAAACTACGAAAAATAAAAAGGTCACCGAATGTCGACTTTACGAAAAGCTGGCTAGTGCGCTATTGGCTCGGCTGTTACGCTAAGGGTAGGCTCTCTCTGATTGAGCTGTTGATTGAACCATTTCGTTCCATACTCACGTCGTAGTTGCCTTCTAAATCCAACCCAAGAGAGATCCTAAACAAACTCATGACATTACTCGTTCTTTACCTAATTTAAAATGACCCATTTCAGAAAACAACTCGACACTGACGAATAAGGACATGACGGCTCGCGCAACAAACGGATTCGTACTATCTTCTCTACTTTCAATTATTCGATGGTCACCAGTCAACCTGTTAGTTAACTAATTTGCATCCGACTGCCTGTTTATTATACTATGTTTTAGGCTGTTTATAAGGCCCCATCTTGCTTTTCAATTCGAACAATAGTTTCAACTTTCTGGGGCAAACTTATTTTTTAGCCCGTTTATCTAGGTTAAATTGATAAATCATCCTCACCTCCGTGATATAATTCATAGACTGATTCTTTGTTGCTGTTCTGGTTTTAAAACGGCAGCTTATTCAAAATTTTCGCCGCTTGTTGTTATATTTCCATTGTTGTTTCGATTTTTGTTAATTGTCGCCTCAAATGTGATCATTAAATTGATTTATCTCATTATACATAATAAATACAAGCAGGGAATACTACCCCTACAATTATTTTCATCATTTATGTACTGCGTAAGCTTTTGGATGTTTTCGGCCCACTGATCGCCCAACGTTCGCTCGGTGACCGCCCAACGTTCGCCTAGTAACCGCCCAGCGTGCGCCTAGTGTCCCGCTGTCAGGCGGCAACTAGGCGCACGCTGGGCGGTCAGTGGGCGAACGTTGGGCGGTCACCGGCCCTCCATTGTCTTAGAGTGGGCGGGGCGCACCGGTGCGTACCGGTACGTACAGGGCAAAAAATCGATAATTATCAAATTCATTGGTATAATGACCAATTTTCGAGCTTTTTTCAATTGTTTTTTGTCTAACTTCACTTTAGAAGTAGTTTCCAATCTATCCGACTGAAGAACAACTATTTCGCTTTCTTTATATTCAATATATGCATGTTTAAATGATAGATTCATTCGTTAACGTGTGTATTGCTTTCATGGTAACAACAACAACATCAGGTTCTCATTTTTCATATTATACATTATTGCGATGCACATATGAATAAATCACATGCAGAAAAAGAGTAATCATTAGCTATAAAAACAGCGAAGCGATTATTTCATTTCCAGAATATTGGAAACTACTTCTGAAGTGAAGTTAGACAAAAAAACAATTGAAAAAAGCTCGAAAATTGGTCATTATACCAATGAATTTGATAATTATCGACTTTTTGCCCTGTACGTACCGGTACGCACCGGTGCGCTCCGCCCACTTTTCCAGCTGTACTGGAGACAGGGTCTGAGCCTTCCTAGTAGGATGCCGTTTTAGAACGGTTAGGTTTGTGACGTCATAGGGTCGGCTTTCGTTTTTAACTTTTTGGTTTAGTTCTTATTTTAGTTGTCTATTTACGTTTTTAATTCTCTTTGTGTATTTAAATGATATCTGGGTGCATTATTCGGGTACTCTGCGCTATCATTTTATCATAGTTCTCGTACTTACCTCATTATTTTTGTTTCTCTTATTATTGGTATAATTCCACTTTATTTGTTCATTTTGCTTTCCAGAACCATGATGAAGCATTATGACTTGTTTCATTGTTCTCCTGTACAAAAAAGGGCTTCTCCGGGGGAAGAAAGGATGTTTTTCGTAATACTGCAGGTTAGTTGGTTTGTTGATAAAACTTTTCCACTTCGGATATTTTTTACTGCGGCTTACAGTGGTTTTTGAACCTATTTTATTATGCATTAATCTCGTAAATCGTTAGGATATTGCCATATACCATGAGGACATTTCCATGTGTGCTATGTGAACATAGATCTTAGGCCAATTCCACAAGGAACCCGGTATTTCTTTCGTTAACCCTAGCAGTTAATCATTAACCGGGTTATGTGGATAACTATTTTGTTAACCCCTTTGTAACCCTTTTTTACAATGTGTTTTGAGGGAAATTCGGGGTCACCAAGTGGTTAACAAAAGGGTTAACCAGGTAACCCGGTTAGTTAACTGCTAGGGTTAACGAACTACAGGGTTAAATAAAGAATTCGCCGGATCTTGCTGGGTTTTCGCATCGTCTGCAGAACGTATACCGCCCATGGTGCAGAATCGGTAGCATAGTATGATAATATTTAGATCAAGGCAATCTATTCATTTACAATGAACAGCTTTTTATTAATTTGATGATCATACAGTCATGTGATCAACTTTCGACAGGGGGTATTATCGCTGGTCGAGGTTGAACATCGAAAATATTATGGGATCCGGTTTCGAGTGCCACATGTGCATACTTTTTTGTGGTTTATTCATCTTTGTGGGTGGGATGTGCTGGTAGTAGCCGTTTGATGAAAACGGCGGTTTAGTTGAAACTCTCCAACAACGGCAACAACTGGTTGTGATTTTTGTTAGCTCTCAGAGTTTGTCATACAGGTCTTCAGTAGCAGTTTGATTGTAATTTGATATAAGTTTTCTCACCTTCTATAGATTCTCTACTGAATGGCTGATAAAATCGCTAATGACAAGAATTGCTACTGTATGTTCTAGGTTCTAACACCGCTACTGTCCACAAATTACCCTCCTCAGTTTGCAAAGTGCTATATTCATACAAAACAAGGCTGAAGCTGCCCATTCTCTAAAGTGGAACCCGATCTTCAATTCCGTCACATCAATCTGCATCAATTTCTCCACAAACAACTTAGTTTGGTAGAATAGTGGCCCGTTTTTCTTAATGTTGTGAATATACGAAGAATTTTCAGAAAATGTGACCTTGATAGTTGTTTTCCTTTTCGTTTTCCAATCCTCATTGGTTCCAGAGTTCCCACGACCGCAGATTACTGGATATTTCCGGCTTCCGAAGCACACATGGACTCGTCCTTCAATCTTTCAAGTTTTAACGTAAGTTATTTTGAAATTTTTGGAATGAAAATTGTCTGCTTCACGCCTGCTGCTGCCAATTTCAGCCTCTAGGTCTTGCTCTTCACGGTTTCCTAGATCAATGAAGTGAGTAAAAATGTTCATGAGTCGGAATGAAACATGGCTATGCGAGGTATATCAAAACGTAACATTTCAGGGGACGGCTGAACTGGTGTTTACGGGCTTTTATCTATCGCATTTATCTAATATAATGTCTTATAATTATATATTTTGCTCAATATTCTATTTTATGATATTTCATTCTCAAAAGCGGGTAAGTGGATTGTGAAAGTGGTTAACTTTCGCAAGTTATTACAAATACATTACGTGTTCTGTAACCGTACGTCAGACGACTTCGTTGTCTACAGAAATTTATTTAAAACCAGGTGTTTCATCTAGGCAACCAAACTACAAAATAGAGTAACCGATTCATTTTTCACCCATAATGTGCGACTATTTTCGAACGAAATTGGGGTAATCTAATTTATAAATAATAAATGGACCATTTTTATACAGAATGTTCACCATTCTGTATCTGTATCAGGATAGGCAAATGTGGGTATCTAGAGGCTGGAAACAATATTGTGTCATTTTCTCATCAGTCTGAAAGATTATATTGTGTGTTTCATACATACTTTTCCGCCATTCAGTGTTGAGGAGATTCACATGGATTACTCTTAAACGTGTAAAAGATTATAAAATGAAGCTGGTACTGGTTAGATAGTACTTCTCTTTAACAGTGCTATCTTTGGGCGACCTATCCGTTAATATCGGATAGTTTGGTACATGTTCATGTTATAACATTTGCTATATCGGCAAAGGCAAGTTAGGAAGGGGGTGCATCAGTTAATGGTTATAAACAATGGAATATTCGAATTGTTCATCTCATTTTTATCTTATACATATTATGTTGAATGTATTTTATTTACTTTTCAGATCGTTCGCGTGATGTCTGTTGGATCAGATGGGATTTACGTGTTTCAATTTTAGTTAGTATACTTTTCTAGCTGTGATTTCTAAATCTAATTAGTCACTCTAAACTCTAGAAATAGAAGCAGATTTTTGTCACCCCCCCCCCCCCCCCCCCCCTTGAAAAGAAGTCAGCCAGGTGTACGGGTTGTCTGGGAGTATTTCGAACACTCACAGCAACCTCATCATTCGTCTGAACTTTTCGAACTTGTTGTATCCTATATTTGAATGTTAGTGTAGTCTTTTTCGGTGAATGTACATGCTAGTAAAATTGTTTTCTTTGTGTTGTAGGACGGAAGAGCCCAGCAAGTGGGAAAGATATATCCAGAGTAAACGTTAGTATTGTCTTCTCCATTTCTACTGAGACTCTTACAGTATTATTACCAAACTTTCCGACCACTTTAATTGCGTACATGTTATCAAAAACGGTAACGATATCTTCTTTCGATTTTGACTTATCTTACAAAGAGTGTTTCCAAATTTATTGGACAGTTTCGATATTGACATTAGAAATCAATTTACAACTTTGAATGGGTAGGTAGGAGTCTCATTAGAAATTATGTCGACTATATATCGGTAGGCCTGTGGCCGTACTTGCGACATAAGATCTGAAATGTAGACCTTCCGGAAAAAAGTCCCATTCCGAATAGTTTGAGTAGTGTATAGTATGTACAGTTGACTATCGCCAAATGTAAACAGTTTTACATTGTACCAACTAGTTTTTATCATTGTGAAATGATTGTAGAGAGTATTTCATAGCTTCGCATATATTTCACTTTTCTTTCTAGAGGTAACAATGATGTTCGGAGCCCTCTACTCTTGAGGTACAGACATAAATTTTTCGCAAACTTTTGGTACGCGTTTACAGATGATAAAGTGTATAGCATTTATGTACTTTGTTCCAAACTGAACTTTTCACAGGTATGCTTCTTTGGTGTATGTAAAGTATATACATAGACACTAGTAATAGTGGGTAACGATTAAACTACATTACAGATATACCAAGTTTGTACAAATTTCTAGAAAACCCATAAATGGGTTGATACATCTGTTTATAGTGTTTTAGCTCGAAGATTTCCCGTTCCTTCTAGGAAGTTGTAGTTTTTATCATGTGAAACTTTGCTGTAAGAAAAGTACATGATCGTTGGCGACGGTGAACTCGACGGTGAACATTACACATCCTGTTAGTTAGGAAGATTCCGTGAAATATTGCACAAATGTGAATAAATCAAGAATAACTTTATGTTAAACTTTTCGAAAAAAAATAGTGCCTAAATGGGTAACTGTCAACCAATCTGAAGGATTCGCTACCTACGCTGCTGTCAAAGTACACTATCTCTTTTCATGAATATCAATGTATACGAATGTATCTGATGAATGTTTTGTATCTGATGAATGTTTTCATAAACAACCTATGAAATGATATAAATCAGTTGCTGCCTATGACTTTGGCAAGTTAGATCATTTTCATAGAGAACCTTGTCTATCTGACATTTTTTTACACAACTTGATGGGAAAATACTGCTGTGTCAATCAGTAAACCTAGTACACATGCCACATGGGCTCAATTTTGTGATAGGAAAGTGGGATAGTGGTTTAGTAACAAAATCCTTGTTATTTACGGATAGTTGATTCCACTATAACCTCACAACTTTGTCGAAAGCTACAGTAATCCTGCACAACAGCCAAGGCAAAAAACGTCTAAAAAACTTGAAATTCGACGTTTTCACAAAAAACTTTCTGGTAAACATACATAATTGATATAAACGAACAATTTAAGTCTATTTTGGAAACAAATTATTTTTTGATGTTGATCAACTTTCTGCACTCGCCGCCTTTAAATCGTGCACAAGAACATTGTTTGTGTCTAATATCACTGGAACTCACTGAATAACTGTTTAGTACACATACACTAACAAAACAGTTCAAGTTTTAGGCGATTTCATTCAGAATTAACCCAATACGGTTGAAAATAGTCGTTTTCTGGAAGTGTCAGAATGCAAACTCCTGTACAACAGGATACATGAGTGGTGAATGCAAATCGAGCAAAAACAGCCAAAACTCCCGAAAACAAGTTTTCAGCACTCAATTACTCAAATATGGGACAAATTGTCAATTTTGAACTCACTTTTCTTCATCGTCGACAGAAAAGAGCTGAATTTGCTCGAAAATCTCAATAAACGCAGTATTACAAGCGCCGATTCGGGAATGATAGAGAAAAATCGTGTAATTCATTGAAAATGATGATTTATGATGATTTATTCACAAAAAATCTGTTTTGTTACGTTTCGGCTGTTTTTGCTCGATTTGCATTCACCACTCATGTATCCTGTTGTACAGGAGTTTGCATTCTGACACTTCCAGAAAACGACTATTTTCAACCGTATTCGGTTGATTCTGAACGAAATCGCCTGAAATTTGAACTGTTTTGTTAGTGTATGTGTACTAAACAGTTATTCAGTGAGTTCCAGTGATATTAGACACAAACAATGTTCTTGTGCACGATTTAAAGGCGGCGAGTGCAGAAAGTTGATCAACACAAAAAAATAATTTGTTTCCAAAATAGATTTAAATTGTTCGTTTGTATCAATTATGTATGTTTACCAGAAAGGTGTTTGTGAAAACGTCGAATTTCAAGTTTTTTAGACGTTTTTTTGCCTTGGCCGTTGTGCAGGATTACTGTAGCTTTCAACAAAGTTGTGAGGTTATAGTGGAATCAACTATCCGTACATGAGAGTAACTTTGTCAATAAACTATTTTCAATTGGCCACAGGTATGTGTGAATGTGGGTATATGAGAAACGTTCATTGATTGAAACACGAGCATTTCACATCACATTATGGTAAAAATCTCAGGTAGTCCAAAATCTTCGTGAACATGGTTTGCTGTGCCATGACTATCAAACAAACTTGTATTTATACTCTTTATTCTCTATGAACACTGATTGTCGAACTTCGGGGAGATTTGTGAAAGTTTTCGTGTTCTCAGATGGTGTATGCTGAAAGGTTCGCTCATTGCTACTATGTGATTATTTATTTTTTTAATACTGCCATTGCACTATCACTTAGTGCAGACTATTCAACTATTGGATAAACTTGCGAGAAAATTGACCGAAAAATGGAAAATGCAGGGGATGAATCAGATCTTCGCTGTAGTTTGGTCTCGATGACCCCGAGAGTGGCACGTTTTGACCTTGAGGTTCCACGTGAGTGAAACTGTTCAGGGAAATTATGTATCATGTTAAAACCATGTACAATCACATATGGCTTATATAACGTTATGAAAGTGCATAGAATGCTCATAATCAACGTTTTAATATATTGTTTCTAGAACTACATTATGAACGAGGACAGCCGCCTATATGCGAGTTGATTCATATAAACCTTCCCTGACAGTCTGCCAGGCAACAACTTTTGCCATAGACCGGAGACAAATCGTTTATTTAGCTGTATTTCGGTGTTCCACACAAAATCCCTCAGAAGGTTATACTGTCCTCAATTCGAATTACAAGATTACAACCATAACTACGGTTTCTCATGAAAAGTGAGCATGAGAGTTTACCCTCGCTATCGGTTGTGTAATTCTAATAGAACTTAGGTTCACACCAGAAACTACACTCATTCGAAAAGCTGCAGTGCGTTAGTATTTTCTCTGAGAAAACGAATTTGAATATTAAACATTGAAGAAGATTTGGAAAACTTGTGCAAAGTTCCAGACTACAGAGGGATGCTTTAAATTTTTCAATCTGAACCGTACACATGCAACCTCCAGAGAATCATGGAATAGAAACAACCGTAAAAAGTACGTATATTACTTCTATATCCCTACCCAACTACGCCTGAAGGTCTTCTTCTCTGACCAGAACTGCTTGTCATCCTTACTTCTAGCACACTTTTAAACTCCTATTGTGAACCTCTTACACCTGATGATACTATTTGTCTTTCTAATAAATTAAACGGATTGAAAGTTCATAAGAAATAACTGAAAAGGGAAGTTCATAAAGTATTACTTGATTTGCACACGGGATAGGACTAGAAGTATGAAGAGACTAACATAACAAAGAAATTTAGATACAAAAAAGATTGATTGGAGATGGTAAGACAAGTGATGAGGGAGATGTGAGTGTTCCGAATACCCCCAGACAACCCGTACACCTATCTGACCTCTCGAGGAAGAAGAAGGAGAAAACAGAGGGAATAAACTATATGGAAGTTATTAAACAAATTAAGTTCTAAAGTTCTAAAGTAACTATAATTTTCATCACTCAAATAAGATTATCATCAATATTTAACCACATGAGGACTGTCCCATCATCCGACCTCGACACATGAGGAACATCTGAAAAAAGAAAAGGTAGAAACATCATCAATAATATCTCTTCCAGTTTTCTAGACAATTTGAGGAGCACCCCGACAACGCACGACCAATGTTGCCGATGGTTCATCGTTCATAATTACACTTTGAGATGTAATAAAGTATTATAACCTGTTTGCTCTGACCGACTGACAAAATACAACTTTAATTTCGAAAAAGTATTTATCGCAACTAAACTTCATATTATCATTCAAGAGATTACCACGAGTGAACTATTACCTTATCACAATATTGAGTTGACATACCCAGAAAGTTTTTCTAGCCACACAAATATGTCCAACTAGCAAATACTAGACTTATCTCAACCACTACTCACGAACGACTAAGCTCGAACTCTCGAACACATTCGGGAAAATATGCTAGAGACAATGAACTGCACGGAATATAGCTCATAGATAGCTATATACACCCATGAATAATCGTCGTTGCGGCTTGGTCGACGAGTTATCTAATCTTTATTGGAGATAATGGTGAGTTCAAGTTTTACATAATATTTCCATTGACCCGAAGCCCTGAATATTAAGTAACAGTAGATTACTAGAAATTCTGAATCCATACACATATTTCACTAGACCACGCGAACAGCGAATAAGAAGAGCTATCTATGAGCTACGGAGCAGAAGCTGAATCGGCGACTCAATGCCTTCCTATTATGTCAAACTCAAACTTGAATATTACATTCGTATCCAGTCCCGAATCCTGTTCGAAATAAAATGTCATACAGGACCGATACCAGTGCACGTTGAAGATGCGAGCAACTATGACAATTTGGTATTCAATAATGAACAGCGAAGCCGCAATATGACTTACGGTGTACTCGGCAGTTGGCAGTAAACCAGCAACTAAAGGATGACTGATGACTAATCATATCAATTTTTCAGTCAGTATTGCAGAAACAATATATGTTAAGTGAAGGTTATGTGAACGTCATGATTTACGAAATCAGGTCTATGGTACACAAATTAGCCGAGTTTGAACCTAACAGACGATGTACAAGTTCAAGCGATTTTACGAATACTACAACATCTTGGAAATGTTTACAAGAGGTAGCTGTCAACTTTCCATATAACGGTTACCGCACGATCGAAAGTAACCCTCCGCAAATGCTCAACTTTGGTTATCACAAAAAGTTTATAGTATCTCGTTCCATTTCTTTTAGTAATCGAAATTTAAAAACGAGGAACTCCCCAACTAGACGAATGAGAACATAAACAAGAATTGGTGTGCCATCTGTATCTAGTGCTCATATTTCAGACGGTACGCACGTTTGTATCATTCTCATATATATATATATATATAGCTACCACGTAACTACTTCACCCATACCCCAGTAAGGTTGTCCGAATAGTCAGAAAAAATCTAAAAACGGACTACTTTTTAGCCGAAAAGAAGACAATCGGGTCAACTTTTAATGAAAAATCATTAATTTTCACTCGTTTACATACGAAAACGAACTAATTTTTGTCGCTCAGTCTGACCTTACTAGTGTTTGACTTCACCTATCAATTTCCACAAAGTTAACAAGTCGAAATTTGTTCAATAATTAGGAAAATAATGAGAGTGATCTGAGTGAGTCAAAAAACAAAAACTAAGGTTATCTCGATATAGGATATTTGAGGAAAGCACTATATTAATATTTATTGTATCAGTTACACGCGATATGGGTGGGAATGTGGGATAGTAGTAGTATAGATTGGAAAGATTGCAGAATTAACAATTGAACATCACTCTAAGGTAGAATAACTAATTAAAGAACCCCAATAGCGACTTCGAATCAAGCATACACCGCCAAGGGCCTCTTAATCCTTCAAAATTCTCGCGACCCCTCCGTGTTTTCTCGTGTCGCGACCCCCCAAAACGGCAATATTCGACTAATTTCCGTACGATTATAGCTGATTTTGTATGAAAATGGAAAATCGTTAGTTGACGGTTCGCAACCCCTACTTTTCACAAGAATTTGTTCGCGACTCCCCCCTTAATGGGAGGCCTTGGCGGTGTGTGGAATCAAGAGTGGAACTTGGGCATTGATATGATTCGCAATCGTCCATTTTCGAGAAAAATTCGAGTATAGCCCAGTTACCGCAGCTTGCCGGGTTACCACAGCATCAGCAATTCACCAATTGAAACTAACTTCTACAAGAGGTTCATGTATGTGACAACTGACACACCAAATTCTCATTTTAGAAAATACGTTATAAGATATGATATACGCACGAGCGACCGGGTTGCATTCAATATGAAACCAAGAAGCAAACTTTTGAGAAAAGTGATTGGTTGCGTTCATAAAGCAACCTAGTTGCATTTCTAAACCTGGGGAATAAACCAAACTATGAAGCGGTTTCTTCTATCGTCTGCCGATAAAAATATGTTCTATCTATTCGGAGATTCATCACAAACAGGATTGCTTTGAAATGCAGAGGTCAGACTCATTGTCAAAGCAACCAACCAGTATAGATGGGGCAAGAATGACAACGGGTTTGCTTTTTCGTTTCCCATTGAATGTGGACTACAAAATTAAAATTGCTTTGCCTTTGAAATCATTGCGGTACGTAACGCTCGTCAAACTTGCCAAGAACCAACAACAGATTGCACAAGTTTTCAAGTTTAAAAAGAACGTCATATAGAAAGGGCAATGGAAAATACATACCTTTAGCCGGCATAAATGCTGCACCTCTCAACTTTCCATTGAACACACCATCCAATAGCTGGCTGTGGCAGCGGCTGGTGAACAACTGAAACATGAAACTCATGATTTATACTCATTTACCGCATACTAGAGCGATAATGTGATGTTGTTAAGGTTCTGTACCTTTTTGTGATGTTGTTCAGGTTCTGTACCACTTCAATGAGCTCAACAGAAGGATTGATTGAAAGAAGATAATGTGATAAGCAAAAGATTTGGCCAATTAGCAAAAAAACGGCTGGAGTGTGTTCTTATTCCGACAATAAATCAACTAGAACTAATGAGAAAAGCGTAAAATACATACATAACAATGATTATAGTAATAACAATTGATGAAAACGAACGGAAAAAATATTTCGAAGCGGCTTTGATTTTACCGTTCATATTGCACGCCCCGCAGACTTTAAGGGGCGTGGCCTAGGGTCTAGTAGGATGCCGTTTTAGAACCTCAGACCCTTTCTGCTGTACTGGTGCTGTACCGGTGCAAGCGGTCGCCTGAGTAGTTTTAATCATGTTCAATGTTGATGTTTTTGATCATATGTTGTGACCGCTCATTCCTCCTATCACTGGGTACTTGTTTCAATGATTTTAACACGTTTTTAGGGTTTGCAAACACGATGGAGATGACTACTTTGAAATCTTAAAAACAAGTGAAGATGACGTTAAACAAATCTATGCACCCGCGGAATCCATACAAGGATTCTCCCCCGAATTTCAAACAACTGGCCTCGGAGTTTGCTGATTTTCGGCAACACTGCACGTTGGGAAGCAACGGGAAGGTGAGATTTTGTATCGACTAGTTTGGTCTGAGTTTGACTCACGTGAGTGGACTCACATGCGTCACGTGACTGAAGTGTGCATGAGATAGTTAAGTAGGACTCGTAAGATTGGGGACCCGCAGCCTCTTTTTCATTGTAAAAGCGAGATAGGAGGTTGTGAACTAGAGCGTTACTTTGAAACCCAACGGTTCAGTTCATAGTAATAGTTCAATAGTTCACATTCAGTTCAATTGAAAGAAACGTGCGTTACCTTTATATCGGACAGGAGACCCCTGTAAAAGTGATTATTTTACTCGTATTTTGATTACCGCGTTTCAAATAGTTTTCGTTTCTAAAAAATGAGCGCAAGTTCCAGAAATAGGACAAAAGCGAGCAGTTGGCGGGTATTTCACACATGTTTGGCTGGTTGTCCTTCAACTCTCAAGTTTCAGAAAGTTGTTGGATTTTCTATTCTGAACGGTAAAGTCGTTCAATACCACGTTAATGTTAGGTCATCGCTCTTGTATTCCAACGAAGCTCTTCATGTCCTTGTTGTCACAACATGCCATAATAGCCAGAAAATAGCTGCTTTTACCAGATGATATAGGAGTTTATGCGTTTATCAATCTATCATTACAGATCCAGGTGAATTTCCAAGAGGATGATGCGGTGCGAGCCCTAACGCGAGCTCTCTTCAAAAAGGACTTCGATTTGGAGGTGAGCTTTTTTGTGCATGCTCATACTTCACTAAAGTTGTCCGAATAGTCACAAAAGCTCGAAAAACGGGCACTTTTCCTTCAAAAACAAGAGAATTGGTCCATTTTTGATGTGATTTCATTGATTTTTTGCGTGTTTGAATCTAAAAACGGATTTCTTTTCGTCGTAAGTTTGACTTCCACTGTGATTGATTTTTTTCGAGTTTACTATGAATTGCTATCAGTCCAGTTTAACTACTCACATTTATTTTACATTTGTTCGATATTAACAATACGAAGCGGAAGAGAATCGAAATAATTGGAGTAAGTATAAACTATTAAAATCTTAGTTATCTTCAACTTCAGTATTTAACAGGTAAATCTCCCAAAAGGCTCCCTTGTCCCCCGAATCCCACAGAAACTCAACTATTTGTTATGGATCGAAGATCTTTTGAAGAGGAATAATCTCAGTCAAGACGTAGTCGGAATCGATGTTGGTACGTTGTGTTTAAGTATTTATATTATTACATCTCAGGTCTCAGTAGCTTAGTACATTTCAGTTAATTTGTTTTCTAAGAAATCTAAGTTAATGAATGCCTAAAAAAGGGAAATATTACTGAAATTTTTAATGGGGTTGAGGCAAAAAGACTGAAAATGTGAAAGTGTAGCGTTCGAATTTGAGGCTTCCACCTCGAGAAACAGGTCCCTTGTAGAAGACTTTCCATATTTGTTATTTTAGGGTTTATTTCTTAATAAGTGAAAATTCCCAGTTTTTTTCACCAAAGGAAAGGCAAAGATATGGGTGTTTATCATACACCAGCAAGGCTGTCCGAATAGTCAGAAAAGTTCGAAAAACGAACTACTGAAAATGAAAATCAGTCTACTTTTGAGGTTAAATCCTAAATGTTACCGTGTTTACATCAAAAAACGGCTTACTTATTGTCGCTTAGTCGGAGCTTACTGGGGTATGGTGTTTATGTTAAACTCGGATTCAGATTATAAAAACCGTTCTAACCATATAATTTAAGGTACGGGTGCCTCGTGTGTCCACGCATTGTTGGGAGTTCGTCATTTCGGTTGGAAATTCATAGCGACGG
This sequence comes from Litoditis marina, assembly GCA_964036275.1. Classification (NCBI taxonomy): domain Eukaryota; kingdom Metazoa; phylum Nematoda; class Chromadorea; order Rhabditida; family Rhabditidae; genus Litoditis; species Litoditis marina. The sequence continues at coordinate 17,313,844 of OZ038435.1, read as the reverse complement.
ACGCCGATGAAATGGCGGCTGAAAATGCACATAGGTAGCTGGTTTCGTTGTTGTGGTTGTTTTTTGTTTATTTGTCATCGTTGTTTTGCTTCATTCATCGTGTTTGAATATCCCTTCCAAGATTCGAGAATTCGGGTGTTAGGGCCTTGTTTCTGTGGTTTGAAACACGAGATCTTGAGCATCCTGTTTGTATAACTGAACTACTAAACAGGTTTTAAACAGGGCAATTTCTGTTAAAAATCTCACAGTTATTCGTGTTTGCAGTTTGAATCGAAACAGAGGTTTCTTTTTTCAGATTGTTTGAACCTAAACCCAGATCACAATCTTGCCACAATCGTTTTAATAATATGAGTTCTGTTTCTGTAATAGAAAAAATAACAGATGTTCAGAAAATGTACAGCTCACCTATATTGCAGAAACGTGCAACAAAATAAGCTGGACGAGTCAGTGAAGGTAGCTTTGGTGGAGGAATCTTCTATTCTCAAGGTAGGCAACGGAAAATCGTCTTTCTCCGTATTCTATCCAAATTTCTGTGACTCAAATTAGCGGTGACTCAATTTTTGGGTGGCTATTTGGCTAACAATCTAGCTTAGCGACAAAAATGACGAGATATAGGTCAAAAATACGTATTAAATAAGATTTTCGAGTATGATTTTAGTTTCAAATTCAAACAGTGAGCTTGGGTAATGAAAGTAGGTGTTTTGCTTTCCGGCCACTTGTAATGGTATGGATTGATGGTATTTATAATTGATTGAATGTGGTTTTTTTCTTCAGGAAATTGCCCGCCAGTTCCCGGATACCGGATTTACGTTTTGTATGTGTAATCCGCCGTTTTTCGAGTCAGAAGAGACAGAAAAGGTAAGCTCATAAGTTACGGTCATAGGTCATACTTTGATCTCCGCTCAATCGATACTTATCATCTAATCAATTACACATTCGCGCCGCTGCCTTTCGTCCTATTTCAAGGCAGGACGATTATGTGGACCAATCCCGTGTCATCGGTAAAATGTCAAATAGTTATAGGTCCTCTCTCGTCCAGTCTGTTAAATAGTTAAGGGTCCCCCGGTCAGCGGACCGTGGAATCCCTCCAGTGAAGGGGATCTGTTTTCCCAATAATTTTTTGTTGAAAATCGTATTTTTCTTAATCTATTCATTGTTTATTGCCGCCTCCGTTCCAGAAATTCGTGCCGGACCAGGACTGCCCGACCGGTGTCCTCAACAACAATTGTGACGTCATTCCCGACTTGACCTCCTGGCGACCCCCTCCCCGATCGGCCACATTGGCACGCAAGAACGAGTTGCAGGTGGAGGTAGGTCAGGGGTATTCTATATCGATTTTTGCTGTCTGTTTGTTGCATTTGTGAAAATGGCCGAAAATACTCGCATTTTACGGAACTGGTGCTTTTGTTGTTGAGAGAATGAGTTGCAATTGGAGGTAGGTCAGGATAATCGATTGTTTTGTTCCAAGCAGTTTTTATTGATCTCAACTGTTTTTGTGTCATTTTCGAAAACTGGGAATACTTAATTTTTGGCCTCGAAAATAGATGAAGTTTTACTCATAATTTTAGTCTGTTCCCTGTTTGCTAATTCTTTGAGAGGGTGAGTCATGCGCATAACTTTCGTGCCAGTCCCACCTGCCAAAGTGTCATTTTCCCTGTTTCAGGGCGGAGAGGTGGCTTTTGTGGGGAAAATGATCGAGGAAAGCATTCTGATGCAGACACAAGTGCAGTGAGTTTGGTTGGAGTTTTGTTTATTCGAATTACTTTTTATGTGTTCGTGTTCGGCCTGCATTTTGAAGGAAAAAACTTTCATAATTCATAAAGCTCATCCCGATCAAAGATGTTGGTTACCTCTCAAATTCTCATTGCTTGTAAATTGGAAACGGTTTTAGCGCACATCAGTATTTTATAGAAAAGGAACCAGTTTTTCGATTAAACAAATAAAATTATTTTATTTTGCATTAAAAATAGAAAACCTTTCCGTTGGCGATCGAGAAGGAGAAGAGAGCCCGTTTGCTCAATTTGTTATGCTATCGGACAACTTTACTGGATTATGGCACTGATTTAGCATTATTGTAGTTTCCACCAATCCTACTGAGACTCCTACAGTAACCTTTCAAACTTTCCGAAGGCTGTTGTGAAGCTGAAAATTCAATTAATTAAAAATCATCTTGTTTCATTACTGTACCAGAGAACACGAGAATGAGGTGCCAAAATCCTAAACCTTTCCGATCATAAGTGAGTGAGAAAAACAGTTTGGTAGTTTCGAAATCCTACTGTAGGAGTCTCAGTAGGAATGAAAAAGACTATACTTCACCTACACTTCATAAAGAAACCGGTTCGTTTTCAGAATCTACACCTCGATGTTGGGTAAGAAGAGTAGTGTGGCTGCCCTGAAGACCCACCTGTCGCGAGTTCTGGGGGTACGGTATGTGGTGGGGACCCTGAATCAGGGAAGAACCCAACGATGGGTCCTCGCGTGGACATTTCGACCAGATTTGGTGGTAGAGGAGGTTGGTGGTATCTGTCATAGTATTTCATGCTTCGACATTTAGAACTTTACATTTCTCTTGAAACTTTCTTGTTTATCTGATTTGGGAGTTTACCTGGTTTGCGACTCGAATTTTATATGAAATGTCGACGGGGAAAATCCAGTGAACTAACTTTGGAAACGTTGAACAGATATCGCGCGGAGCGCGAAGCGCTCTGCGTGAGTTGTCTTTGGTTTGGCCATTGTGGACTCGTTTTTTCCTTTTAATTAACAAAAATCTTCAAACATATTCTTTTTTCGAAAACTAAAAGGAGAGAACGTTAGAGAATCACGAATTGAACATTGTGTGAAAATTTCAGCCAAATCGGATTATTTTCGCTTGAGTTATGGTTTCGTGTCGTTGTTGAAAAGTTCCGCCGTAATTCGTCCCTCGTCCCTCCTCCCTCGTCCCTCACGGAATTCTGTCCGCATCGTAGTGGAAAAACTACTGAACCAATTTGGCTGAAATTTGAAACATCTATTCTATGGCAAAAGTTAGCTCGTCGCGCCAAATATGAGATGTATAGCTCCTCATTGGCGCCGGGCGCGGGCGCCAATAGGCGCCAAAAACGACTATTGGAAAAACTATCGAACCGATTTAGCTGAAATTTGAAACATGAGTTCTAATGCGAAATTTAGCCCGTCGCGCCAAATATGAGATGTATAGCTCCTCATTGGCGCCAGGCGCGGGGGCCAATAGGCGCCAAAAACCACTATTGGAAAAACTACCGAACCGATTTAGATGAAATTTGAAACATGAGGTAAAATGCAAAAGTTAGCCCGTCGCGCCAAATATGAGATGAATACATCATCATTGGCGCCCGGCGCTGGCGCCGAAAACGGCAAAACACTATTTATCATCAACTAAAATGTTGAACACTAATAGAAATTGAATATTTTGGTGGAAAGTGTGAAAGTATTTTTTCAAAACTGAAATTTTCCTTCTGGCGCTCGAACCAGGCGCCAGATGGCGCCAAAACCCAAACTCACGACAGCGTCAATGGAATCGTCTGAAATTCGGTACACTAAATAACTATCACATGGCAAGTAAGATGCTCAATCTGAAAATCAAAAAAAGTTCTGTTGGCACTGTGCGCTGGCGCCAAAGTTGGAAAAATATCAGTTATCGTCAATCAAACTGTTTCAAGTTAACAGATATTGAATATTCCAATGTGAAATAAAGATCCACAAATTCAAAATCGAATTTTATCGTCTGGCTCGGAACAGATGCCAAATGGCGCCAAAACAATAACACACGAAACTGACAATTGAATAGTTTGAATATTGCTCCAATCAGTAATTGACACATGTAGTGTGTACTGGTAGCTCAAAAACCTAGAAAATTTCGTTTCGTTCTGGCGCCAGACGCGTGTGTCAATTGACGCAGGAATGAAAAAAAAGTTTCAACGAAGTTTTTTGATGTGGTATTGGAAATAATGGCTATATTGTAAGTGAGTTGGTGTCTCTAATTGTAGATTTGTCAATGGCGCCAATCCCCATCGCTTATCGCCGCTAAAAGCGGTGTACATGTCAATCGGAACGTTTAGCGTTTTTGTTCAGTTGTTGATAGTCACAGAGCCAGTAACCTGCGTTATATTACAACATCAGCAATTTTATGGTCTGCATTCGGCTTCGTGCACACACAAAACTGAGATTTCCATAATAATATAATGAGTTCACAAGATCCACTCTGTGAATAGGCAACATATGAAGTTGTAGGAGTACAACTAGCAAAAAAAGGACAATTAGTAAAAAGTGGGGGAACCAACAAATGTGTGAGTTGTGTTTGGTTCGACCTCGATATCAGCAAAAAGTGAACGATACGAATTGCTGTGATACTGTAGCAGAAGTATTCTGCAAAAATAGAACAATACAAATGTTGCACAATGGTTCACAACGCACGCATGTCGTCAAAGTACACATGAAATACCCTTCGGCAATTTCTGAAATATCATGCGGGCTTCGTGAACCATTGTGCAACATTTGTATTGTTCTATTTTTGCAGAATACTTCTGCTACAGTATCACAGCAATTCGTATCGTTCACTTTTTGCTGATATCGAGGTCGAACCAAACACAACTCACACATTTGTTGGTTCCCCCACTTTTTACTAATTGGTGTATGAATTAAGAGTGGTCGAGTAGCTCAGTTTAGTGGTAGTGTGCGCCGTACGGGTCTGAGGCTCGTGAGTTCAATTCCAGCTAGGTACACATGAGGGTTGGAATTGGTCAGAACTGGTGCAGTAATGTTGTGTAATAGTTTGTTATTTGTTAAATGTTTAAATTAAAATAGATGAAAGAAATTTGTATTACTAAAATAAATTTAGTTTGCACTAGCGTTGTTCTGACTGGCATTTTCAATTTTCCAGACAGTGAAGCCATTGCTGATGATTCCCGGGGACCAGCTGGCTGCCCTGCCAATTCCACCGGAGAAATGGATCGAGGGCGAGCTGCGACAGTTGGATGTGCAGGTTCACAAACACACTACCGAGAACGCGGTTACGGTATGTGTTCTGGTTATTGAATGGTGTATTTGGGAAAATCGGGTTTTCGTGTTGTGGAAAGATGTCGGGCTCAACGCTAAATTTCTTCAAGTTTTCCGTCTCTGGTTGCAAATTTATTCGAAATTAGGAAGGATCCTTACGCTGCAAAATCGTTTTATTCAATGCGAAAAGTTAGATAACAAATAACAGTCCAATAGTCGGGTTTGATTGATTTATTTACATGCAAGCATGTGATATACAAGAGGAGAAATAGCAATATGACGGGGTTTTGGGGGTCTCTGCACTACCAGAAAAATGAGAGGTACAGCTATAGTTTTATTTTATTTCCAATTATCGATTTTCAGTTTCAATGTGAAGCCTCGGTTTCCACGTGGACCAACCAGCGATTGAGGAGACGGGCTGCCGAGCAGTTAAACGAACCCAGTACGAAGAGATTACGGTAGGTTTCATTTAGAACATCCCCAAAACGATCAATAAATAATTATATAAATGGGCTCAGTAAAAGATGTACTCAAAAATCGTTTCGACCCTGAATCAGGGTCGTTTTTGGGCTCAGTAAAAGATGTACTCAAAAATCGTTTCGACCCTGAATCAGGGTCGTTTTTGGGCTCAGTAAAAGATGTACTCAAAAATCGTTTCGACCCTGAATCAGGGTCGTTTTTGGGCTCAGTAAAAGATGTACTCAAAAATCGTTTCGACCCTGAATCAGGGTCGTTTTTGGGCTCAGTAAAAGATGTACTCAAAAATCGTTTCGACCCTGAATCAGGGTCGTTTTTGGGCTCAGTAAAAGATGTACTCAAAAATCGTTTCGACCCTGAATCAGGGTCGTTTTTGGGCTCAGTAAAAGATGTACTCAAAAATCGTTTCGACCCTGAATCAGGGTCGTTTTTGGGCTCAGTAAAAGATGTACTCAAAAATCGTTTCGACCCTGAATCAGGGTCGTTTTTGGGCTCAGTAAAAGATGTACTCAAAAATCGTTTCGACCCTGAATCAGGGTCGTTTTTGGGCTCAGTAAAAGATGTACTCAAAAATCGTTTCGACCCTGAATCAGGGTCGTTTTTGGGCTCAGTAAAAGATGTACTCAAAAATCGTTTCGACCCTGAATCAGGGTCGTTTTTGGGCTCAGTAAAAGATGTACTCAAAAATCGTTTCGACCCTGAATCAGGGTCGTTTTTGGGCTCAGTAAAAGATGTACTCAAAAATCGTTTCGACCCTGAATCAGGGTCGTTTTTGGGCTGGGGCTCAGTAAAAGATGTACTCAAAAATCGTTTCGACCCTGAATCAGGGTCGTTTTTGGGCTCAGTAAAAGATGCACTCAAAAATCGTTTCGACCCTGAATCAGGGTCGTTTCAGGGTCGAAACGATTTTTGAGTACATCTTTTACTGAGCCCATTCATATAATGATCAATAAATAGTTGTTGCTAATTTGCTCTGATTGTTTATAATTTTATTCCAGTCTCCACCAGATAGACGCTGGCGTGCAGACTCGCCTGGGGGAGGGGGACGGGCGAGATTCGCTATCCACCGCAGGGAACATCGATTCTTGTCACACGGTAGATGTGCAGGACAAGTGGACTACGGTAGCCATACAGGTGAGATTTCTTGTTGGTAGGTGAATCAAGCTGGTTCTAAGCATATTCCAGTAAAGTTGCCCGTATAGGCGAGAAAGTTGAAAAAATCGTTCTTTTGTTTGTTGAAATGGGGAGAATTGGTCTATTTGTGATGCAGAGTCATGAGTTTTCACCAATCTTTAAAAGAAAACTGGTTCCTTTTTGTAGTGCGAATATCTCCTTTTTTTTGCTTGTTTGGACTTCTATATAGTATCTCTCGAGTAGTCAAGCAACGAAATAATCAAGCACATTATGTTCTGTACAATAAAAATAATTTACTAGTTTTTTATTTCAAATTTATGTAGTTCTAGTAGTACATGAAAGCTCTTGTATGTTCTCTGTGATCAGCGTAGCCTAGTATGCCGATTCCAGACTTATCTGCCCGCGTCCTGCCCCCAGAACTATCTGATCCGCTTCGGGGTCCGCGTCACGAGGAATGACGTCATCCGGGCCAATTCCAATTGTAGTTTGATCTTTGAATTCGTCGAGGGCTCCAAACAGTCACTACATCAACTGATTCAATATCTGAGAAACAGATTGAAAAACAAATAGATGTTGTTGTTGTTGTTGTTTATTTGGGTGTTCTAAGCTGGTAATAAGAAAGGTTTGGGTTGTTAAAGGGGGACTGACTGGAAATTCGATTTCGCTGTAAAAGTGTGTTTGTTTTGGCATTCAGTTCAGCCCCATACCTTTAATCCACTTCAATTTCAACATTTAGAAATGTAGAAAGAAAACCGAATTCAGAGTTTGTTTTAGTACAAAATTAACAACCCTAGCTCATATACAGACCCTTCTCTATTTTTGTATAGTCATTTGCAATTTTTCGTGCATTTTTCGTAAAGTATGGTGTGAAAATGTGTTTACAGTTTTTTTTTTGGTGTTACCTCTAAATGACCTTGCAATGTACCAATTTTAGTCATTTGGTAACCATAGAGCTTTATCTTCTTTTTCTTTTTGTTTACATTTTGCCCATTATTTTAATATATTGATCTCCACGTCTGTTCATGCACATATGTTTACAATATAATAATATGAACTAATTGAGAGAAATGATAAATCTGAAATCTTTTATTGTTAGTACACAAGAAAAACATAAATGAAAATCTATAGATTGACTAGAGAGCTATGAACACCACATTTAGGTTTTATAGTTTATAGTTTGATTGAAGTAATGAGATCACATTCTGTTATTGGAGTAGAAACACATTTCTGCATGCAGATTTTTATTACCTTTTTGAATATACTTCGATAATAATAACAGCAGTATAGGTTCATCCCGATTACCATTGCATAGTATTCTAAAATCAAACGAACAAAAACTTTAAACGCGAAAAACATTGTAAGAAACAGAAATAATATAGTACACAGCCAAAATATGTGAGATGAATTAGTTTTCGGTTCAATTTTAAACACAGAAGGACGTTTGTATTCTTTGAACTACGGACGAGATCATAACTATATAAACATTAATCGCGAACATATCAAAGACAGAGTTTGATTGATGTGGTGTGAAACAAAATTATTTACATTTTAGTTAGTTATTAGCCGATAACACGTGGAATAACCGTTTAGATTATTAGAAGTTTCAAGTTTTCTCACGTAGGTCGGGAAAACGTGTATCTTTCGAAAACACGTATACTTCTCGCCATTCCCACTGAGACTTTGGCAGCGTGCCATGTAACTTCAAATGATAAGTAAAGAAATCAAAAGAAGGAAAGTTTACTTGCGTACTGTAACGTACGTTCACCGTGCTTAGCAAAACTTTTGGTGTTTTGGAAATCATTAACATGGTGAAAAGCCGTCTGGAAATTTCGTTGGCACGTTGCCGAGGTCTCAGGTGGGGATGACTCAGAACGATTGGCGCCAATTTTCTGCGATTAGCAAACTACAAAAGCGAGAGAGCATGGGGGTCAATGAGGACGCAGATGTCTGCGTCTCCATGACCTGCACACTCTCTCATCGAGGCCGCCACAAAAGTGGTTTGCTAATTGGCAGGGAATTGTCTGAGGAGTTAAAAGTCTTTCTCTCAAGATAAGACGCTCTGAAAAGCTGTTGCAACTTAAAATACCGGACTCGCCATTTTTGCAACTTAAAATACCGGACTCGCCAATTTTGCAACTTAAAATACCGGACTCGCCAATTTTGCAACTTAAAATACCGGGGTCAGCTAGATGTCGCCCGTACTGTTTGACATTCATAAGGAGATACAGGCTAAATCGACACCAGTAGTTAAGCCTGCATCTTCTACGGTATTTTAAGCTGCCAGCGTTTTCACAGAACGGAAGGTTGATAAATGACGATAATAAACGTAATATGAAATGAGAATATTGGGAAGTACAGCAGAGACATTAAATAACGACATCGACTATTTCGAAGGCTTTCGCTCTCTACCTTCTTCAACTCTATATGATTATTAGACCAGGCATAACCATCTCTAGATGTCTAAAGTACCACGGAGTGAGCTGAGGTGGGGGGGGGGGGGGCGAAAGTAAAAATGTATTGATTTAGATTTCACCGGGAGGTGGGGGATGAAAGTATAACTCCCTCCAGATATTTAATGTATGACCGAGAGGGGGAAGAAACGAAAGTATCTCTGAAGAACCACGAGGTTAGAAGGGAAGGGGCGACAGTACACACCTATTGAGTTGTTCAAAGTATTACCGGGGAGGGAGGAGAGGGGGGGGGGGTAGTAAAAATGTATTGAGTTGTCCGAAGGTGGGGGGGGGGGGGGGGGGTAAAAGTAAAAATCGGGAGGTGGGGGGCTAAAGTATACCCTAGGCGAAGGACCGTTCCATGACCGGCAGCATTTGCTCGACGAGATTCCGTTGAATGAACTGAAAGAACAGCATGCCGCCGGCGGCTGCCAACAGAAACACATAGTGGATGCCTGGAAAGCGGGGTGAGGGTTACTGTAGCTCTTGGTTTTTGCTGTGTTCATAAGAAGTTCACTATGGAGTGTCTAGTCTACTGTCTAGTCTACTAGCCTAATTTAACATAGTGGATGCCTGCAAAATGGGATAGGTTACTGTAGCTCTTGGTTTCTGCTGTGCTTACTGTGCTAACTTAATAACACTTTCAGTGTAGTAGAATGTCGTGGATTTCGTACTTCGAGCTATTCCACCAATTACCGTATGGGTGACAGTAGCTTGACTCATATTGCGACGAAATTGAAAAAATGGAGGTGAACGTAAAATGTGACCTCAGTATCATTATATTTTTCATAACGACTTTAAAAAAATACATGAAATTGAGTTTGATGGCGTCTAAACTGTAGCTGAACATTTTTCTGTGTTATATTTCAGTTAAAGTAGGACGATAATGTGGACCAATCCCGTGTCAACGGTCCTTTAAACTGCAATTGAAAAATGTATTGCAGTTTAAAGGACTGAAGCGTTGAGATTGGACCACATAATCGTCCTCCTTTAAGTAAGTTCTCTACGGGAGAGTTAGGATGAAGATGCGCAGACTCGTTGCACATTCCTGGAATATTACTGTAAATTATGGCGTTAGTTTGACGAAGACTATCCACCTACTTTCTGATATGGAGTGAGACTGTTGCAGGAATTCCAATGGTAAAAACAGCACGGCGAACAGGGCTGTGAGGGCCATCAGAAGCTGGAAAGAAGATATCGATTAGAGAGGGTAGATCAAATTTAGAGTTCATTCAAAATAGCTCAAATTTGAAATGTTAAAGTTGAAGCTCGTTCCGGTTTATCATTTGATTTTCAATCAAAGCGTACATTATTAACAGAGCTTGTGTATAGAAATCAAAGTTCGACAAAAACGAACAAGATCCAACTACAAACAACCCGGGATAGCGCAATATTTCAGAAAGAACAAACTCATATAGTCTGTTACACTCACTTATAACCCTCTACAGTAATCTTTGCGAACTTCTAGATCAACGTTTCGTAGTTGATGTTTTTGGAATGACCTCAATTTTTGCTGTTGTGTTTTCTATCTATTCTACTACAAACTCTGAGAGTTTGAAACCAAAATAACGATTTATTCATTAGAGAAAAACCTTCCAAATATGTGACGGATTACTGTAGAAGGACATCGATTGGTGAAACGAACTATAATTATCAGAATACGAGAAATGTAAGTGATTAGTTTAGTACACCATAAAAGACTGTAAATGGAGGTCAAATTGGGGTCAATAGGGAAATTTCGAAGATAATCGATAAATAGAAAAAACTCACAATGCTGATGAGGTATGCGTGTAGAAGAACCTCGTAGAGGGTGCCGAATTTTCGTTTCAAAAGACAGAAAACAAAAAAGACGAGTGCACAAAAAGTACACAAACAGTGTATCGAAAACAGGATGGACACGATGACGGAAGGGTCCAGGAACAACTTGTAGAAAAGGCTGAAATTGAATTGATGAGTAATCAAAAACGTGAAACTTCTTCTAGTTTACATTCCTTAGTGAGGGAAGCACCACGTAAAGAAGGACGACAATGTGGACCAATCTCGTGTCAACGGTCCTTTAAACTGCAATTGAAAAATGTATTGCAGTTTAAAGGACTGAATCGTTGCGATTGGACCACATAATCGTCTTTCTTTAAGAACAGCGGTTTTTCAAAACGAGAAAACCTAATCTGTAGGTGTTCTAAAATTTGTAAAGTAACCTAAAAAAAACAAAGTTGTAATATTAACAAAAACCGAATAAAGTTGATAATTGCTCAAAACCTACTCCATTAGAGCACTACCGATCATGTTTCAACTCATTCAGCTGACATGCTTTCGGTTCTTCTTTTAACAAAATTGTTTCACAGAGAAAATTTCGCGAATTTAGTTAATTCAAAAAGTAATAAAGTTGTAAAATAACCAAAACCTACCCAATAAGAGCACTTTTGATAATTTTTGTTGTAAAAGTTGTAAAACAGACACATACAAATGTATTTCAAAAAACAGTATTAAAGTGAAAAAGTTGTAAAATAACCAAAAACCTACCCCATAAGTGCACTGCTGATCATCTGTCCGGCAGTGCACATAATAGTAGCTCCGGCCAGTGATAGACCACACAGGGAAAACTGTTTCTCAACGTTTAGAGAGAGGTCGGACATTCTAGAAAATAGATAAATAGTATAATGTCTATAATAAACTTATTAAATAGAGGTTAAAATGAAAACTGTGTTTCCACATTCAGAGAGAGAGAGGTTCGACATTCTGGAAAGTAAGCAAACTTTACAATATTAATAAAGTTGATAAAGAGAGTCGAAGGGAAAAAATGATTATTTGTGGTTTTTAGAGGAAGAAGGCTAGAATCGGAATAATAGATTAGAGTACCAACTACAGTTATTTGATCAAACAAAAAAGAGGAGTCTCTGGGCTAAACCCAAGAAACCGCAGCAGGAAAAAGCACTGACAGAACAAAATGTTGTATATCTAGATAAGATTTCGGATTTAGAATCACATATTGAACATTTTTCCAACGTTTGAAGGAAGCGACGACTTCATGATTTGTGTAAATTGAGAAAATGGCAGAATGGTTTCGTAAAAACATAAAAGTGTAGATACTGCTTGAAAATACAAACTGGAAAGTTTCAAACAAAATTACAAAGCTATACAAATTATTTGGTAACATGTGACAAAACGCGTGCATTTTTTGAGCGCTATTTTATAAAACACTCAGCAAAATCAGCACATACAATGAGTTCAGAAAGAAATGCCCTCTATGTTCAGTCTTTGATCTTTGACCAACATGTACTTGGAAGTGCACGTGCAACAGTGTAATACAAGACGTGAAAGTATAAAAAGTGGTCGGCCTGGGAATTGTTCTTAGAAGGGGCATATAATATGCTGAATAATACATTAGCTCGATGCAAAACGAGTAGTCTAGAGGCGCGAATCGCGAGAATTCAAACCAAATGACAAAAATAACATAATTAGAGAAGAATCTTGTTGAAAAAAGAAGCGAAGATAAAACAAACGAACACTGCTATACTACAAGTAAAAAAAATTGTAAAAAAAGTTGAATCCTTTATCTAACTGGGCGCCGTAGCAATCTCTCCAAAACCTCATGAGATACCTGATGAGCAATATCTCACCAACTTCTCATGAGATCCTATTGATTGCCATGCTACAACACTAGAAGTTCACAAGTAGCTCATGAGGTGTTCATGAGGTTCTCATGAGAAACTCATATGAACTTCTCATGAGGTTGGAGGGATTGCTACGCCGCCAGGTTTGGTTATCTTTTTCAGGTTACCTGAAAATGAAATCCGGCCATAATTTCATCTGACCTCAAACTCGAATTTGGACGGTAACTTTAATGAAATCGTTTTTAGAAATGTCAAAAACAAATTTGGGATTTTTCGTAGAAACGAGAAGAATTTTAAATCTCTTCGTCCGCTTGAAAATAGTCGCAAAAGTTTCGAAATCGTACTGTAGGGAAGCCTGTACGAACGGAAAGAACTATGCGATTTTCACCTCTCAACAAAAGGACCAAATCTTTTTGTAGAAAAGTTCATAACAAGGGAAAATCTATTCGTTTTTTGGGAGTCGAAAAAGTACCAAAAAAGGACCAATAGTTTTGAAATCACACTGTAGTTATGTACGCGAAAATGGAAAGGACTATAAATCTATTCGTGCTCTTGGATACAATTTTCGCAAAAGTTCCGGAATCATACTGTAATACTGTCCGTAAGAACAGAAAGAACTATAAGATTGGATGAAAATAGTCCCGAACGGAAAATCCGGTAATTGCCATGAGTGAGCCGAGTAAACGATGCTAATCCCCGCAAAAAGGGATGATTACGTAGACGTTGAATCAAGTTACTTACCCCCCCCCCCAGGCGGGGTACGGTAACTCTTAGTTTTGCTGTGCAACACAAATTAATTTCGTAAGAAAATGAGATTCAGTTGACCCAAATTTCCTAACGAGGTTACCAATTTGTTAATACGTTCTCGTTTTGAGTATTTACAAACGAAACACCGTCATAACATGAAACAACAGGTTTTCGGTAACTCCTTTTTCAGGTTATTTCGCTTTTGGTTACCATGCAAACTATCGGTAAAAACCATATTTTGTGTTGTAAAAACAGGTAACCGGTTTTTCATTTTAGGTTAACAACCGGCTGCGGCTACCTATTGACCTATTGAGGTACCGGTTAGGTTACCAAAAAACCCAAAAACCGGTTAGGTTACCAAAAAACCCGAAAACCGGTTAGGTTACCAAAAAACCCGAAAACCGGTTAGGTTACCAAAATACCCAAAAACCGGTTAGGTTACCAAAAAACCCGAAAACCGGTTAGGTTACCAAATAACCCGGTTAGATAAGGAATTGACCACCAACACTTCTTATAATGGAACGAAGAGAAAACCCGACATCGACGCGGTAGATGAAATTGATTAAATGAGATTTACTTTATAAACCAGACTTGAAGGTTAGTTTGTAAAGTAATTCTTCTGTGCTGAAGACATGAATAGTAATAGCTAGGTGCTGAAGTGGCAGTGATTTCAACTGAAAATAATGAGGTCGCTGGTTCGAGTCCGGCGCGCGGAGCAAGAACGAAAAGATTAGAATGAGATATCATCCGAATGAGATCAGTAGAATCGATATAGAACATTTTAGCCTACACACTCTTTTATACTTTATAAGAGATTGAATATTGTTTATTTTTTCATACCTAAACCCTAGAGACTAGAGAATAGGTTTTTACCCAATTTCACATCGTTTTATAGATTTAGAAAAGACGAAAAGTTACATTTTGCGTAAGACTGATGCTCGAACACGTGATTGTAGCGATAAAAAACATCTCAGAAACGAAAAGTGATTAGTTCGAATAATGCCAGACATTTGAGGCTAGTTAACTATAAGTTCTACGGAGAATTTTCTCAAAACTTTTTCAAACTATTTCCAAGACATTGAGAAAAGTTTTTTCCCACTTTTACATTATAAGGTTTGAGAAGACGAAAAATTCACTATATGTCACATAAAACTCACACACGAACACGAACATTTTTCATCACGTTGTTTCTCAAGTTAAGTTCTCTAGAAGATTTTTCTAAGTTTAGTTTTCTAAAACTCACTTCTAGGATAAGCTTTCTGATACTTTTTCTCGAGTGAAGTTCTCTCAAACTTTTTCTGAGCTCAGTTTCTAAGCTTAGTCTTCTCAAAATTTCCCTAAGTTGAGTTTTTTTCCCAAAACGTTGAGAAAATGAGTTTCCGATACTTGTTTGGAACAGGAAATATCCATACTCGACGAAAGTTTGTAATAGTGGATGGGATACTAGACGAGGAAAAGCAATTGGAGTCATTACGGAGACATGCGGGGAGGGATTGATACCTAGGAGAGGATTAGAGAAAGAGAGAGGGAGAGGGATTAATACCTGGGGGAGGATTAGAGAAAGAGAGAGGGAGAGGAGAGATAGGAGGGAGAGAAGAGAGGGAGAGAAGAAAGGGATTGATATCTAGACGGAGATTAGAGAAAGAGAGAGGGAGAGGGATTGATACCTGGGGGAGGATTAGAGAAAGAGAGAGGGAGAGGAGAGATAGGAGGGAGAGAAGAGAGGGAGAGAAGGAAGGGATTGATATCTAGAGGAAGATTAGAGAAAGAGAGAGGGAGAGGGATTGATACCTGGGGGAGGATTAGAGAAAGAGAGAGGGAGAGGAGAGATAGGAGGGAGATAAGAGAGGGAGAGAAGGAAGGGATTGATATCTAGAGGAAGATTAGAGAAAGAGAGAGGGAGAGGGATTGATACCTGGGGGAGGATTAGAGAAAGAGAGAGGGAGAGGAGAGATAGGAGGGAGAGAAGAGAGGGAGAGAAGGAAGGGATTGATATCTAGAGGAAGATTAGAGAAAGAGAGAGGGAGAGGGATTGATACCTGGCGGAGGATTAGAGAAAGAGAGAGGGAGAGGAGAGATAGGAGGGAGAGAAGAGAGGGAGAGAAGGAAGGGATTGATATCTAAAGGAAGATTAGAGAAAGAGAGAGGGAGAGGGATTGATACCTGGCGGAGGATTAGAGAAAGAGAGAGGGAGAGGAGAGATAGGAGGGAGAGAAGAGAGGGAGAGAAGGAACGGATTGATATCTAGAGGAAGATTAGAGAAAGAGAGAGGGAGAGGGATTGATACCTAGGGGAGGATTATAGAAAGGGAGAGGGAGAGGAGGAGGAGGGATCGATACCTAGGAGAGGATTAGAGAAAGAGAGAGAGAGGAGGGATTGATACCTAGGAGAGGATTAGAGAAAGATATAGGGAGGGGGGAGGGGTTGATACATAGGAGAGGATTAGAGAAAGAGAGAGGGGGAATAGGAGGAGAGGAGAGAAGAGAGAGGGGGGGGAAAGAAAGATAGTGATAGAGAGGGAAGAGGGATTGATTACTAGGAGAGAGTTAGAGAAAGAGAGAGAGGAGGGGGAGAGGAATATGAAGGGAAGATGTGTAGAGATAATTAAAAGCTTTTTCGATGAGAGGATTAGAGATTGTATAGCGTAGTTAGCTTAGAAGTTGGGCGCACAAAACAATACATAATCCCGGTAATATTAACTTTATGCTTTTATCTTTGTTTTATCTTCTGTCAATCGCAAAACAAAACATTGAAAATACAGAAAAACAGCCAATTATAGAGAAATCGAGAATATTTCCGACCAAATTGAAGTTTGCATTGGAAAAGAGTTATAGTCGTCGCCAACGGAAAAGCGAGAGGGTACTGTATTTCTCACTGTCCGCTGTGTACGCACACATGTCTTCGATTCCGCAGCTTGTCCTTTGTGGGCTCTAATAGCACAGTGGTTAGCGGCCTGCTACGAATCTTTCGCTCGCAGGTTCGATTCCGGCGAGCGACAGAAATTTATATATTTGGCACTCACTATATTAGAAAGTTTCAGAGCATACACTAGGCGTCCGAGTATAAAATGATGAGAACTATACTAGAAGTAAATTGAATAGTCACGTAAAGCATTCTAATAAGGCATCGTGCACTTCTTCATTGCACGTTTCTGAGTTCTGCTGTGTTTAACATGTTTCACGTGACTGTGCAATTGACTAACAGTATTGCACACTTTATATCAATAGAATGCCCGAAGAGCTCAAAAACAACAGACTTATTACAACAATAACAATAAACAACTTTTCGGTGGTAAAACAGAAAAAAACAAGTTGTAATACTACTAGGCAAGATGTTCCTCTCGACACTTACTCAGTATTTAGCATCAATTAGAAAAGCGAGCGATTAGGAGAGACAAATGCAATAAATGAAAGAGTAAGGGGGGAGGGAGAGAGAGAGAGAGGGAAGGAGAGAGAGAGAGAGAGAGGGGAGAGAGAGAGAGAGAGAGAGAGAGAGAGAGAGAGAGAGGAAGAGAGAGAGAGAGAGAGAGAGAGAGAGAGAGAGAGAGAGAGAGAGAGAGAGAGAGAGAGAGAGAGGAAGGAAGGAAGGTAAAAGTACGGTGAGAAAAGCAGAATGATATGGAAAAAGAACAGAAAGATAGAGAGAGAGATAGGGAGAGAATAGAGATAGAGAAAAAGAGAGAGAGGGTAAGAGAAAGAAGTGAAATGGGCAGAGAGAAGGGAATGGGAGATAGAAAGTGAGAGAAAGAGAGGGAAAGAGAGCAGAAGCGAGGAAGAGAGAGAAAAGAGAGAGAGAGAGAAAGAAGGGGGGGAAAGACAACTAGAGTGAGAGAATTCGAGAGAGAGCGAGATACTCTCGTTAGCTAGTTGATCGTCCATATTCACATTGCTAGGAGGGATGCGTCCTCCCCGTCTAAGATTATCGTTTTATCTCCATTGAGCCGATTTTCTGGATATTAGTTACATGTTTACTAGCTAAAAATATGTAGTGTTACGTATTTTGCATTCTAATAAAGTAATAAATTTTGGAGACGTTCATATCATTAGTATAAAAAACGAATGTAAAGAGAGAGTAGATTAGTTTTTGAGATGAAGCTGCATGGAAAATAGAAAAGGAGTTCAGTAACTCGAGAGGGAAATGAAAAATCTAATCTCGCAATTTGCATGGGTCAAAAACATTTTGGTGTTCTACTGAAAAATATCTTGCAGCAATCATTAGATGAAACTTCCGAATATGACAGTTGCTCACCACTGATTCAAAACTGTTAACAGAACAAAGTATACTAGAAGTAAATTGAATATTCTTGTACAGTTTGTCATTTCAATGTGCGCTTTGTTCTTTGTAATTTCACGTTTTCGAATTCTGCTGTGTTTATCATGTTTCACGTGACTGTGCGATTGACTGACAGCACAGCTGATTTTTATTTCAGATACGTTTTTAGTGTAAGCATGAATGTTCTCAAAGGCTGGGCACTTATTTTCTGAAATTGTGTGTGAGATTGATCATGAAAATTGCGAGATTAGATTTTTTATTTCCCTCTCGAGTTATTGAACTCCTTTTCTATTTTCCATGCAGCTTCATCTCAAAAACTAATCTACTCTCTCTTTACGTTCGTTTTTTATACTAATTGATCTCTTTTTCTATATTTCCAAGAGAAATTAATATGAAACGATATTGGAGTGAATATTGAGGTCGCTGAACCGTTGTGCCTGCATGGCCGAGTGGTCTAAGGCGCTGTTCTGATGGGGCACCGAGGGTTCGAACCCCGTCTAATGCAAAAGTTTTGCTTCTATGCCTATTAGCACTTTTGTGACATTTCAACATAACTACCGCAGATATTACATCTTTTAAGATGTAATGAACATCATAATATGCAGTTTTCAGAACGAAACACTTCCGTAAACCGCTAATGGGAAAAACTTTGCATTTAGAGATATCAACATGAAACTATGTCCGTGACAACATATCCACCAGCAGAGTAAACTCTGAAAATTTCAAGAGAATTCATCCAGCCATCTCTCGGAAAAGATACGGAATATGTCAATGCAGCCGTCGCCCTAGCCCTCGCCGCCGGAAGTTATTTTTCGAACCGCTATTTTCAATAATTTTACAATATTTCAGAGAAATTGGAAGCGTTTAATCTGTTATACAACTTTTGATTCTCTACCTCTCTCCATCAAAACCGAAAAAAAATGGTCCAGCCATTTTTGAGAAAATGTAATTAATCGTTTTTGAAATCTCGCATTTCTGTGCACAAAAACTAATCTGCGCCGCGCTATCGCGCTGCGCGCGATAAGTAAGGGGAAACTAAAGTTAAGTTTCAAGATTATAGAATAAATTGATACATGTTGATACATTAGCATTATGAAGAACTTATAGTATAGATTTTATAAAATTTTGAAAAAACGAATGAATAATTTGACCAATTTTCATATAGGAACAGTCTGTTCCAAAAATTGTTCAATTTGAGAAATTTTCGAATTATGATGGATTTTCTGGGTATTAGTTACATGTTTACTAGCTAAAAATATGTTTTGTTACGTATTTTACATTTTAATAGAATACTAATTCTATACTTTTATGATTCAATAGGGCATAGTTGAATTTCAAATTGTTAAAAACATGTTTGATAGAATTGCGAAAATATAATGTACTAATGTGATATTGAACCAGTTTTCATATAGGAGTGGTCCATTCAAAAAAATTATTTGGAAAATTTTCGAATTATATTAGATTTTCGAGATATTAGTTACATGTTTACTAGCGAAAACTATATTTTTTACTTCGTAGAATATTTAGAATGTAAGTATAGCACTGAACTAGCCTTTGTATAAGAGAGGTCTGTTTGTAATTTTTTTAATTTTAAATTTTTTTACTGAATCGTGGTCATTTTGAACACAAGATTTGGAGATGGTTTGAAAATAGTTTTTTCAAGCAAACTATATTGAATTCGGAAAAAAAACTTGAAATCGAGAATATTTCACAAAAAATAATGTGCTTATAAAAATGCTTGATTTGCTCTCAGGAGAATTTCAGAGAATGACATTCATTTTTAACGAAATCCTTTTATATCTTCAATTTAAAAAAAACGTTGTAAATGAACTCTATTTCATTTCAAAATAGCAAAACTTTTCTAATAAACTTGTTTTGTAAATTTCGCTCCCAGAAAATTTCAGAGAAGAGTGGATAAGTATAGGTGTCGTCACTACAAACTAGGACAACGTGCCACTTACAAATTCGAGATATTTTTTTTCTTTTCTAAAGTTTTTATCAACAAAAAAGATTTTATTCACCCTTTCACACCTAAGAGGAACGAATCTGAGAAAACTTCAGTTTTCTCTGAAAACTTTTCTCAGAATCTCCATTGATTCGAACATGCTCTGTTACACACGATCGCACACTTCAAATATCTGAAATCGAAAGTTCGAAAACAAGATTTTTTTCGAAATTTCTTCAAACCTTCGTTAGTTTTCTATAAGCAGTCGAAAAATTATTGTGTGAAAGTATATTTTCTTCTTGTTACACGTACTTAGAGGTCGGAATGTATATAGTCTTTTTCATTCCCACCGAGACTCCTACAGTAGGAAAACAAACCTGCAATACATTCAAATTACCTAAATGTTGTTGGAAAGGTCAACGATTCTGACAAATGATTACCGTAGTGCAAACAGTTTACCAAAATGTTTCCGACATATATTTTGCTTAGTCAACTGTTAGTCACGTGCACAGTCACGTGAAGCATTTTAAACACAGCAGAACTCCGTAACGTGCAATGACAAAGTTCATGATTCCTCATTAGAATGCTGAATCAACGTAACGTTATTCGATTTACTCCTAGTATAGTATGGTTGTCCCCATGTGTTTGTAATTTGATCTACTTTTCGTTCAAAATTGAATATAGCCTGTATCGAGTTCAAACTACAACTTTGTATTTCCAAAAGGTCCAATGAATACATTTTGTAGTTTGTACTTTATTTTAGTGACTTTTATAGGTTTTTCAGAAAATCTCGAGGGAGATGGTTATGAAGTTTTGTGTAGAGTTGGCTGTCAATTGGCTACACAATCTGGCTCGTTTGTGTTTTGAAAAAATCGATAGCCATGATTTGAGTGCAGCCGGGTTCGAGGGTGTGAGAGTGGGAAAGAGAGAGAGGAGAGAGAGAGAGAGAGAGAGAGGAGAGAGAGAGAGAGAGAGAGAAAGAGAGAGA
This sequence comes from Litoditis marina, assembly GCA_964036275.1. Taxonomy (NCBI): domain Eukaryota; kingdom Metazoa; phylum Nematoda; class Chromadorea; order Rhabditida; family Rhabditidae; genus Litoditis; species Litoditis marina. The sequence goes on along the minus strand of OZ038435.1, from coordinate 17,293,204 downwards.
GAGAGAGAAGAGAGAGAGAGGGAGAGAGAGAGAGAGAGGAAGAGAGAGAGAGATATCGAAGTGAAAGAGAGAGATAGAGGGAGAGAGAGAGAGAGAAGAGAGAGAGAGGGAGAAAATAAGAGAGGGAAATAGAGGGATAGAGAGAGAGGAGAGAGAGTGACCCCCTGATTCGAGGGTGTGGGAGTGAGAAAGATAAGGTTTTATGGGAAATTCTTGTTTTGTTCCAGATTTGCAATTTACGTTGAATAAACAAAAAAATCTCATTTGAAATATTCACCATATACAAACTTTGAAGAAACGATAGTTTTCTTATTTCAATGTAGAAATGCAAAAATTCTTGGTTTCAAAATTCTGCTCTCAGAAAGTCCTCCATGGACTAGGTTTGTTATACAAAATTTATTCTTATTCAAAATTTATTTTTAAGATATAGATTTCGTTCATTTAAAATAGAAGTAGAACATGTAAAATTTAAGTTAACTTATTTTGGGGTATGGTTGAGTATTTTAGAGAAGCTGGAACCTCGAAAAAAACGAATGAGTTTAAAGGGGGGCAGAAAGGAATGTCCAAATAATA